>SJYO01012347.1:1042325-1579601 GCA_006410555.1 Capra ibex
CCTACGGTACTAGAAGCAAAAGACTTACAACTCGACATTCGGTTGAAAAAGTGAGAGGAGAAAGTGAAAGTAGTTCTCCGAAAAATCAAGGAGAAGTGAAAGACGGTATTCCCACCATAGTAAACGTATAGTCTCCAATAACTATAAAGAGGGTGGTTAGAACTAAGGTCGAACACAAAGAAGGTCAGGTCGTAAAGAGTACTACATGAGACGTATATTCAATTTATTCGTCTCACTGTTATATATCGGAACTGCATGAGGAAAAGGATAAACCTTGGTCAGACAACAAAGTCCAGGTCAAGATTGACAACGAAGGACTGGACGTATGTCTAAAGAGTTCTTCGTTCAGTCCACCAGACCATAAGGGTAGAGTCTTAAAAGGTGTCAAATAACACTAGGTGTCAGTTTCCGAAACCGTATCAGTTCTTTCGTCTTCATCTACAAAAAGACCTTGAGAGAACGAAAAAGGTACTAGGTCGTCTACAACCGTTAAACTAGAGACCAAGGAGACGGAAAAGATTTTGGTCGAACTTGTAGTCCTTCAAGTGCCAAGTGCATAACGATTTCGGACCGAACCTCTTAAAACTCGTTTTGAAATGAGCGTACACTCTACTCACGTTAACACGTCATCAAACTCGTAAGAAACCGTAACGGAAAGAAACCCTAACTTTACTTTTGACTGGAAAAGGTCAGGACACCGGTGATGACTCAAAAGGTTTACACGACCGTATAACTCACACCGTGAAAGTGTCGTAGCAGAAAGTCCTAAACTTTATCGAGATGACCTTAAGGTAGTGGAGGTGATCGAAACAAACATCACTACGATAGATTCCGGGTGAACTGAAGTGTAAGGTCCTACAGACCGAGATCTACTCACTAGTGTGGTAGTACTAAAAGGTCCAGTACTTCTAGAAAAACCATGTCAAGAAGACACATAAGAACGGTGGAGAAGAGTCATAACAATCGTTTACAGAAGACAGTCAGTCATCCGTCGAAAAAGTAAAACAACTTTTACACGAAGTAACACGTTTTCGAAAAATCAAACTACACCGGGGTGAACAAATACAAACGAAAACAAAGGGAACTACCTCCTCTGTATAGGTTTTTTTCATAAAGATTCTAGTTACAGTTTCTCGTTTTACAGATACGAAAGAAGATCTTCAAAATAATAAAGTACGGAATATATATAGAAATTAGATAAAACTTGTAAAAAATACGTACTACACGTTTTCAGGTCAAACTAAGAAAACGTATATCGACAGTTCCCAAAGGTCGTGGCGAATAACTTGTCTCGTAGTAAAAGGTTGAGATATGAGAACGGAGGAGGAGTATCTAATTACCGAGTGTATTCACACCTAAGTAAACGCCCGGGAAATAAGATAAGGTATATAGATACACAGACAAAAACACGGTCATGGTATGATAAAACATATGACATTGAAACATCATATATCAGATTTTAGTTCTTCCACTATCAAGGTGGAAACAAGAAGTAGTTTCTAACAAAACCTATATAAGTCCAATAAAACACAAAGACATATATAAAATCTTAATAAACAAGATCAAGTAACTATGAAACTATTCTTAACGCAACTTAGACACCCAATGGAACCCATTACACTAATAAAATCGTTGTAATTAAGAAGACCGAGTACTCGTGTCATATAGAAAGGTAGACAAATACAAGGGAAATTATAAAAAGTAGTCATAGAAGATCAAAAGGTTCATGTCAACAAAACGGAGGAATGAATCTAAATAAAGATCCATAAAATAGGAAAAACTACTCTAATATTTACCTTAACAAAGACAATTTAAAACAGATTTCAAAAAGAGTGTAAAGACTTTACTAGGGTATTAAAAATAAGAAGTCAATGAATTATGGGAGATAGTGTAACTGACTAAAAGTCTAACTTGGTAGAGAAGTTGAAAGCACTAAAGGTGATAAGACGAAGGTCAAGCGACTAGGTAAGGAGGTATAGTAGATTCGATAAGAACTAAGGAAGACCACACAAATCATAAAGTAAATAAAATAAGAAGTCGAGACAGTCAACGAAATATAAAGGATTGTGAAACAATTTTTGAAGATTGAAGAATGAACAAGTTTGTCAGAAAAGAGTTCGAGAAACTTACAGAAATACTAGAAATGGAACTGGACAAATAGAGGTGAAGTGAATCAATAAGACATCAAAACAGGACGAGGAATTAAACCTTATATCAGGGAATACTGGACTAAAACGAACTATGACAAAAATAAAGATATGTAAACCATTAAACCAATACAAAGGACTAGAACCTCTTCTTCTGACAACATCTATAGGAAAGTAGGGTCGTTACGTAAGACGAGTATAGTGGTTTCGACATACGAGATCCCTACAGGAGATACACCCGACGTATCCGGGAAGACAATCCGACAAATGACACCAGTCAGTCTATCCAGAGAGACCGGGGACTAGACCCACCAACGGCAAGGGATGGATCATACCTCCGTCACACCGAAGACCAACCACTCCTCCTCAGTGTTCCGACTACAGACACCTTGGGACACCCAAGGACGTCGATCAGGACCACGTGTTCACATACGTTGACCCAGGACTCCCGTACCACCGTGTTGACCTCCAGGGTTAGATCACAACCAGACGACAAATCGGTCGGTCAAGGACTGTACCGACTAACTCTCTGGTCCCACAGGGTTTCAATCATAACCGGCAACCACTCACCCCATTCTAGGGTCTCTTTCCAGATCCCACAGAGTCTCGACGACAACTGGACGACCATCCACCCGACCACGAGAGTAGGTCGATCGACGAACTGGACTCAACAGGGTATACTCACATCTTTTCGACCCCCAACTCCGGGTCAGGATCATAGTTGTTCGATCTTGTCCTAAAATTTTACCGTAAACGATCGAGGTCACAGGTTCACCATTTTGTACGAGGGGTTTTACCGAAACACAGGGGTTCTACTCGAAGTGAACGGAGGTCGGAAAGACTTTCCGAGAGGTTCTAGACATCCATCTAAACTGGGTCCGAGGAAAGACTAATAACGAAAACGGGACCTAGAACCTCTTACATTGTAAAACATACGTAGGAAAATTTTTCCTCAAAGATAAAGGATGTCTGGAGACGGAGAGGGGGTTTCATTTGGGGTGATCGGAAGTTTCCGTTTGTAAGACCCCAAAACAGAAGGACCATGTCTTGAACACGATCCCTCCAGTCACACCCCGAGTCTGAGGAACGACGAACCCTTCTTGGACACGTCAACGTTAATAGGAAGGTAAACACCCAATGGGTGGGACCCAAACCCTGAACTGAAATGGTGCAGAGGAGGGAGGATGAGTAGAGTGACCCCGAGGAGGACATATCTAGAAAGGACGAAAAGTCCAGAAAGAGTAGTCATCAATGAGACGATTGTCAACATTACAACCACAACGGTACCCTACTCTACTCCAGTACTATAAGGGGATGAGGTGGTAGAAGTGGTGAGGAGAGTAGAGTTGTCTCATGGAACACTACTATTTAAAAAGTCACGACAGACATTTTTACCTAGAAAGGATCAAGAGCTCCGTGGACTTAAAGAACTGGGGACCATAAGAAGAAAAGTGAGAATATGAAAATAATATCTGAAAATCTATTCGGACCATACGAATTAGTAAAGTCTTAAACCGTTACTATTACTTTCTAACATTTATGAAATCTGATGATCAAGTCTAATTATTATTTTTAATAGATACTATAACGAAAAGGATATCCAATTACTTTTACCCTTTTTAATTTTAATATCTCTAACGTGGACCTCAAGTTCGAAGTTTCTAAACCGTAGATCTTTTTTTTAGGTATATTGTACCTTCGTTTGTTTTATAATTTGAATTAATTCCGTCTCTTTTAGTCACCTGTCAATGAATGTTAATAATTTTAATAATGACCTTTGTAATAAATATTTATTTTGACTTAATAAAAGTGAAAAATCTTAAATTATAGGTTTATCATGAAATCTTAGGAGTACGTACAGGAAATTTTTATATTACGTGAACCCTAGATATTCAACGGAGTCCCTGGAAGGTCTCGAAAGAGATCAAAAAACTCCGTATACAACCCTACATCTCTTTTCACTGAAAGAGTTGGGGAAGTGTAAAAGTAATTCACCCGCTTTACTTTATCCTTAGATCCAATCGCTAAGTCTTCTTAAAAAAAGTATATAATATCTAAATACATAAAAATTTACTTTGTATTATACATTTTAACTATTTTTAGTTTCACAATCAACAAGTCAGTACAGACTGAGAAACACTGGGATACCTGACATCGGACGGTCAGAGGGGACAGGTACTTTAAGGGGTCCGTTCTTATGACCTCACCCAACGGTAAGGGAAGAGGTCCCCTAGAAGGGTTAGGTCCCTAGTTTGATAAAAGACTTGAGTCTTAGGAAGTAGAGGTCCTGGGAGGGTGTGTATGAGTGACTGTTTTCACCATTGTATGGTAAAGATAAAAGTATTGTTAGTAAAAGAAAGATATTAAATATTATTATAAAATTTGTTTTAAAGAGTAAGTACTGTATTACTTATGTGATCGTATTGAAATTCTTCAGGTTTTGATAACCCGTACCGACTTTAACCTCATTACAAGTGGTATAAAATGGGCACAGTAAGATAAGAAAGAATTTACATGAGGAATGTAAGTTGAAGGTTAGACTAATTTTTCCATTTCTGGTTTTAACACAAGGGAATAATAAGAAAGGGGAGCATCATATAACAAGTAAAGGAAGTATCATTGAACGGTTGGTCAGGTAGGATTTCCTCTAATCAGAACTCACAAGTAACCTTCCTGACTACAACTTCGACTTTGAGGTTATGAAACCGGTGGACTACACTTCTTGACTGAGTAACCCTTTCTGGGACTACGACCCTTTTTAACTTCCGTCCTTCTCTTCCCCTGTTGTGTCCTACTCTACCAACCTACCGTAGCGGTTGAGTTACCTGTACCCAAACCCACCTGAGGTCCTCAACCACTACCTGTCCCTTAGGACCTCACGACGTTAAGTACCTCAACGTTTCTCAGTCTGTACTGACTCACTGACTTGACTTGACTAAGAAATATTAAACAATTAGAATCCCAAAAGAAAAAAAATTAGACGATTACAACAATCGGTCATTTGAGGGTCTTCCGTCCTTACCATAGATTAACAAAAGTTGGGAAACTTCAAGATCGTGTTTGGAACTCTGTATCATTCTCGAACCATTGATAAAGATTCACTTTGATATTCAATTAGACTAATTCCTTTATTATAGGTCCGGTACACATGCGTCACCGTGTGAATATCTCTTTTATTCGAATCGTAAGATATTTGTTTGTACAAAGTTTTACGAACTGAAAACACTTATTTTGTGTACGGAAGACTCAGAAACAAGAGAGAAACATACATATACTAAAATCATATGTCTCTTTATCGTAGTCATGATTAGTATAATCTATTCTGGACTTTAGGTTTTAATCTAAGTCAAGTCAAGTCAGCGAGTCAGCACAGACTGAGAAACGCTGGGGTGCTTAACGTCGTACGGTCAGGAGGGACAGGCAGTGGTTGAGGGTCTCAAGTGGGTTTGAGTACAGGTAGCTCAGCCACTACGGTAGGTCGGTAGAGTAGGAGACAGTAGGGGAAGAGGAGGACGGGAGTTAGAAAGGGTCGTAGTCCCAGAAAGGGTTACTCAGTCAAGAAGTGTACTCCACCGGTTTCATAACCTCAAAGTGGAAATCGTAGTCAGGAAGGTCACTTGTGGGTCCTGACTAGAAATCCTACCTGACCAACCTAGAGTAACGTAAGGTTCGCTGAGAGTTCTCAGAAGAAGGTGTGGTGTCAAGTTTTCGTAGTTAAGAAGCCACGAGTCGAAAGAAGTATCAGGTTGAGAGTGTAGACATGTACTGGTGACCTTTTTGGTATCGGAACTGATCTGTCTGGAAACAACCGTTTCATTACAGAGACGAAAAGTTTATACGATAGATCCAACCAGTATTGAAAGGAAGGTTCCTCATTCGAAGTCAAGTCAGCGAGTCAACACGGGCTGAGAAACGCTGGGGTACTTAGCGTCGTACGGTCCGGAGGGACAGGTAGTGGTTGAGGGTCTCAAGTGAGTCTGAGTGTAGGTAACTCAGTCACTACGGTAGGTCGGTAGAGTAGTAGACAGCAGGGGAAGAGGAGGATGGGGGTTGGGGAGGGTCGTAGTCTCAGAAAAGGTTACTCAGTTGAGAAGTGTACTCCACCGGTTTCATGACCTCAAAGTCGAAATCGTAGTAAGGAAGGTTTCTTTAGGGTCCCGACTAGAGGAAGTCTTACCTGACCAACCTAGAGGAACGTCAGGTTCCCTGAGAGCTCAGAAGAGGTTGTGGTGTCAAGTTTACGTAGTTAAGAAACCGTGAGTCGGAAGAAGTGTCAGGTCGAGAGTGTAGGTATGTACTGGTGACCTTTTTGGTATCGGAACTGATCTGCCTGGAATCAGCCGTTTCAATTATAGAGACGAAAACTTATACGATAGATCCAACCAGTATTGAAAGGAAGGTTCTTCATTCACAGAATTAAAGTACCGACGTCAGTGGTAGACGTCACTAAAACCTCGGGGGTTTTTATTTCAGACTGTGACAAAGGTGACAAAGGGGTAGATAAAGGGTACTTCACTACCCTAGCCTACGGTACTAGAAGCAGAAGGCTTACAACTCGAAATTCGATTGAAAAAGTTAGAGGAGAAAGTGAAAGTAGTTCTCCGAAAAAACAAGGAGAAGTGAAAGACGGTGTTCCCACCACAGTAGACGTATAGACTCCAATAACTATAAACGAATGAACGAACGTTTAGGGTAGAGATTGTAATTAATTAATCCAGTCAATTAATTGAGATGAAGTCAAAAGAGTGGATATTTTATCTCTATGATCATTGAAGAAAACCCTTGTTAAACTCCTAATTTATTCCATTTTGTATATTTTGTCAACGTATGATGACGAAGAGAACCCGAAGGGACCACCGAGTCTACAATTTCTTAGACGGAGGTTACGTCCTCTGGTCTAAGCTAAGGACCCAACCCTTCTAAGGGACCTCTTCCTTTACCGTTGGGTAAGGTCATAAGAACGGACCCTTTAGGGTACCTGTCTCTTCGGACTATCCGATGTCGGGTGTCCCAGTGTTGCTCAACCTGTACTAACTCACTTTCACCAAAGGTAAAGGTATGAATGACGTGAATAATTTACAAGAATTGTAATTATAATCACAATAGTAATAGTAGTGATAATAACACCCGAATAGACGTACGTATGTGACCATACTTTAAATTCTCTTTCTTTAACACGTACGTTCACTATCTTTTCTTTCTTGTAATTATGAATACGAACGAATGGTACCCGGACGTGAACCGAATCGACCATCCCTTAGGTGGACGTTACACCTTCTGGACCCAAGTTAGGACCCAACCTTTCTAGAGGACCTCTTCCCTTGGGTGTGGTCACAAGACCGGACCTCTTAAGGTACCTGATATATCAGGTACTCTAACGTTTTTCAGCCTGTTGACTCACTGAAAGTGAAGTGAAGTGTGAAACACTTCACGAAAATGATATAATAGGTATAAAATGAGAATGTTTTTTAAACAGAATTTTGAAAGTAACAGAGGGTCCAAAGAGTAATTGGGTGAACAGTCTGTACGTACGACTATATTGTCAAAGGAGAGAATACTTTAACAAAAATAAACGGATTCAACTTTGTAAGAACAAAGGGAGTATACTTTTTAGAGTGACGTTGGAGTCGGTGGTTTGTGCACAGGTGTAACAGGAACTCCGAGGTGAGTTTACCGTGGAGAGTATCATTGGTAACAGAAGTACGAAGACACAATAGTAAACGGTAGTACTACTCCCATCCACAAGGATCTAGTCGAGGACGTAAAGTGGTACTCGAGGAACTGAACAAATCGTCGGTAGGAAGGTGAAGTCAAGTCAAGTCAAGTCAAGTCAAGTCAGCGAGTCAGCACAGGCTGAGAAACGCTGGGGTACTTAGCGTCGTGCGGTCCGGAGGGACAGGTAGTGGTTGAGGGGTTCAAGTGAGTCTGAGTGTAGGTAGCTTAGTCACTACGGTAGGTCGGTAGAGTAGGAGACAGCAGGGAAAGAGGAGAACGGGGGTTAGGGAGGGTCGTAGTCTCAGAAAAGGTAACTCAGTTGAGAAGCGTGCTCCACCGGTTTCGTGACCTCAAAGTCGAAATCGTAGAAGGAAGGTTTCTTGCGGATCCCGACTAGAGGAAGTCTGAATCTACCACGCATGACTCACAACTCACCCTCCTCCTTGTCTTCGCACACTTGTTCTTCCATCGTTTTCGACTCTGTCGTGACACACCGAGATTTTGAAGAGTTTGTCAGTTACGTTAAAAGGGAGTCGAATTACGACAAAAAGGAATCAAGACTAATTAAACTTCAATCAAATCCATCCCTATTTCTTCGTCAAGTGTGTGAATTAGAAGAGAACGATAAAAGTTTAAACACGACGTAAGAACGTACATCTTGGTACGTGGTGTAAACTTCAAAGTAACAAAACAACATTATTACACTATCTTCTCGTGTTTTATTACCGGTTTTTTATATATATATATATAAGATTAATTTTCTCTCCCTTGATCGTTACCGTTTGGTGAAGTCATGAGAACGGACCATTTCATATTTTATACAAACAAAGTCTTTTCCCTTCTTATACCTTAATTTTATTGATTTTATTCTTTACCCATAACTAGGCTGTTGGGTCCTTATTGACGGTACATTTTAAAGAGATACAAAAGAAGGATATGAACATAAATATAACGTTACATGTTGGTCTTGTGTGAAAAAAAAATTAAAGAATAAAGGTTTTATACTTTAGTATTATTTAAAGAAACCTTTATATTTAAACTTTATCGTATAACTTAAACTGAACTATTTGCTTGTGAGGGATTGGTTCAGATACCGTATAGGTTCTTTCTCTTTTCGATATAAACGACATCTTTTACTACTGTTCTCCACTACAATAGACCGGAAGAGATTCAGCAAGACACCCCTTATCCCGAACCCCTTAGTCACGTTTTGATGACTATAATACCGATGATGACAACGATTCTCATATTTTGATTTGAAGTAGACATTAGGTCTTCAGAACACAGAAGGTGGTTGTAAATATTTTGACACTACTATTGGTATATCAAATATAAGAGTGGTATCCTCATGTCTCTTATGGTAGAAGTGGAATAATATCGAAGACTACATATCAAATATCAAATAAAGTTCTTTCCTCGTTTCTCCACTCGTCCCTCTTCTTTTATACTCCGGTACAACCGAGACACATCCCAAACCTCAAAACAGAACTCTTATTAGTCGTTCTGATTCAAACAAATTCTGGTATTTCTTTCGACTCACGACTCCTTAACTATGAAATCATGACACCACGATCTCTTCTGAGAACTCTCAGGGAACCTGACGTACCTCTAGGTTGGTCAGGAAGGATTTCCTTTAGTCAGGACTTATAAGTAACCTTCCTGACTACGACTTCGACTACGAGGTCATGAAACCGGTGGACTACACTTCTTGACTGAGTAACCTTTTCGGGGACTACAACCCTTTCTAACTTCCGTCCTTCTCTTCCCCTGCTGTCTCCTACTCTACCAACTTACCATAGTGTCTGAGCTACCTGTACTCAAACTCGTTCGAGGCCCTCAATCACTACCTGACCCTTTGGACTACACGACGTCAGGTATGTCAGTGTTTATCAACCTGTCCTCACTCCCTGACTGGATTTAACTGGACTTCACACAAATTGGTCTTTTCACTACACTAGTCTAGACGTAGACTCCCACTGACTAGCGGACCTCCTCCCGTACCTTCGGGTGAGGTTATAAGAACGGATTTCTTATGGGTCCCTGTCTCCTCGGACTACCGGATGTCAGGTATCCCAGCGTGTCAAACCTGTGTTGACTTCACGGAATCGTCCGTACATGTGTCCCACTACGTTCCGATGATCAAGTCTTCGACGATGTCAATGAAACCCGATCCTACCACCACAGTCTCTTGTTTTCACTCTTTCACACTCTTCATTAACCCTTCCTCGTTTACCTTTCTCGTTCTCGGTGTTCCCTTCGGGTTCAAAATCTTTTCACCACTAATTTTACACATTGAGTCGATGTTTTAACTTGACTTTAGTACAACCACTTACTCTTAAAGATTTCTTGCTCATAATTGTCCTGATTTTTTTTTCTTGGAACGTCTTAAGGTAAAAAATTAACAATTTCTTTTACCCCTCACTTATGTATTTATCCTTATACATCGGTCTTTACGTCCTTTGTTTTGTACTTCCCTATAATGTTTGGTTTCCAATTCTCTGACGGACTCTTTCTCGTCAGTGTATATAGTATACGGTGTCCGTAGAGATTATCGTACTACTTTGGGAAACTAAATTCGTAGTACTTCCCCTACTGAATACTATAGTTGTACTACTTAAAATTACTTTACAATTCCTTTCGTCGGTCTCAACTTACCAAACTCTCCATTCACCCTCTCCTTGTTGTATTTCTTTGCACATTTTTACAAATCAACACTTTCTCCACTCGTTACCACGTTCCATTGGTAACGTCGTCTCGTTCGCAGTCACCCCCAAAGAAAATTCCTCCCTTAGGACTCACCCAAATTAAGTCTCCCGTTTTTAGGTCGCCTTTCTCTCTCTCATACTTTTAAGTCCATTTTCCACTCCTATATTACGTCTACCTTTACCCAAACGAGATATTTCTCGGGTGTTTAGGTGACATTGCCCTTTGTTTCCCCTGGTCCACCCACGACCCAACACATCCGAGATTTTGTCATTTGATAACTTCGTCACGGGAAGATCGCTAAAGATCAAAGAGTCGTCGTCCACGACACCAGTAAAGAACTCTCATCCCCTCCAAACTCTCTCCCTGTATCAGATACGCTCCGAGACACGACGTCTCTGACGACCTACCTACTAGAGATGACAGGAATGGGATGGCACGACTAACTAAGACTTCTACTCAACATACGTCTCTGACACACGGCTCGGTTCGGTGTAATTTTGAGACAAAGTTAAGAGTATAATTTTAGACAGGAAAAGGACCGTTATTATACATCTCTGTCTTAACATTTGACTTCTTGATTGGAGGTATAATGCGAGTACCTATGTAAAGATTGATTTACCTTTTCTACTTTCGACGGTAGAAAGACCTCACGACAGACGATTGGTCGGAGCCTCTTAACCGACCGACGGGAACTAGGACTTTTCTTAAGGAGAAACGGAAACACAACTCACTTTCTCAGTCCGTAAGTGGGGGGTCGTCACCTCCGTAGCGAGGAAACACGAACCGGTACCGTGGTGGTCTACATAGTGTATTTACGAGATTACCTCTTACCACCTGATCCTTATGTCCTCTATTAGAGTCCGTCCGTCTACGATCGTCAGTTCTAATGAGTTCGACATAACTTTAAAGGAAACGTGGACCGTGACCTCCACAATCGGTACGGTCAAGTTAGGAACGTTGTGTCTACAAGAACAACATGGTGAAACATACATATTGTAAAGCCAAAGACAAGTCGAAACGGTATCGTGTGTATTTATGACATTAGGTTTCTGGTGGGTAAACAATCACGTGGACGCAGAAGTTGGTCTAAAGAAAGTAGGAAAAGTTACTGACGAGTTGTAAAAAAAATTACTCTCTCGATATCTCACTTATTGGAAGACATAGACGGTCTATTGAACTGTTTTTACTACTACTACTACTACTATTTTTATTGTTACGGTCTAGGGGGGGATTCTTTTTATTTATTTTATTTTTGTTACAATAATTCTGTAACTTCATTTGACTTAATAGGAATTCGTTTCTATTAAAATACCTGGAGGTCAAATTCGAAAATAAAGACTAATCACTTCTATCCAATATATTTACCTAATAAAACAAGTTTCGATTTAAGAGGACAAGAGAAGTTTATCTAACCATCTCGAATGGAGAATTCCTCGTCTAAAAGGACATACACTTGGAGACTTCCGGGGTAAAATTTAATTATCGTCTCTCGAGACACGTCGACCTCTGACCTACACTGGAGGACTTATACCCTATTTTTTTGGAAACCTCCCTCCGTTCTAGTAATGAGATCTCTTATGGGAACACATCAACGATAGAATGACTTGATCCCTTTCCCGTAGTTTTACAAAACTAGAACAAAAGTATTAACGTTCGTCGCAGACATCGGAAGGTTTATCGATTAAAACTTTCTAGAGAGAGATCCTCTTCCTTAAAGTCACGATGAATTAAAACCAGACCCCCCCTTTACCTTGACGGAAAGTAATAAGTAAACTTTGTTTATTTACAAATTTGTACTCGATATAAAATTTTTATCTATTCACCACTACCAAAAGTTTCAAAAAAGTAGTCATCATTATCAAAAGGTCCAAATATAAGTACAGGACGAACGAAGGGTAAGACGTGTGCCGGTGTTAATATAAGAGGGACTCTGAATATGTACACGGGTGTCTCTTTTCCCTTTGTTGTATACGGTAATATAGTTATAATGACATCATTAAATCATTAAGAAACACGGTTTATAACTCCGTTAGTTCTTCGGTCGATTAATTCCCTACCTCATCTTTCTTCTCCTCTTGGGTTCTCCTTCTTACTTCTTTACTTTCTTCATTTACTTTTTTTAATTTTGATCAATATGGGTCTCGGGTCTTCCGAGACTTACAGGAAAATAAATAAAGACTGTTGAGAACCTCGAGATCCTGTCCTGACTTGTTTGTGACCGTCACATAAGTCACTTATCAATACCTTAACCCGAACGACACCTCCAATGGATCATCACGACATAAGGTTTCAATTTCTGTATTCCGACCTTACGTCTTTTTAGTTCTTCCTTCGTTATTTTCATCAAAGAATTTATAAAATTTTAATTACGTTGATAAAGGTAAATCTTGAGAAACTAAGACACGTTTTTTTGGCCGTATACTCATGTGTAACCACGTTTCTTAGTAGTTAAGTACTGAACCTTCTTTCTTTCTTCTTCTTCTTCTGTATATTTCTCCTTCTTGAGTCCCGACAGACCGTTAGAGACGACGACGACGACGATTCAGCGATGTCAGTACAGACTGAGACACGCTGGGGTATCTACCGTCGGGTGGTCCGAGGGGGTAGGGACTCTAAGAGATCCGCTCTTATGACCTCACCCAAAGGTAAAGGAAGAGGTTACGTACTTTCACTTTTCACTTTCACTTCAGCGAGTCAGCACAGGTTGAGTCGCTGGGGTACCTGACGTCGGGTGGTCCGAGGAGACAGGTACCTTAAAAGGTCCGTTCTCATGACCTCACCCCACGGTAACGGAAGAGGTTAATTAAGTGATCAAATGGTACGTTATTTTATTGTTTCCGAAACTTATTCAATTTGACCGATCATTGTTGATTAGTCAAAAGAAGTTACTAATGATAAGAAGATGTGTCCGTCCTATTAATTAAGTGTCCACCAGAAAGACCAGATAGAAGTTGATAAGAATGTGATGTATTAGTTAATCCCTGTAGAAAAATGTCTATATGCTTCTCTTATGTCCACCGAAATACATTCAACTCAAACGATTTAGATAAACAATACTGTCCCCTAAAGACTGTGTTTTTAACGAGTGACGTGTGACTTGGGGTCTCTTCACTACTTTGTTCTGTCGACTACAATCCTCCATATACCCTCACCCCAGCAATTCTAAAAATGTTTAATATTATTGTCTTGTCCTGTGTTTCGACCTTATAACCTCAAACCCTAAGTTTTGTGAGGGGGTAGTCATAAATATAACTAGTGAGTCAAGTCAAGTCAGCGAGTCGACACAGGCTGAGACTCTGGGGTACTTAGCGTCGTGTGGTCCGGAGGGACAGGTAGTGGTTGAGGGCCTCAAGTGAGTCTGAGTACCGGTAGCTCAGTCACTACGGTAGGTCGGTAGGGTAGGAGACAACAGGGGAAGAGGAGGACGGGGGTTAGGGAGGGTCGTAGTCTCAGAAAATGTTACTCAGCTGAGAAGCGTACTCCACCGGTTTCATGACCTCAAAGTCGAAGTCGTAAGAAGGGAGGTTTCTTTAGGGTCCTAACTAGAGGAAGTCTTACCTGACCAACCTAGAGGAACGTCAGGTTCCCTGAGAGTTCTCAGAAGAGGTTGTGGTGTCAAGTTTTCGTAGTTAAGAAGTCACGAGTCGGAAGAAGTGTCAGGTTGAGAGTGTAGGTATGTACTGATGACCTTTTTGGTATCGGAACTGATCTGCCTGGAAACAAGTGAGTCTGGATTAATTTTCTCAGATGCTGGGAATAAGCAAGTGACAATTAGTTCAGTAATTACGTTATATTCAATAGACACTTTACTCAGAAACTAGAAAGTATCTCTCTTAAGAAAAAAGTAAATTTTGTTTAAGTGTAAAAAACATTTTCAATGACAAAACTCGTGTAAAGAAACTTTTTATAACTACCAAAACATTAATAAATGAAAGAATCTAAATAAAACGTGATGTCAAAAATCCTAGGAAAACCTTTATCACACTGATGACGTAAAACGTCGTACTTACCATCATTTACCAGAATTCAAGAATTGTTGTTTACCTAAAGAGATCTCTCTGGTTTTACCACTGAATAGTCAAAAAGAGTACGGGGGATTTTTCACCGAGACGAAGTTGTCTATGAACGGTCAAAAATTAAATAGGTACTGAAGAGTGGGATGGGGTGAGGGTATATGGTACTGAAGAGTGGGATGGGGTGAGGGTATATGGAGGATTGTAGTCGACAGAACAAAGGACCGTTAGGGATCGTAGGTCATATTTGTTCTTTACAAACTTTATCTGAACTCGGAGGTAATTAGGAGGGCCGGTGGATGAAGTTTTTACTCCTATCTTATCTTATATGAAGAAATAAGACCTGATTAGAAACACGAAAAACTAAAAAGAATCCGGAAGATTATGATGTGACGGTGAGGTCAAGTTCTTAGACCTGGTGACCCTGAAGGGACCACCAGGTTGATATTTCTTAGATGGACGGTAACGTCCCCCTGTGTTGAAACTAGGGACCAGGTCCTTCTAAGGTGTACGGAGTTCCGTTGAATCAGACACGTGTTGATGACTTATGGTGTTATTATTCGGGTACGTGGTATTGATCTCTCATAGGGGGAGAGTGGTGTTAACTTCAGACTGGTGTCGTTACTTTTGGGTCATGTCGGTTTTTATTTATTTATGTATGTATTTATTTAAGTGTCTATGTATTAAACAATTTTTCTTTGACCTCATGATCATGAGTGATAATGATAAGTTGGGAACCTTACGAAATGATAAATTTACTTTGCGAAAATAACAATTGTTATAACCGTTGTCGATAAATCTTGGACAGGACACGGTTCATACCACGAAAAAAAATTTTGTATAAGAGAATATCTATAAAATAAAACGTTAGTTTCTCTGTCCATGAACGTTTCAAATTTAAAAAAGTTCCAGTGTATTAATCATTGACTTCAGTGTTGTTACACCTAAATCTAGAGTATTTCAAACGTACAAATTAGTGATCGTTTGAAATGACTCTTCTAGTATCTCGTTAAAATGTTTGTTTTAAGACATCTGTACAAGTTCCTAGTATACTCTTTACCATAATTCATTATAAATTTAAAACTCTAACGATTAAACATTCTAATATAAAATGAAACGGTTCTCCTATATCCTAACCCAACGTAAAAAAAGAGGATAAAAAATAAATTACCATAATCATCGGGGTCTCAGAGAGGTTTCCTGTCTTAGTCCGAATTTTCGACGTGACAGTCCTTGGTGTCCGTTTTAGGTAGCGGAGTGAAAAGGTGTCCCTTGTGATGACAGTTCCGAAGACACCTCCTCGTGCCATGGAATGTTATCTACGATGGAAGACTGTCAGAAGGGAGACTTTTGTGAAAGAGGTACGGTAGGACCGGTCTCAGGAAAGACGGACCGTGGAGGAAGTCCCGAGTGTAAGGTTTACTTTCGGAGTGTACTACACGGATAACCGTCACGGGTGTAATGTACGACGACCTAGGGTACACGACCCAGTGCACGTCCGTGTGGTACACAACCACCCAGTGTTCGACTACCTAGTATACGACTGAGGTTTCCTCCGTCTCGGTCCTTCGACGACGAGAGACGGCTTCCGTCTTAAATATAAGGACTTTGTGTCCCTCTACTGAAATTTTCACGACCCGTCGTTCCCCCTTTTTTTTTCGTTTACAGAAGTGACGACTTATTCTCTTTTCTACTTTTCAATAAAAGTTGTGGAAATAAGAGGTAGAGTATGAAAAAAAAATGGAATTATGAATTGTAAAAGAGATAGTATATACAGAAAATCAACTTATAAAAGAATCGTTTACGACATTTAACAGGAAATGGTGACACCAGGTCATTATTTTAAATGAAGGGATAGTCTGAAGAACGATGTTTTATCAACTTTCTTTAATGAAAATAAGTTACACTACAAATGAACATAGAATCTCAACCGACGTGAGATCGTAAATAATAAACTGGTGACGTTATCAGGTTATTCTGTTCGAACAATATACTGTAATAAAAGTGAAATGTTTAACTTCTTTGATCTAAAGTCTCCCCAGAGTCACGGGGTTTGAACTAAAACAATAGACAGTGTATTTCACAAAGTCACCTTCTGGTCGTCGAGAAGTTGTATTTAAGTCTGAGAAATTCCATCAAATATTTTGGTACACGGGTCGTGAACGAATAAAAGACTTAGATTAAACGGAGAAGGAAGTATTAGGGACTTGAGATCAGTCCCTAACTAGGGACCCAGTTCTTCTAACTAGGGACCCACTTCTTCTAGGGGATCTCCTCCCGTCAGTATGACTTGTTAAAGACTCAGTAAAATTCTTAGTCCTAAAAAGAGTGAAAAGTGACATGGAAATGACTACGATAACGGATGGACAAGTGGATCGACTCAGAGTATAAGAGTCCAACAACGACAAGGTCCAAGGAGACTCTTTAGAACGAATTCCTAAAGGGAAGAAGGTACGATGGGTCGTAGAACTTGAATCGGGGTAGAATTAGGGATAGTGTAAAAAAGTCAATCACACAACCCCTTGACAAACGGACACACTTAAGGGGTATGGTGGAGGAGAGAAATAGTCCGACCTTAGAGACACTCTTATGTATGGTACAGAAGGAATTAAGAAGAGTCTTTGCGATCGAGAAATTCCTTTAACTGTCGAAAATAAATCATGTATGCAAAGAAGACTTATACACGTAATTATTTAATAGTGGACAAATCATACTTTATCGTCCATGACAGAATAAGTTTCAGATCAAAAAGAACAAATACAGGCGAACAAGCAGAAAGACCGACGTAGAGATAAAATAAATATGTGTTAAATAATAAACTGAACAGACGGACATAAAATGGTAAGGGTCAAAATGTCTATGTCATTCTGGAAAGGTACAAGGTCGAACCCTAAAAAAACGTCAATTATAGTAGTTGAGTCTTCTGTTTCAGTGTTGACGGTTCACCTTGGTTTTCACTTTGCGCGACCCGCCCTTGCACCAACTCACGCTGTTCCTCTAAACGTTCCTCCCGTCCAACCGAGTCACAACGGTCTAGAAGGGCGGAAACTTCTTAGAGTCTTAATGGAAGAATACACCTTAGATGAAAGAGATTTACAATTGGTTTACCCCTTTTTCATAACATACATAGACTATTAGTCATTTATAGGTTTTATATATTCCTTGAAGGGAGGTTGACTAATCGTTTTTGTTTTGTTTTTGTTCTATCCGTAAAGAGGTTTCTTCTGTATATTTAATTCTTATCCACATATTTTCCATGAGTCGTTGTTATTAGTAGTCCCTTTATGTTTAGTTCTGGTGTTACGCAAGAGTGGAGTCTGGAGAATCCTATCGATAAAGGATACTTTTAAATTTTTTTTTTAAACAACCACTTCTACGTCTCTTTTCCGTTGAAACATGTGACAACTACCCTTACATTTTTAACCACGTCGGGGGCACCTTTTGTCATACCTTCGAGGAGACTTTTAATCACCTTAATGGTATAATAGCTTGTCAAGGTGAAACCCTATATAAAGGTGTTCTTGTTTTTAGTCTTATAAATTCGTCATAGACATAAGAGTACATGTGACGTCACAATAAGTGTTATCCTTTCTGCACTTCCGTTGGATTTACAAATACTTATCTCTTACCCACTCACTTAATTCTTTTACACCATATATGTATGTTACTTTATAACAAACTGGAATTTTTTTTCTTCCTTTAGGACGGTAAACACTGTCATACCTACCTAACCTTCTGTAATGCGATTACCTTTATTCGGTCTGTTTCTTGTTTATGATGTACTAGGGTGAATATACTCCTTAGATTCTCAGTTTAAGTATCTTAAACACAATCACTTGACAATCACTTGACTCTTTTAGAGGATCGCTTCCTTTACAGTTGGATGAGGTTATAAGAACGGACCCTTTAGGGTACGTATCTCCTCGGACCACCCGACGTCAGATACCCAACGTTTCAGAACCTGTGTTGACTCGTTCGTTCGTCGTTTCTTATTTTTCGTCGCCATGGTCCCTGATGTCCTTGTCTTTTTGTTCATCTCAAAGAAGTTTCCTATGTTTTAAAGTCAACATGTTCTTCGTTTGAGGATCTCTAGATAACATCTCGTATCTTGGATATCAATTGATGTGACATAATGCATGAAATTTTCAAAAGATTCTCCTATCTAGAATACAACACCACAATAGTGTTTTTTCCTCCCTTCCTTTGAAAACCTTGACCCTACAAATACCGTATCTAATACTACTACCAAGGTACCTACATAAGAATAAAGGTTTGAGTAGTTTAACATATGTAATTTATATAAGTCGAAGATATACAGTCAATATGGAATTATTACATCAAAACAAAAATTTTTAACCCTCTAATTTTTTTCCAAACTGTAAGTACAAACAACAGATCAACGATTTAGGCACAGGTCGAGAAAACGCTGGGATACCTAACATCGGGCGATCCGAGGAGACAGGAACCTTACGAGGTCCGTTCTTATGACCTCACCCAACGGAAAGGGAAGAGGTCCCCTTAGAAGGACTGGGTCCCTAGTTAGGGTGTAGAGGACGTAACCGTCCACCTAATAAATGGGGACTCGGTGATCCTTTCGGGTTATTTTTCAATCGTTGTTAAATTTTCAAGTCTTGAAAACTATCACACTCAGTTTGTTCATACACTTCGTCTAAGTAGGGAGACCGGTTGTTAAACACTGAAAACGAGAGACTTTTCTACTATACTCTACAAGGTTTCTTTCTCCTTGAAATTCCCCTTTCCTTTCTAAGACGATCTGGTCGGTCCCTCTCCCAACGACACCTACTCAGGACTCTTGTCGACATCGTGGTGTCAGTCGTGGGACCTTCTCAGGACTCTTCCACTATTCTACAGGAGTCTACCTTCCCGACTCTTTTTCGGGGCTCTGTTCAGAGTCCTTAGAAGGAGTCAAGATGTGCAAGTACCGGAGTTTTACGTTCGAACACGGGGAACTTATTAGTACCATTATGCTGTGATTTGTACTCTCGGACAAAAGTTTGACAGGACCTATAATATGTTGAAAGTCTCTCCTTTCCAAGAAATTTTATAGACTCTACCTCACATGTCTCTTCTACCTATTACCCTTTTACAATTCGTGTTAATTCAACTAATTGTCCTTCATTTCCGATATTATAAAAACAACTTATGGTTTACACCCGAGTGTGTGTGTGTGTGTGTGTGTGTGTGTGTGTGTGTCTCATACGAAATAAGTTTACTAATAAAAAAGGTTTATTTTCGTATAGGGGACTAAAGTTTCTCAACGCACTTTTATTGATGGTCTCTATTTCTTGTCTTTGTTAATTAAATAAAGAAAAGAGGAACTTAACTAGGTGAACTCGTACACAAGGAGAGGGTATGGGTACTGGGAAGAAAGTTATAGGAAAGATTCACACCTTTTATTAACGACGGGAAAACAATACTGTTTTCCCTAGAACTGATAAAATATCATAAAGTTTCTGTGCCAGAGGAAAATCGGTCAAGTGATTCTTGACTTTGGAAAAGCAAGAGTACTCCTTTTTCGATCACTTCTAAAAATACTCTATTAAATCTAGTATAATTGAGAAGTCGGTTAGTATTTGGGATATAAAAGAGTCGTCAAAATATAAAGGGTCAAATTTTACACACTCTGTTCAACCAGAGTACATTACCTAATCTCATACCAGTCACTGAATTGGTCTCTGAAGTCCGATTGGCAAAGGAACGAGTATAAATAGACCTATCTGTTTGTGTGAATCTGTGTAAATCTTCCAAGTCAAAAGGATGACTCCGATGAACACCTAGACACATCTTCTCGACTTGTAAATCTAGTACAGTCTTGACTTGTACTTACGTACATAATTCGGAGTCGTATGTTCAAGGGTCCCAAAGGGTCCACCGTGTCACCATTTCTTAGGAGGACGGTTACGTCCTCTACTTTCTCTGAGTCCAAACTAGGGACCCAGTCCGTCTAAGGGACCTCATCCTTTCCCGTTGGGTGAAGTCATAAGACTGGACCTTTTAGGGTAGCTGGCTCCTTGGATAGTCCGATGTCAGGTGCCCCAGCGCTTTCTCACGTCCTGACTCGTATGTGTTTTGTTCAAAGACACACAGGTTTACAGTAGATGACATCGTGTCGCACAACTTTAAACACTTGTTTTCTTGACAGGACAGGAGTAAAACGTCACACACCAAATTATATTGCATATAGTCACTAAATGTATTTCCAATTCATCGACTTTTTTGTCATGCCCTGTCATAAAAATTCATGTCAACGTAGTTGAGTAAAAGGAGGATCAGTCCTTATACGAGTAGATACAGTTCATCTACCGAGACCCTTCGAACCAATTGTACTGTTTTCCTATCGATAGAACTTTAAGGAACCCTTTCCTCTCCTATCCTTACTACGAGTTCATGGAAACTACCCACGAGAAGTTGATCGTCGAGGGCGGATAGATTTATAATGTCTAACAGTCAACCGTAGTTCAAAAAGAAACGGGGTGTGGATGACTGTATCTCTCTACTTCCGACCTGTAGGAAGGTCTCCAGTGGTGCTAGACAGAGTACCTCTGTCTTTACTTCGAAACACTTCTTGAACGTAGAGTAAATAGGGTAGATTTATTTTGAGAAGTGTAAAGGATGTCGAAGTACTGTAAAAGGTCCCGGGTCCCCAGACACTAATATATCCTACACGAGACACTTTAGACTCCTCTCCGGTAAGTGAACTGTTCCTACACTTACCACTGGGTTTTCACTACACCATACGTTGGACCTGTCGACGTGCGTGACTGGACGTCGAAATCACTGGAGATCCTGGACTTCGAAAAGAAAAACAATGACATAGGACCGACTGAGTGAGGTCGAATGTACGAAATTACGACTTATAAGGTCAAATGTATATACTGTAAAGAGGTTTGCACCTACTTAGTAACGACAGGAACCTTAAATAAGTAATAGTCTTATTTTTTACGTACTCTTGTTCTAATTTAGTTTTATATATAGGTAGAGACTCACGATAATATTTAAAACATCAAATAATAAAAGAGGAGTAAGGTTAAAAATGACCGATTAGGTCAATACTCATAATCCCTTTTAGGACTCTTACACGTACACACACAGGAAAGTACATCACGTCTTTTTGAAATCTCATATCTTTCTTATTTCGAACTTCGAATAAAAAGACCCGATGACAAGAAAAACCATGGGGTTCGTCTCTAATAAGCGTGTAGACAACTAAAAAAAAAAGTGTAACGTGTGTAAACGTGGAAAAAAAATTACAACTGACTTAGTGAATTAACATCTTCTTGTAAGTAAAATTACATTTAGAATGTCATAATGTACTCACTTACATACTTTTATCGAACCTTATCAAATTTAACCCGTCTTAAGTCGAAACTAGTATTACACGGAGAAGTCGTAATTTTATTTGAACGTTGTATACGACTTTTTGTACACATTATTCATTCACGGAGAACGTACCACTGAAGAAACCTTTTTTATTTAGTAGTAAATTATCTTAAGTTTTAAGTATTTTATTAAGATTGTGAATTGGTGCACTTCTATACTAATCGTAGAATATGACTGTTTATTCATAGATAAAGATTAAATTTCTTTCTTAAAAAATTAAAATTTTTAGAATAGCTTAATATTAGTCAAAACCTTTATAAACTTTGTTTTGTAAATCAACCGTCAATATATTATGAAATAACATAACAATATCTGTATAAGGATTAAATAAAAACACCAAATTTTATATAGTTTCTTACACCAGTAGTTAAAGTCAAAAATTTTCATTTTTGTCACTGCACCAGTCATTTTTATTACTTCAATAGTTATAAAAACTCAGCACTATTTCCAATTCTTCTTAATTATTACTGTTTGATCAATGGTTTTTGTTTTATCGATCTATTGTTGACAAAAACGGAAACTTTTACTGGAACTAAATAATTAATTACTGTCAAAAGACTTCTCAGGTTTCTTAGCAAGATAGTCTGAGGAACCCTACGTTCCTCCTTAAAACTATGGGACTCTTCTTGGGATCTGTGGGATTAAACAGAAGACACTGAAGAGGTAGACGTTTTAACATAGTCATTCTTTAGAAGGTAACGTCTAAAATTTTAAGGTAGATTGGTACCGAATTCCGATCAGGAATTCATGATATTGACATAATTTAGTACTTTTTTACACCCTTTGATTTGTCTCCGTATATTCACATTCTTTAATGGTGATGTATTTTCTATTAGAACATTTCCTGTCCCTTCGGACCACACGACGTGAAGTACCCCAGCGTCTCTCAGCCTTTGCTGAATCGGTGATTTGTTGTTGTTTTCGATTAGATAGTCATAAATAGACATTAGTTTTTCTTATGTAGCAAACAGGGAAGTTCTAACAAAGAGATTTTAGTCCTCGGAGAAACAAGGGGTCGATCGTGAGCAATATTTTGTCTAACTTTTTACTCGGACAGAAAGAAAACCTCTGAGAATATCTCTTCATAGTCTTTCGAACTTCACATGAATTATGTTATGTAATAATGATTAAGTTGTATACGAATAACTAACAGACGAGACACGGTTCAACACGTAAACTCCTAGATTTTTGTTTGAGGTCTCGTTGTGTCACATGCTAAGAGTCAGAATTTGCAAAATTCAATTACACCGCGATCACAAGTATAGATGTCTAAGCAAAAGAAGTCCGTCAGAAGAGACCTCAAAATCTCACGAGACGTACTTACGGAAGTGTCTCTGACCACTATAGTCGAACTCACCCACGATTCAGTGAAATCAATACAGACTGAGAAACACTGGGATACTTGACATCGGGTGGTCCGAGGAGACAGGTACCCTAAGAGGTCCGTTCTTATGACCTCACCCAGTGGTACGGGAGGAGGTCCCTAACAGGGGTGGGTTTCTAACTTGGGAGTAGAGAGTGCAGAGGACGTACCCGTCCGTCCAAGAAATGGTTGTCGCGGTGGTCCCTTCGGGTACTATAGTCGTATAGGATTTGGTTTAAGTGGTACAAAAGACGAAAAGACAACTGAAAGGGGTAGAACCAACAACCGTAACGGTAGCCGACCGGAGTGTTCGTACTTGGACCCGTAGTGACACAGAAGGTTGTGTGGGGCGGAGGGTCAAGTGTCTTCCAGTGAAGACGAAGGACACGCCAAAGGGAAGGTACGAGCACCGGCACCGGAATGATATCGAGGAACAGTAGGAATGGGTCCCAAGAAGTCGTCACAAGGTCAACGGGAGAGACGACGAATGGAGCAAAGAAATGTAGAAGGTGTAGTGAGGGATTGACAATGAAAATTTAAATTTACATAAGTGAAAAGTCGAATCTTTAGAATTGACGACGACGATTCTGGGGTGTCTGCCGTCGGGTGGTCCGAGGGGGTAGGGACCCTAAGAGGTCCGTTCTTGTGACGTCACCCAACGGTAAAGGAAGAGGTCACACACTTTCACTTTTCACTTACACTTCAACAAGTCAGCAGAGGCTGAGTCGTTGGGGTACCTGACTTCGGATGGTCCGAGGAGATAGGTACCCTAAAAGGTCCGTTCTCATGACCTCACCCCACGGTAACGGAGGTCAGTTTACGTCCCTTTTTGGGTTCGAAGGTTAGTTCCAAATATTCCGGGAAGTACTCACTCCGAAGTAATGGAGTGAGGAGTATTGAAAAGGGACACGAAGAATATTGGGTCCTTTTTACCTCTGAAAATATTAAGTTACTTGTATGGTACAGTAAAATTTACAGTAAAACAAAGATATGTGAAAAGAATAGGACCTTCTCGAAGTGAATTGGGTTGTAGTCTTTTGATTTTAAATAGTAGTAGTAGTGAGGTCGTTCTGAATGGGATTTGAAGAGGACAGACTGAGAGGGGTGGGGGTCCATGGTAGGTACCTTAATTTGTGAGTTGTGACAAAAGTCACATAAGAATCTTATACACAGACGCACACACGATTCAGTAAAGACGACACAGGCTAAGAAACGTTGTGGTACCTGAGATCGGGAGGTCCGAGGAGACGGGTACCCTAAAAGGTCCGTTCGTATGACCTCACCCAACGGTACGGGAGGAGCTCCCTTAGAAGGGTTGGGTCCCTAGTTTGGGTGTAGAGAATTTAGAGGACGTAACCGTCCACCATAAAAATGGTGATCACGAAGGACCCTTAGGACTTATACACAGATGACATCGTAATAAATACGACGTAATATTAAAAAGAAATGAGAAAAATAGGAAAGAGCATTCTTATGACTGGAGAAACTTCAGTCCTTGACATTGTCGAAAGCGTAGTCAGAGTCAGTGAAAGGCGTCGTGGCCCGTGTATAACTGGATGACTCGTAGACGAACCACGAGTCATAGTGAAACAACATACTTTACTTACCTATTTCCTCGTGTACTCACAATTAATAAGACTTTGTTATATATACTAAATTGTTTTATCTCTACTGTAAATTTAGTCCCTTTATTTTTAAGAACGGTTTTAAGGATTAGTTCTACCTTATTTTAATCTAGTAGTCTTTAAGTATTATGGGTACATTTGCAACCCTAATGAAAATACTCATCACACCCCCCCCCTAGTCTTAACCTGATTTTACAGTTATTGTTAATGTAAGTTGTCAATCTCGAAAGTACATCAGGTAATCCGTTACTCTACTGGTTTCACTTTTCACTACACACAGTAAAAAAATTAACGATCCACACCGTGAGGTACTAGGTGTGATATACTTAGAAACCACAAGACAAACGACGGAGTGTCACACCCAACTCACAGTTTTCTTAGTATTTCTATCTCACAAAAAAATCGTCACCCAACCACCGTATTTTCTTTCATGTCTTTCTCCACAATAATTTGATTCGGAATTTCCTAATTGTCTCAGATTCAGTCACTCCTTTTTCGAAACGAATTATCACTCCTCGTCTCATCATCGTTACCCTGTCTAAAATCCTTGGTCTTTTTATGATCAAAGTTGTTCCACACTTTTAAACGTATCTCCTTATGACCTTTATTTTAATGCCTGTCGACTTACGGTTCCAACAACGTGAAATTCCTTGTGATTTACGTTTCTTTATCTCCTTTTGTAATATTACCCTTTCTACTCCCTAGAGAAGTTCTTCAATCTCTATGGTTCCCTTGTAAAGTACGTTTCTATCCGTGTTATTTCCTGTCTTTACCATACGTGGATTGTCTTCGTCTTCTATAATTCTTCTCCACCGTTCTTATGTGTCTTCTTGACATGTTTTTTCTAGAAGTGTTAGACCTATTAGTGTTACCACACTAGTGAGTGGATCTCGGTCTGTAGTACCTTACGTTTCAGTTCACTCGGAATCCTTCGTAGTGATGTTTCGATCACCTCCACTACTTTAATGTTAACTCGATAAAGTCTAGGATTTTCTACTACGACACTTTCACGACGTAAGTTATACTGTTGTTTAAACCTTTTGAGTCGTCACCGCTTTCCGGACCTTTTCTAGTCAAAAGTAAGGTTAGGGGTTTTTTCCGTTACGGTTTCTTACAAGTTTGACGGCGTGTTAACGGGAGTAGAGTGTACGATCGTTTCCTTAGGAGTTTTAAGAGGTTTGATCCGAAGTTGTTATGCACTTGACTCTTGAAGGTCTACGAGTTCGACCTAAATCTTTTCTATCTCCTTGCTCTATAGTTAAATCGTTGTAGAAAACCTATTAACTTTTTCGTTCTCTCAAGTTCTTTTTATAGATAAAGACGAAATAACTGATACGGTTTCGAAAACAGACACACATTGTGTTGGTTGACACCTTTTAAGAATTTCTCTACCCTTAAGGTCTGGTGGACTGGACGGAGAACTCTTTGGACATACGTCCAGTCCTTCGTTGTCAATCTTGACCTGGACTTTGTTGTCTGACCAAGGTTTATCCTTTTCCTCATGCAGTTCCGATATATAACAGTGGGACGAATAAATTGAATATACGTCTCATGTAGTACTCTTTAGGACCCGACCTACTTCGTGTTCGACCTTAGTTCTAACGACCCTCTTTATAGTTATTGGAGTCTATACGTCTACTGTAGTGGGAATACCGTCTTTCACTTCTTCTTGATTTCGCGGAGAACTACTTTCGCGTTCTCCTCTCACTTTTTCAACCAAATTTTCAGTCGTAAGTCTTTTAATTCTAGTACCGTAGACCAGGGTAGTGAAGTACCCTTTATCTACCCCTTTGTCACCTTTGTCACAGTCTAAAATAAAACCCCCCGAGGTTTTAGTGACGTCTACCACTAACGTCGGTACTTTAATTTTCTGCGAATGAGGAACCTTCCTTTCAATACTTGTTGGATCTGTCGTATAATTTTTCGTCTCTGTAATGAAACAGTTGTTACCAGACAGATTAGTTCCGATACCAAAAAGGTCACCAGTACATACCTACACTTTCAACCTGATATTTCTTTCGACTCGTGGTTTCATAACTACGAAAACTTGACACCGCAACCTCTTTTGAGAACTCTCAGGGAACCTGACGTTCCTCTAGGTTGGTCAGGTACGATTTCCTTTAGTCAGGACTTATAAGTAACCTTCCTGACTTCGACTTTGAGGTTATGAAACCGATGGACTCCACTTCTTGACTGAGTAACTTTTTCTGGGACTACGACCCTTTCTAACTTCCGTTCTCCTCTTCCCCTGGTGTCTCTTACTCCACTAACCTACCGTAGTACCTAAGTTACCTGTACTTAAACTCATTTGAGACCCTTAACCACTACCTGTCCTTTCAGACCGTACGACGTCAGCTACACCAGTGTTTCTCAACCTGTACTGGCTCACTGACTTAACTTGACTTAGTAATTTGCACAGTCTCTTTCTCTTACTATGTAGAGTTCATGTGACTCGTCCCACTTAAAATGTTACCATTCTTGACATTCAGTACTGTGAGTCCACGGGAGGTCAAACGTTCACTCTCTTTGGGTTAAGTTGACTGATCTATTTTGTTCCGGTGAAAATAATATTTGTAGATTTTACTAAAACTTTCTATGTTTTAAATATGTAAACTAGTACATCGATTTTTTTCTTCAGTTACTGTTTAAAGTCCTTATCGACTCAGATTCACGTGTCTGTTAAATAATTGGTCTTACCGAGGAGGGTACGTCACCGTTCAACGGGACATCTTCGAAGTCTGTACAAGTAAACCCCTGAATATAATGTTACACTTTAAGGTGACAGGTTTCTAATATAGGCCAGACAAATACAGAACGAGTGGTGACATGGGAATTGTGGATCGAATCGTTGACTATGTATATTAAAATTAGAAAGAAACTAAAAAAACAAAATTGTAAAAACAAAGACAATAAGTACTATAATATTATTCGTACACCAATTATTCTTTACAGGATAAAAGGTCATCAGAAGGGTCTCTAGATTCTATAACATATGAACGTAGTGATTATAAAAATAAAGTTTTTAGTATTTCTTATCGTCACGTTAATAACATAATTAAATTACTAGATTCTTTCTAGAAGTAATGTTACCCGATGAATATCGGATGAATACCAAGTCGAAACAAGATGGATGGTCAAGTTAGGGTGACTTGTAAACCAAGACCATACAGAACGTGGTCCTTGAGGACCCGTAGTAGAAAAGTAGGGGTAAGAAGTGCCTTTATTGCACTTTTGACCCGAAATAAAGACGGGGACCCAAATGTCACTCGGGTGAGGATAGGGTTCTTCTGACGTTTGACGACTGCATCAAAGAAAGGACAGAAACTGAGATTCCACCTTTATGAGAAACGGAGCGGAACACCTTTGGTCTCAAGTCCCGTGACTGTAATCACAACACCCATTATTTCAGAACCTAGAGAACTGACGTCTTCACGTATAGAAGACGGTCTGAGGGAGTCTAGTACCGTTCAATAGTACCATCGAAAGTTCTTTCCATTTTAGAATCTATGAAGGAAAGAACGAGTACTACATGTAAGAGACCACATTTGAAGAGGAGAGTGGATCCAAGAAAGATCTGTGGACGAGAAATTAAAAAGGAATAATGAGAGTAAGGACCCGAAGTTGTTAAAGAAGAATAACTACTATGAACGTCTTGTCAGAAAAGTGAACGTTAAATATCATTGAAAGGTAAGACTTGTACGATCAAAATAACTTAGGAAATGATTCTAATTTTTTTTTTTCCTTTCTTGACTTATAGACTCATGTCAAAATTCTACGATGGTTTATTAAGTTAATAAACTGGAGTGTGAAGGTCGGGTTTCCATACCTAAATAGTCAGGTTTTAATCCGGGAGCCGAGTAAAGGGGACGTACGTGACAAAATAAAGTACGGACTACTGGAATCAAACAACCGGATGTAGTCCCTTTTCAACGTCAAGGAAGGTATCGTAAACAAGCCATTGCACGTGGAAACGGGACCCATCTGCATATGGTCGGTACGAGCAGGTTGTCTTTGGTGATCATCCATAGGAAATTTTACGCGTAGAGTCGATATGTTTGTGATAAACTCCCCATCTGTAAAGATTATTATAAAAGGGTTACTTTAACTATGAGTAAGACGTAAAAATGGGTTGATTCTCTTTTTTTTTTTTTTTCTTATCCTTGAAAGACGTGTCCTCGAAATTGGAAAGACCATCTTCACCGCTAGTCAGGTTTGTGTAATTTTAAGATAAAAGGGAAGGTTCACAAACGACGTCTACTGGGGGTGACTAGAATTTATATAAAGACATAGACATTGACTTATCTCCAAAAGGCATGTCGTACAAGATTACCGTGAGACCGGAAATCGGTTGTTCCGTGACTTATTCCGATAAAAATTTTATGTCTTTGACCCTTGTCGACGTCGTTAGTTTAAACTATTTTTGTCTCTCCTTGAAACGATAAAAAAAATGCCAAACAGGTTCAAATCTGAAGAAAGTATCTTGACGAAAACAAGTCGACATACTTCCCGATGTTCTGGTTATGTCATTTCGGAAAAATTCATTTATTGAAAAGTTTCTTACTATGATTTATCTTATTTAAAAGAGACACACCTCCCATAGTTACACCATCATGAAATTTGAAAAAAAATTCCCATATAGAGAATATACTCCCCCATCCTCTTCTTACTCAATACAATCATTTCAAACACGATGGTTTCTCCAAAACCAAAGGGGGTGTGGGTTTCCGTCAGGAACTTTCCCCTCTATTTCAGGACTCAAAGAATCGTAACCTCTAGACTTTCAAACGTAAACTTGAAGATAACACAAAAGTTCACAAAAATTCCCACTTGTATGAAACTTACAAGGCAAAGATGAAAAGGGTAATGATAATCAGTACTTACAACGACATAAAGGACTTTCTACTTAATCATAGTCACACTTAGAAAAGATTTCAATTTTACTGTACGAAAAATTATACATTTCTTTTTGAAAAAGTGTCTCTGGAAAACATGAATAAACTCAGGGAGTTGTACAGATGTATGTTCCCGAATAAGAAATTACAAAATTTTTTAAGTTCGAGAAACCTTCGAACAGTCATGTACTAATTATTCACAGTACTCAACTTGTCTGTGACGTTTCGAGGATGTGTCATCATCCAATGTCCAAGAGCGAAGATTCACTAGTGTACATACATTACCTAAAGAGACGATTGAAGGATTAACTGTACTGTTTCCTATAACATAAAGAATATTCATAAATGTTTACCCTAATTAAATTTTTAGAGTAGGTTTATTTTGATGAATACAGTTGTAATTAAGTTAAATCATTAGGTCTTACATTAAATTAAGAAGAAGACACCGGTCTTTCGGTACTTTGTTTTAATAGAATGACGTATTCCTTTTTTTGTTCCTCCTATCTATCTTTTGTCTTCTTAAGTCCACATAAAATTAGATATGATTGAACAATTGTCCATCGTATAATCTATGTAATGGGGTAACAGACATCAAATAGTATTCGGTTTACTTTGTCACAGAAGAGACTGAACTTACTTAGTTCTTCACAAGGAGAAATTTACCACTCCGTTACCACTAAATTCACACAACAAAGAGTCACGAACTCCGACAGTGTCAAGAACAGAGTCAGGACAAGGACACAGGACAGGAACCAACAAACCCCGCTCACCACCAGGAACGGGGACGTATTGTCATTTTGAGGAATTTGCGTGAGATACACTGGGGTACCTGACTTCGCGTGGTCCGAAGGGACAGAAAAGGATAGAGGACCTCGAACGAGTTTGAGTACAGGCAACTCAGTCATTGTGGTGGGTTGGTAGAGTAGCAGACAGTGGGGGAAGAGGAGGACGAGAGTTAGAAAGGGTCGTAGTCCTGGAAAAGGTTAGTCAGGTAAGAAGTGTAGTCCACTGGTTTCATAATCTCGAAGTCAAAGTCGTTGTCAGGAAGGTTACTTATACATCCCAACTAAAGGAAATCCTAACTGACCAAACTAGAAGAAAGTCAGGTTCCCTGAGAGTTCTCAGAAGAGGTCTTGGTATCAAGTTTTCGTAGTCAAGAAGTCACGAGACCCGAAATACCAGGTCGAGAGTGTAGACACGTACAGATGACTTTTTTTTGTATTAAAACTGATATGTCTGGAAAAAACCGTTTCACTAAAGTCCTATATTAGGATATAGAATTGGTGATGGTTTTTAAGGTTTCTTCTAATGAACCTAAATTAAGACTAATCAGGACATCGGAGAAAAGTCTTTTGTTTGACGGTCATCTCATTCTAAATGAAGACTGGTCGTCATGAAAATACGTTTATCGGAGTCTTTCGAGTCATTGGGGTTACATAATGAGAACGATCCGTATATTATAAATATACATTGGTCCTTATTAACCTATAGTTTCGGTCGAGACAATCTGTCCTATTAAAAATCACATTTAGTGATAAGGAGTGTTAATATAAACCAGACATAAAATTAAACGTTCACTCAAGGTTACATAATGGTACAAACATAAAGTGTAAAGTAATTTTGATTTTATTCCTCTGACAACCTGATATGATAATGTAAGATATTATATAAAGTTCTTTTATCGAGTAAAAGGATCACGAAGACCTTTAACTTATAATTCTAGTGTAGTACGAGTACGAGTCAACGAAGTCGGAACAGACTGAGAAACGTTGGGGTACCGGACATCTGGTAATCCGAGGAGACAGGTACCCTAAAGGGTCCTTTCTTATGACCTCACCCGACGGTAAAGGAAGAGGTCCCGTATAAGGGTTGGGTCCCTAGTTTGGGTACAGAGGACGTAACGTCCGTCTAAGAAATGGAGACCCGGTGGTCCCTTCCGGTTTATAGTGTATCACTTTCACTTCAACGAGTCAGCACAGGCTGAGAAACGCTGGGGCACCTGATATCGGGTAGTCCAAGGAGACAGGTACCGTAAGAGGTCCGTTCTTATGACCTCACCCAACGGTAAAGGAAGAGGTCCCCTTAGAAGGGCTGGGTCCCTAGCTTGGGTCCAGAAGACGTAACGCCCGTCTGTGAAATTGGTGACTCGGTGTTATTCTAGTGGTGACGGGAGAGAATTCAACCTAAAATTTAACAAAAAATTAATAACCTTGATGAATAAAGAATCTTCCATTCCCAACCACTAGAAGGACCAGTGAAGTCGGAGAATCTATCTAAGTCAACGAGTCAACACAGGGTAAGAAACGTTGAAGAACCTGATATCGGACGTTACGAGGAGACAGGTACCTTAAGAGGTCCGTTCTTATGATCTCACACAACGGTAAGGGAAGAAGTCCCCTAGAAGGACTGGGTCCCTAACTTGGACCCAGAGGTCGTGACGTCCGTCTAAGAAATGGTAGACTCGGTGATCCCTTCGGAAATCGGGGAATCGTCCGAAGTCACAACCTTAAGTCCTACGGGGGGGTCTTCAATAAGTCTGAAACGACTGTAGTCGGGAGTAAGTACACGTGAACGGAACAAACCGCTACCGTGATTACGCTCCTCTGTGCATTTCATCAAACCAAATACTTTCTCCCGCGCCCTTCGTACTACAACACTTTTGTCGGGGAGTGTGGGATTACCGAGTAAGTGTGTCTTTTGTTCGTAGTCGGAAGTCAGGGAGGAGTTTCGAATTGTCCTTGTTTGGCTGAGTTCTGGGGTCTTCGTCGTCACAAGTCTTAGTGACGATCGAACATGAGGATTTGGGATGCGGATGTAAATGACTATTATGAGTAACGGTCAGTATCGTTGTCGAAAGACACCCCTCATAAATTCGACCGAGAGATACCGGAACACATACTTTACAGGTACTAAAGACCCCAACACACAGGAGTCCACTTTCAGGAGAAAGTTCATACGGTATTATTTCTCTAACGGTCGGGACCTGGTGAAACTAGCGTCATCCCGTCAACAACTGTCATACGGTCTGATGATACTAAGAACACACACCCCAAAAAAAAAAAAAAAAAAAAACTAGGTAAATCCCTTCAAGTCTTACAATCTTACTTTTATGTACTTCAATATCAGTCGAGATCGACCAACAAAAAAAAATTTTTTTTGTCTACCGAAATTTTCTCTACTAGTTTAGATAAGAAATTTTCAGTAAAAATTTCAGTCCGTACACTAAGACGACACACACACACACACACACACACACACACAAAGACATATATGGAATTGAGGAATAAAAAGTCTAAATTAGTTTCTTACCCTATGAAGTGTGACGATCTAAAAGGTTCATTGAGAGGAATTAGGAAATACATGTTGTGAAATTGGAAAAAGTAAAAATAAAAGATTGGTGTAACCTATCTTTAAGAAAGTTTTTCACAAACGTACAGAATCTGAAGAATAGTTTTAAGAAGATTCATATTAAGTAAACGTACTGGACCTCATCAGTATCACTTACTCTCAAAATATGATATAATATTAAACCACTGTTGTAGACTGACTAAGTCACCATACTAATAATTACCGTGACAAATCCTATAGTATATAAAGAAACAACATAAAAACAGAAAGTCAGTGACTATTGTAAATTAGCCAATCAAGAATTGACAAAAGCTATACAGGTTAATGTACCTAAAACCTCACTTCGCTGGATCAACCTTTTGGTATGATAGTTGACACACATTTCTGAATTTATCTATTGTGTCAAAGGAGGAGGAGGAGTTTTTTTTTTTTTTTTCTTATTACGACCGGAATTCCATAACAACCTTCAGAATTGACCTTTTTACGGATATTTAGAGAATAGTCTTTCAGAAGAGTATCATCCACATGGTATATGTAATATATATATATATATTAGAGATAAAGGAACTGTCTGAATATTGACATATCATACAAGGTACTCTACGATCTTCTAACGAAATTTCTATGAAAATTTTCCAGTCAAAAGTAAGGTTAGGGTTTCTTTCCGTCACGGTTTCTTATAAATTTGATGACGTGTTAACGTGAGTAGAGTGTACGATAGTTTCATTACAGGTTTAAAGAGGTTCGATCCGAAGTTATCATACACTTGACTCTTGAAAGTCTACAAGTTAGACCTAAATCTTTTCCGTCTCCTTGGTCTCTAGTTTAACGGTTGTAGGTCACCTAGTATATTTTTTCGTTCTCTCAAGGTCTTTTCGTAGATGAAGACGAAATAATTGATACGGTTTCGGAAACTGACACACCTAGTGTTTTTCGACACCTTTTAAGACTTTCTCTACCCTTATGGTCTGGTGGAATGGACGGAGGACTCTTTAGACATACGTCCAGTTCTTCGTTGTCAATCTTCCCTTGTTGTTGTCAATCTTGTACCTTGTTTCTGACCAAGGTTTAACCCTTTCCTCATACAGTTCCGACATATAACAGTGGGACGAATAAATTGAATATACGTCTTATGTAGAACACTTTACGGTCCGACCTACTTCGTGTTCGACCTTAGTTCTAACGGTTCTCTTTATAGTTATTGGAGTCTATGTGTCTACTGTGGTGGGAATACCGTCTTTCACTTCTCCTTGATTTCTCAGAGAACTACTTTGAATTTTTCCTGTCACTCTTTCGACCGAATTTTGGGTTGTAAGTTTTTTACTTCTAGTACCGAAGGTCTGAGTAGTGATTTATCGTTTATCTACGTCTTTGTCACCTTGTCACTGTTTGAAATAAAAGAACCCGAGGTTTTAGTGACGTCTACCACTGACGTCGGTACTGTAAATTTTTGTGAACGAGGAACCTTCTTTTGGATACTGGTCGGATCTGTCGTATAATTTTTCATATCTTTAATGAAACCGTTGTTTCCAGACAATTAGTTTCGATACCAAAGAGATCTTTTTGACCTACACTCTCAACTTGATATTTCTTTCCACTCGTGGTTTCTTAACTACGAAAACTTGACACCACAATCTCTTCTGAGAACTCTAAGGGAACCTGACGTTCCTCTAGTTTTTGTCAGTCAGTATTTCCTTTAGTCAGGACTTACAAGTAACCTTCCTGACTACGACTTCGACTTCGAGGTTATGAAACAGATGGACCATGTATCTTGACTGAGTAACCTTTTCTGGGACTATGACCCTTTGTAACTTCCGTTCTCTCTTCCCCTGTCGTCTCCTACTACCAACCTACCGTAGTGGCTGAGTTACCTGTTCTTAAACTGGTTCCAGACTCTCAACCACTACCTGTCCCTTCGGACCGCACGACGTCAGGGACCCGAACGTTTCTCAGCCTGTGCTGACTCACTGACTTGACGTGACTTGACTTGAACTTTGTGTCAAGTACAATTATGTAAAAACGAAATCGAGAGAGGTGAGTCGACGAAAAGATGAACGTAAAAGATCAAATACCTCCAACCTCTTTGGTCGAAATACAAGTACTCCGTATGTATATCTTTATCTCGATGGTACACTGGGACGTTAGTGTGAGGACCAATATAGAGGTCTCTTTTGTACCAACTTTCCTATGTACCTGAGTACAAGTGACGTCGTGACAAATTTTATCGGTTGTGGACCTTCGTTGGATTTACAGGTGACTGGCCTCTTACCTATTTCTTCTACACCCCACACACACATGTGTGTGTCTATGTATTTATGTTACTTTATAATCAGTCGGCAATTTTCCTCACTTTATTACTGTAAACGTGGTTGTACCTACCTGGACCTCTAAGAGAATGACTCACTTTATTCGGTCTCTGTCTTTCTGTTTATAGTATACTATGGTGAAAACATACCTTAGATTTTTTACTATTCTTACTTGAATGATTTGTCTTACTCTGAGTGTCTCTTACTTGAATATTAACGACCTCCCTTCTTATCCCTCTTCCCTATCTATCCCTCAAACCCTACCTGTACATGTATGACGAGATAAATTTTACCTATTGGTTGTTTCTCTTACTTACATGTCAACGACCTCCGTTCTTACCCCTCTTCCCTATCTATCCCTGAAACCCTACCTGTACATGAACTTTCACTTTCACTTCAGCGAGTCAACACAGGGTGAGAAACACTGGGGTACCTGACATCGGATAGTCCGAGGAGGTAGGTACCCTAAAAGGTCCGTTCTCAAGACCTTACCTAACGGTAAAGGAAGAGGTCGCCTAGAAGGGCTGGATCCTTAGCTTGGGCCCAGAGGGAGTAACGTCCGTCTGCGAAATGGTAGACTCGGTGGTCCCTTCGGTGAATGAATGACGACACAAATTTTACCTATTGGTTGTTCCTGGATGAGATGTCGTGTACCTTGAAACAAGTTACAATACGCCATCGGACCTCTCTCTCCTCAAACCCCCTCTTACCTATGCACAGACACACACATATATATATACTGACTCAGGGAAACGACAAGTGAACTTTGACAGTGTTGTAACAATTAGTCGACATGGGGTCTTGTTTTGATTTGACAAATTTTTATTTGTTTATAAATTTTTATTTATTTATTCTCACAAACCCTTGCGTACATTCTTAATTTCTAAAATTTTAAATTTTTTATTTTTTGATTTTTTTTTTTTTTTCTCAGTTAACCGTCCCTGAAGGGACCACCAGGTCACTAATTCTTAGACAGAACGGTATGTCCCCTGTTCCAATCTAGGGACCACCCCCTTGATTCTAGGGTGTATGGTGTAAGGTACCTCGTTGACTCGGACGAGTGGTGTTCACTTCTAGGGTGCACGGTGTTGATTCTGGGTCGGTTTATTTAATTTTCATTTCTTAGTTACCCATTATCCGCCTGTACGATGTTTTAGTAGGAACTTCGCAAGCGAAATCACCTCATTAAAGTATATGGGGATCCCCAAAATTTCAAATAAGACCTAGGAGTCCGTACAAAGTTTACAAACGATCGATTTTGTTCGTAACGACCTTCCGTATGTCAGAATCGTGAATCTTCCATGTTGAGGTATCGATCGGACCACAGTGGAACCGGTTATTCAGGAATTCTCAACACTCGATTACTCGTTAAATCCACTACTGTCTTGCAGGAAAGACTCAGTGACTCACATGGGGGTCCTGTATCGACCGGAGACACGATGTCGTACGACGACCTGTGGTACGTGTTTCCTCACGCGGGACGGGACAGGGGGGGCAGGGAGAGGGAAGTCATGTGTGAGATAAGTTGCTTTACGGTCTTACGATGTTGGGTGTAAGTCAGACACAAACAGTACGGAGGAGAAGACAAGGGATGTATACCGTCAGACTTTGTTAATGTATTACTCTACATAATAGTCACACATTGACAGTTTTTACTTCTCGGATTCGATACTTATTCATAATAGGTACATAATCGACACGACGAGGACACAAGAGTTTAGATATGACGTGATGACTGGAAGTCTAAAATACAAGTATGGGGGTCTAATGGACATAGAGTTATACGTCGTGATCGTTACAAGTCCTTTTCCATATGTTTCAGTTTCCGTCTAATTTCATCTCAAAGAATGGTATAAACACGAGATCAGGAGAAACGGTAAGACTATTTTAGATGACTAAGAAGGAACCTCATTACAAAATTTTAAGTAATTTTTTATACATCCGAAGTTTCCTTTGGGTATTAAACTTCACAATTCTAAAGTTAAGTCATTATATACACGAAGAAAAGATTTAAAAATAAACTCATATCAACTATTTGTCACCACACACCGAGTCTGTCATTTCTTAGACGGATGTTACGTCCTTTGGGTCTAAACTAGGGACGCACCCCTTCTAAGGGACCTCTTTCACTTTCCCAATCAGTCAGTCAGTACAGGTTGAGACGCTGTGACACCTGATATCGGGTGGTCGGAGAAGGCAGGTACCCTAAGAGGTCCGTTCTTATGACCTCACCCAACGGTACGGGAGGAGGTTCCCTAGAAGGACTGAGTCCTTAACTTGGGTATAGAGGATACAGAGGACGTAAGTCCGTCAAAGAAATGGGTGAGTTGGTAGTCCCTTCGGAAGGTCGTAAGAACTTTAGGGTACTTGTCTCCTCAGACCGTCCGATATCGGGTACCCCAGCGTTTCTCAGACTGTGTTAGTCAATATGTATATACACACACACACACACACACACACACATAGGTGAGAAGAAATCTAAGAAAAGGGTATAATTATTTAATGAAAATCTTTAGATCGTCTCCGAATTATTAATAATTCTACAGTTTCTAATATTTTTATCTTAAAATTTATATTTATCTTAAGAATTTATATTTCATATTTATATTAAAAATTTATAACGTTGTTGATATTACACTATACCTTTATACACACTATAGATAGTCACTGTTTCAGTCTCCATAAAGATGATGTTGACACCAAAGAACGGATTTAAATATTAACTTTCTTCAAGAATTAAAATTAATTACAACCATTTTTTCAGTATAAAAAGACGTAAGTCTTAGTGACGGGGACACAATTCTTAGAACAAGATGATATGGGTCAAAAACAAAAAGTACTGTAGACAAGGGAGACTTGTGGAAAAGATCTGAAAGACAAAATTTTTACCTTTATGATTTAAACCGTCGAAAGGAACGGAGACAATATGGGTACCTCCGTAAACCTTTCTATACAATTGAGAAAGTCTTTACATGACAAAAAGGAGAAGTTTTCATTGTAATTTAACTAGTTTTCGTGGTAAGAGGAACCTTATCTGTGTGAAGGATCATAGTTCTCCAGTCCTAAAGAGTCATGAGTCGACCTCTGAGAGTGTCCATCTGGAGAGTGCACACAGAAGTCCGGACGCACGTTGAAAGCGGAAGGATGGATACTGACTTGAAAGTGTGTGTTCTTCCGATTGGTCTACGTTACTTACTCGTATTACAACTTGTAATTCGACGAGATGAAAGAAAACATTGTCCCAATAAATCTTTGAGACCATAAAGTGCTAGTTGTTGTTTGACTAATATCCTGTGGAGTGTCATATACTCACACCACTCTAAGGTATCGACTTCAAGAAAATACTTGGTCGTGTGTGTGATTCCTTACTCGCGAGCCTGTGATACAGAAAGTCCGTTGACACTACGGTAATCCTAAATATCTCCGTCATGATTTCACTTTGGGTCCGAAGGGTCCACTGAGTCACCCCTTCCTTGGACGGACGTCTCGTCCTCTACGTCCTGGCACCCAAACTAGGGACCCAGTCCTTCTAAGGGACCTCCTCTCGTACCGTTGGATGAGGTCATAAGAACGGACCTCTTAGTAAGGGTACCTGTCTCCTCGGAGGACCCGATGTCAAGTCCCCCAGTGTTTCTCAGGCTGTACTGACTTCTCTGAATCGTGTGTGGTACGTGATTTCAACTTTGTAGTCACCGGTCTTTATCAATGATAAAGTGAGTTCGTCAGTCCGTCTCGAACCGTGAAACAAAGATTTCCAGACTTATTATTTGTAACATCCGAAAGACCCGATGTACCAAGGACGACGTCGGTGCGAGAAGACGGTAATATCACACTTTTGTCTGTATCTCCTTTGGATTTGATTGGTCCCAGACGAAGGTTATTTTCGATTAATTACTTACGACTTCAAACTTAAATTACATAAAAGTCGACAGTGTTACATAGTTAAAAAAAGGGTAAACAGTTGTACATTTTTGACAAGAACGTTCGGTATGTATTTGTCTGTCACCCGAACTAAGTCAAGTACTCGAGTTTCGTTTATCGGTGTATCGTTTGGTTAATTCCTCCTAGACCAACCAATACGGTAGAGTTCCCCTGGACACGAATTTTATTTAAAATCGATCTTACACTTCACTCCTTCAAAAACTACAAAGATCTACTATGGTGTCCATCTTTATCTTAAGTTTTAATACATCTTTAATAGAAACAGACTTCAGTCACTCCTGTGACGGGGGTTTCTATCATCCATTCTCCGTCGTAAACATATATTTTAACAACACAATACCCTCGTTTAAACACGTCGTGTTTAATCTTAAAGGAAAAAAAGACTTACGAATTAATCTTCCTTATACGACAATTAAAACGTGATCATTTATATGGTGATAAAGATATGTCAAGAAACACAATCGTTCTTGTATTTTCCAACTTACGGATGTAGAAGGTTTAGATATCCGTCTCGGAAGTAATGGTCACTAATTACCATTTTGACTAAAAGCCTCGTAAAAACGTCCCTCTTTTTGTTTCTGTTTAATTTTCTTTCTTTTTTTTAGTCTTTCTCCCACCATCTGTCATCGTTATACCACACCCACGTCTGTCAGGGGCACTAAGTACCTTTTCAATCCCGAGTGTCTAATTGAGACAGCACTCTTTCATAAAGTAAAGAACATCTTGTCAAAGGTAGGTGGTCTAGTAATGTCTTTAGTCACATTTTAAAGTGGATAAATTCTTGTTTCGTTACCTTTTATGTCTTACGACTTGTGCTTGAAGTAAAAACACCAACAACAACAACAACAACAACAACAAAATATTTATAGTGGTCTGTGTGTAGACCCCAAAATCACGAACGGTGTCACGTCAAAAGACCAACTGTATATAGATTCTTTACGCATATAATTGTGGGTCCGATATCTCGGTTCGTGTAAAATCACGGCCGATGTCGACTTTCTTATACAAAGGTAAGGAACAGGTAGACAAGAACCGTTGTATTTAAAATTGATCTTTGTGTCTTATTCAAACTACTCTTTAGTCAGATTTACACCAAATCTTGTCGTTCCACTTACGAGATTGTATGATACTGACCAATCGTAAACTAAGTCATCGACCTATCAACACAGGTGTACACTTCTTTAGAGGACGACGTCGATCTCGAATTTCAAATTTTGTGTTACCAAAAATTTTCAGTCGAGTCAAGTTTTTTGCATGTCACCTAACCAGTGTGTAACACAAAAGTCTCGAATCTATTTTACACGGTTTCTAGTACCCGGATTGTTTAAAACTCCAAAGTTTCACGATGAATGGTGTGTGTACTTGTGGTGACCTTTATATCGTAAGTAGAGAGACTTGAAACACGATTTTACCTAAGTGATCACCCTTTACTCCTGAAAGACATGTTTTACCTCATGTAAGTTGTGTGTATACGACCAAAACGAAGTTCAGGTGCGAGTCGCTACTGATCAATAGTGTGTCAATTGAACATATTAGTATAGAATGGAATATGGTGAGATAAGGTGGGGAGGTCGAGAAAAACGGTGACTTTTGTTATAATTTGTTAAATAAACGTAAACTTTTGTGTACCCTAATGTACTTTTATAGTACTATCTCTTCCTGGTACATACATGTGGATTTTAAAAAGGAAGTTTAGTTCACAAGCCCGTAAGACTCGGTCCACTCACTCACACGGTGTCAACACGAGACATCCCAAAATGACTATTGCTGATGGAGGAGACGATGAGACCTCTCACTTTCAAACGTCCAACCTTTCCCTGGAACGTCGAGTGCGTCTGTGGTCACAGTGAGGGAGTTATTCTTTATGAAGATAGTCAAAATTTTCATAGACAGAAACCATACCGACTAAATGGTTTATATTGTAATACTAATGTGGAGTCTAAAACCGAGACAGTGAAGCAGAAATACCATTATATTTATTTAACTCAATTGAAGAGACTAAAAGTCGAAGAGGCAGACATTTAAGATTATTAGTATAAACAGAATTTAACCAAAACGGTCCCCTCGTTCACTCCACTATACCTCGTTCACGAATCAGTCACTGTCCATGAAACCTTTGTGAGTTGTTCGTTATGGATTATGACAATCGAAAAAAAAAAAAAAATGACAGGAGACCAATTTTTTTTTCTTTTTCGTGACATAATTATACCACTATTACTAGTTTGGATGAGATCTTAAACCATCGTATAAGAAACGGTAGTCCTTTTGTAAAGAAAAAAGTTCCAGTTCTTTTTAACGTGTTCAAAGGGATACTGACACCGTATTTCTTGCACGGACGGTTAGGTCCTCTGTATTTTCTCTACACCCAAGTTAGGGATTCAACCTTTATAGGGAACTTCCTCCCGTACCGTTGAGTGAGGTCATAACAACGCACCTTTTAGGGTACCTGTCTCCTCAAACCGTCCGACATATCAGGTATCCCAACGTTTCTAAACCTGTGTTGACTTCGTCAAATTGGGCGTGCACCTGTTCAGTGAGTCACTAAATTACGGAGTAGAAGAATAGAAATTTTATTCTTTGAAATTAAGGTACTAGAGATTCTAGAAAATAGCCTCATTAAGTTGTTTTAGTACAAACTGTCGTACAGGAGTATGAAATAAATATTATGACTTTACACATAAACGACGGTTTACAGACTACACCCCCCATATCTACAAGGTATATATGTACACCTTATTGCAATTCAAACAACTACAATTTCGATGACCATATAAAAAACCGTAATAAACCGAGTCTTAGGAAAGAAGGGTAAAACAACATGTTATTCGACTGTCGTGTAGAAAAGGGTGTCCCGGAGGCCTAAACGAATTTGACTCTCAAAGTCTTCATTCTGTCTGGTAGAAAAACAATGAAAATCATACCATAGACTTTGTCTCTTCGGAAGAAAGAGTTCTTCGAAAATAAAAAGTAAAGGTATTACAGATTACCGTGCCGTAACATACGTATACGTGACATTAAATGTTCCGAAGACAAAGGAAAGTCTAGACTCACTAGTCGACGACCTCCACCAACCGAACCTTCCTCGGTACCTCTACCCCGTCTATATGTGTCCTGACTTTTCGCGACCCGCCGCCGACCGAGTCACGAGGAGACAACAGTAGTCCATCGGGAAAGAGACATTAAGTCGTTCCTCCAACTGTACACTTTTCACTTCACCTTCACAATCAGTGAGTCAGTACAGAGTGAGAAACACTGGGGCACCAGACATCGGACGGTCCGAAGAGACACGGACCCTAAGAGGTCCGTTCTTATATATCACCCACCGGTAAGGGTAGAGGTCTCCTAGAGGGACTGGGTCCCTAAGTTAGGGGTCAGAGGACGTAACGTCCGCCTAAGAAGTGACAGTTCGGTGGCCTCTACCGTATCGATGTTTAATAAATCTAATTACAATATGTTCTAAAACTATTACTAAAACAAAGTAGACATGTAACAATAGTTACTAATTATGACTATGTCAAATTTTATTACCTTTAACTGTCTTAAATATTTCTAAACTAAGTGACAATGAATGGCACAAGTAACCTTAAACTATTGGAAAACAACTCTGGTACCTATGTTAAGATTGTATGTTTAAGATGGAGGAGATCAGACCATGTGTGTCCCAACTTAGACGTCTTCGTGACTTCATAGATTATCCGTTTGATGGGTTACTTTTACGACAATTCCGTAGTAATTGTATGTAAGAAAGTACTTCAGGTGGTAACGAAGATATTTAATTTGTTACTTAATAATACTTCATTTTAAAATATACATATAACGTAAATTTAGAAAACTTTTGGGAAAAAAAAAAGTTTTAATACGGTCATTTTGTTTTGAGATTATAATGGGATTGTACTTTGATGTCTAATATCGTGTCTATATTGACTACAATATAATTGTATATACTTTCTCAATTATGACCTTTTACACTCTATCGTTTGTGGAAAGGAGGTGCAAACGTTACACCCTAACGTACCTTTGTTCCTGCGAGCAAAACGACAACAAGAACAGGCCAGTGTGTTAGTACAGACTGAGACGGTGGGGTACCTGATATCGTGTGGTCAGAAGGGACAGGAAGTGATACAGGGACTCAAACGAGTTTGAGTATAGGTAACTCAGCTACTACGGTAAGTTGGTAGAGTAGGAGACTCCGGGAAAGAGGAAAACGGAAGATAGAAAGGGTCTTAATCCCAGAAAAGGTCACTCACCGAGAAGTGTAGACCACCGGTTTCATAACCTCGAAGTGGCAAATGTAGTCAGGAAGATCACTTATCAGTCCCGACTAAAGTAAAACTTAACTAACCAAACTAGAGGAACCTCAGGTACTCTGAGAGTTCTCAGAAGAGGTTATGGTATAGAGTTTTCGTAGCTAAGAAGTCGCAAGTCGAAAGAATTACCAGGTCGAGAGTAGGTACGTACTGATGACCTCTTTTGTTTGGAAACTGATATGTCTGGAAACGACCGTCTCACTATAGAGACGAAAAGTTATACGACAAATCCAAACAGTATCGAAAAGAAGGTTCCTCGTTCGTAGAATTAAAGTACCGACGTCAGTAACAGACGTCACTACAACCTCGGGTCCTTTTATTTCAGACAGTGACAAAGGTAAAAAAGGGGTAGATAAACGGTACTTTATTACCCTAACCTACGGTACTAGAAGCAATAAACTTACAACTCAAAATTCGGTAAAAAGTGGTACGAGAAATTAGAAGTAGTTCCTCAGGAATTCAAGGAGAAACGAAAGACGGTAATCCCACCACAGTAGATGTATAGACTCTAATAACTATAAAGAAGACCGTTAGAACTAAGGTCGAACACGAAGTAGGTCGGGTCGTAAAGTGTATTATACGAGACATATCTTCAACTTTTTCGTCCCACTGTTATATGTTAGAACCGTATGAGGAAAGGGTCAAACCTTGGTCAGACAACAAGGTACAGGTTCAGATTGACAACGAAGAATTGGACGTATATCCAAAGAGCCTTTCATCCAGTCCACTAGACCATAAGGGTAGAGAACTTCTTAAAAGGTGTCCAACAACACTAGGTGTGTCAGTTTCCGAAATCACATCAGTTACTTCGTCTACAAAAAGACCTTGAGAGAACGAAAAGGATACTAGTTGTCTATAACCGTTAAACTAGAGACCAAGAAGACGGAAAAGATTCAGGTCGAGCATATAGACCTTCAAGAGCCAAGTATATGACGACTTCGGATCGAACTTCCTAAAACTCGTAATGCAACGATTGTACTTTACCCACATTAACACGACATCAAATTTGTAAGAAACCGTAACGGGAAGAAACTCTAAATCTATTTTTGACCGAAAAAGGTCAGAACACCAGGACTCAAAAGGTTTAAACGACTGTATAACTCACTTCGTGAAAGTGGCGTGACAGAAAATCCTAAACTTTATCGAGTCGACCTTAAGGTAGTGGAGGTGATCGAAACAAGTATCACTACGAAGGATTCCGGGTGAACTGTAATGTGAGATCCTATAGTCCGAGATCCCCTCACTGATGTAGTAAGACTAATAGATTCATTAATTCTGGAAAGAATATTTCAAGAAGACACATAAGCATGGTGGAGAAGAATTACAGAAGACCAAGATAATCCCGGTATGAGAAAGACAGGAAATAATGTGGGTAGAAACGTACTTTACAAGGGAACCATAGAGATTAAAAGAACTTCTCTAGAGATCAGAAGATAACAAAAGGAGATAAAGAAAAGTAACAAGTGAATTCTTCCGAAAAAGTGGAGAGGAACGATAAGAAACCTTGAGACGTAAGTCTCCCCATATAGAAAGGGAAAGAGGAAACGGAAAGTGAAGAGAAGAAAAGATTCGATAACCATTTTGGAAGAGTCTTTTGACAAAACGGAAGAACGAAAAAAGGGGGGCGAAACCCTACTAAAACCAGTGGTTGAGGATATGTGATCATGTTTGAAAGTTGGTATTAAGAAGTCCGTGAGATAGTCTAGATTAGGGAACTTATATAAACAATGAAGGTGATATATTAGTATTTCCTAAAAGAAATCCAGTATGACTTCCCGGATGACCAAAAGGATTTGGGACTTAAAACGTTACTCCTCAAGTACTAGACTCGGTGTCAGTCACGGATCAGAAGAAAACGACTGACATATCTCGAAGAGGTAGAAGTTGACCTTTCTTATATTAGTCAGACTAAAGCCATAACTGGTATACTACTATATGTGTACATCTCAGTAGAGAACACAACAACTTTCCCAATCGAGAACCGTTTTGACAATCCGGAACGGGATGAAGTAAAACATGAGGTTCCTTTTTGAACGGACAATGAGATCCATAGAGAACTGAAGGATGAAAACGTAAGGTCAGTGGACACTACTTTTCCTGTAGAGAAAAACCACAATCAAGATCTTCAGAATACCCAGAAGAATCTTGGTGAATCGAAGTCGAAGAAGTCGTAATCACAAACCCCGTATCTGAACCTAATCACATTGCAACTTACCAAACGGAACCTTTGTTTGGTTCATTAAGTCTAACACAGTAATTGACATGTGGGATGTAAACAGAAAACAATAGGTCTTAAAAAACACATATAGTAGTGTCCTTCGTAAATCGTAAGGACATTGATTCTATGTCCCATAAGTAACTATCAGTTCCAAACACGAGTCAGTATAGGTCGAGAAATACTAGGGTGCCTGACATCGGGTGGTCCGAGGAGACAGGTACACTAAGAGGTACGTTCTTATGACCTCACCCGGTGGTGGAAGAGGAGGTTCCTTTAGAAGGGTCGGGTCCCTAACTTGGACGTAGAGGACTTAACCGTCCGTCTAAGAAGTGGTAACTAGGAGGACCCCTGGGGTTCAGTTCTCGACTTCAAGGAAAATATTTTCTATTGAACTCTTGCCTCGGGTCGAAAATGGTATAAACATAAGGGACCAGAGTAGTGAAATATACCCTGTATATCAGACGACATATTTCATAAAGACACGATCTGAACCTATAAAAAAAAAAAAACAAGGAGGTCCTGGTCGTTTAGAGACGGTTACGTCTAACTACCCCTTGGTACCTACGTCTGGGGTACGTGACACTCAGGTCTCATTAATTTTAGAATACAGTGAAAGGACAAACAAAGGGTCTATAATATAGGACGGTATCGATTGATTAGTATATGAGGATATTCATCTATTAGTGGTATGGATTCGAAACCTGGATAGTGGTTCACGGAAAAAACAACAAAAAATATACTCGGTAACGTAAGTCCATAATCCGTTACATACGGAAACCGTTACTAAATTCTCAACTTACGAATACAATCGGTCTCACATTAGAAATCTATGGTATCAATAGATATATGTCGGTGTATATTGGTGTCAATATTTACACTTTGATTTGTTTAAACAATTCCAAAGAGAATTGGAAAGAACATTAATAAAGGCTTGTGGAATATTCTTTTTATAAATACCCTGGAAGTCTGTACTAAGAAGGATTTACATAATGAGTAGAGAAGAAACGGAGGTTAACCTTAAACTCCCGAAGAAATATATCTTTTTGAGGTAATATCAACAAGAGAGGTATACTCTATAAAAAATTAAATCTGTAAATCTGGAACGATTTAAAGTAAAAATATCACTTATAAAATAATATAAAGTTTTGATATAATCCACGATTAGAACCGTGATTTTTATCTTTGACTAGTGTATTATTTTGTAACCTCATTATTCTTGTACTTTATCTTACATAAGTTATTATATTAACAGGAGTTCCTTGAATGTAGGACTATCATCTAATTCATTTAATTATTTAGTTATTTATATCCGTTTGTACGTATTATATTAAAAATTGATGTTCTCAATACTTTATACTACTTCTCCTTGATTTCTACCTCGTACTTTTTCTGTTGAAGTCCACACAGACCCTCCAGAAAAAGTTTCTTCTTAGGTTTTCGAGACACACAATTTGTCATTCTCCCTATCACACTGGTTTCAAAATCTACATCCCACTCTCACATTCTCCGTTTCATCCTTTCTACCCGTCCTCTGTCTATCTCATCTTTTTTTACTACCACTTGTTAATTACACACCAAGTCTCATGTGATCCTTCGACAACTTCCGAAGTACGTAGTAGACTAAATGTAAGAATTTCAAGTGAATTGACGATACACCTCCTACCTAACGTAACTCATCGTTGACCCTGTATCCCAAGTTGTTTCACGAGACGAGAACCTGTCGTTATCACCGATCCTGCACCTACCTAAACTCCATGTAAGACCTGCACTTTCTCCCTCTTAAACAATTACTCAAGGGAACCCTACTCCCTATCCTTACTCCTTTCCTCTTCTTAGTACGTCCATCGACGGTAGACTCTTATTGTCGTGGTAAATGAGACGTCGAATCTAACCCTCCCTTCGCCACATTCCTCACTGTTCCATCCAGAATAACAAATGAACGGGTCGGACAGTCTGAGAGCTGTTGAGGTACCTGACACCGGACGGTCCGAGGAGGCAGGTACCCTAAAGTACCCGTTCTTATGACCTCCCCCAACGGTAAGGGAAGAGGTCCCCTAGAAGAGTTGGGTTGTTAGTTTGGGCGTAGAGGACGTAACCGTCGACTAAGAAATGGAGACTCGGTGGTTCCTTCGGGGTCCAATCCAGAATTAGAAATTATGTTCGTAACACGATTACACGACCACAAAGTACCAATATCCACTCACAACACAACCCACAAAAAAATCTCCTTATTAACTGTATGTTGTAATGAATAATTTATAAGTGTGTTTGAGATTTATTGCATATAGTGGTAAAAAGTCTCCCTCTTTTGACACAGTAATCTTCCAGTGTATTGAATGAGTTCCAGTCTAAACATCGTGCATACCTTGAGATTGGGTCCTGAGAAAGTAGTAAGTAATTAGTGATCTAAAACCGATGGTTAAGGTCTTCGTGTCGAATCGTATATTATACTCTCAGACCCCAAAATGGAAAGGTAACCAAAACTAAGATTTCGTAAACCGAGTAGTCAGAAACTATATTGTGTATGTACACTGAAAAACAAATGACGACCGTATAAAGAACATCAATTAACCGGGGCTCACACACTTTAGATGATTAAGATATTATTACTATTCTGTTTGAACAGTTTTTCAGAAAACTCCTGCCGTTAAAGAATACGGAAGAGCATAGAGACACGAACTAAGGTTCATAGAAAATTTTTTAGAGGACAAGGAGGAAAATGGTCGTTCACATATAAATGTAGAACAAAGAATAAGAAGTGAGAGGGGCACTGGAAATGTGGACATGTGAGTGTACGTATAATTTCCAGAACAATGACAACGACGGTCACCACCACCACTATGCGACTAACGTCTCTGACCCTACCACCACCAGTACCACTTCGAACACCACTACCAGTAAAACTACTACAACCACGATCACCACTACTGCCGGTTACCACCAGTTCTACTTGACCGTCTCCACGATAGTCACGACCACCACGAGCCCCAGTGTCACCACCACCACGAACACCAGTGCTACGCCCTACCATCACCATCATCGTCAGAAGAACAAAATTACTTTGCAGTGACCAGAAGTCAGACCCAGTGTTTTCTTATTTACTTTCTGTCACTTTGGTTTGTCGAAGGTACTCATGGGACGTAACAAAACCTGAGAAGAGTCTCTCTTCGTTCTAAGTCAGGGACACGGTACAAAATTTAGTTGTTTCTACTTACCGTTGTCATTATATATTGTAAATAATTCGAAAATGAAACACGGTGAACTGGACATAACTGTGTAACTTAAGAGTGTCTTTCGTATATTATTCGAAGTAAAATACCCATTTTGTCGACTCCGTCTGTTTCCAATCAAACGGACTAAGGTGTGTATCATTCACCGTCTCATCTTCGATTTTACGTCAATCGGACCGAGACGACAGGCAGAGGAAGTACCGACGGGAGGTGGATTCTTCCGGGGTCCGGTAGGGACACCGGACGGTGCGATCTCGTACTGGAAACGATAATTATTTAGTGGAAGACGGAGAGGGGTCGGTTGTCTACTTCAGACAATAGATAATTTTAGATTAATTATAAAATATTATGAATATCGTATAAAGTGTGTTCGAAAAGATTACTGAGAAAACAATTGAAAGAGAGTTTCTTATTGTTCTATAAGTAAAGTCGATAATTAATAGTACTAGATTTGTTACCAATTTAATCATTGTCCAAAATATATTACAGATGAAGTCAAAAGTGAGACACATTAGAGAGAATGAGTAAATTCTGTAAATAACGTCAGATGTGTCACCCGGTTCTTGACATGATCTGATACCGAGTAATAACAATAAAGTGTAAGACCGTATGGGAGAAAAAGGATCTTGGTGTACCTTTAGACTTGAAATTTAAAGTAAAATTGATATCTCTTATAAATCATAAGTATCGTAACCACACCAACCTGATTTCTCACAAGAAACGAAGTGAACTTATTGTGTAACAAGAAGAATGTCTTGTATTTTTACTATCTTACAAGTTTAAGAAGCGACTTAAATTTATAGGTATTCGACTATGAGTTAAATACTTCCCTAACGAAATCTATATTAAAATCTCGTATCGTCTTCAAGACGAAAAGACATTCACTTTATAAATTTTATCTTTTCGTTCACTGTTTATCCAGAACTGAGAAGTTAGTTACTTGTGAAAAAACCTCCCCCCAAGTACAAACCCTTGCGTACATTCTTAATTTCTAAAATTTTAAATTTTTTTATTTTTTTATTTTTTATTTTGTAATTTTTTTTTATTTTTTATTTTTATTTTTGGTCTCACTATGTTTAAGACCTCTACCTACACCACTACCAACGGGTTATCGTACTTACATGAATCACGTTAACTTGATATGTAAAATTTTACTAATGTCACCACTTGAGATGTAATGTATACAACATGGTGTTAAAATTTTTTTTTTCGTTAACTTTTTTTAATTCCACTATAAGTGAATGTCTAAAATGGTTAAGATTCAAGTTGATAGTCCAGCCCCCGACCCCCCTCCCCTTTCGTTCTCAAATTTTGATAGAGAAGTTTACATACGAAACGTTAATAAAAATACTAATAGCTGAATGATATTTCATCAGTTGTATTTGAACAATCAATACGGACACAAGTGTCAAAACATTCTCAGTGACTCAATTACCTCTTATCTAAAATTGGTAAATTGTTAACAACAACAAGTCAACGGTTTAGCACAGTCTGAGGAACGCTGGGGTACCTGACGTCGTACGGTCCGAAGGGACAGGGAATGGTGGAGGGTCTCAAACGGGTCCAAGTACGGTCCGAAGGGACAGGGAATGGTGGAGGTCCTCAAACGGGTCCAAGTACAGACAACTTAACCACTACGGTAGGTTGGTAGATTAGAAGACAACGTATTCGTACTGTTTCTGTGTCAACTAAGATCTTCTGTAATACAACTTCGTCAAGTACTTCTCGGAAAGAAGTCCCACCTCAGATCTTGAATTGATACGAGGGGAAGGATAGAAGAAGGAGGGGTCAGGAAGAGGGACTCCTGAACCATATATGACTGAAACAACAGTCATACAAGAGTAACACCCTTCTTTTTTTTCTTATCAAAGTTATCCTCTTTTCCCTCTCATCATTACATACTCTCCAGTACATGATCCAGTCTAAAGCATAACCTAGACGTGTGGGTCGGGAGGGTGGGGTTAAATAATGTTCACTACCCATGGATTAAATTCAAAGTAATTCACTCCTCGTTGGTATGGTTCGGAATTTAAGTTACATTGGTTCTACCTGAGAAGTATGTGGAAGAAGGCAGAGGAGGGGTCGGTGATTATTACTGAAGAAGAATTCAAGGAATTAAGGATAGGAAGGAAAGTGGTATAACTCGATTACCTCGAGTCACAAGCAAAGGATTCGATCTTTGTATTCCAGTAGGATATGAAGAGAAGTGTGTGATTTTAAGTCATAGACACGTGTGAACTAGTTCACAGTATAAAGGCCCAGAAAAGAAAATTAGGGATGGTGGTAACAGGACCTAAACCGGGTAAAGTAAAGAGAGAGAGAGAGTAGTCCATGGAGTAGTCAGAAAGGGGGAGAGGTAAAAAAAAAAAAGATAAATTTAGGTAGGAATCGAAAAGATGGTTTTACTAGTGATATTTTATGATAAGAGTGGGACCGTGAGAAGATTAATTTTGTAAATTAATGAAAGATAGACTATTTCATATAAACTTAGTTCGAAGGACAAAGTAACGTCAGTAGTTAACGAAGAAAAACGATAAAAGTATATGAAACGAAAACGGGTTTATTTGAAAAGAAACAGAAGTCAACTTAATATGTTGAACAGAAAACTCTGAGTAAAGTACGAAGGTGAGAAGGAACAAACTTATAGTGGGGAGGGAAGCAAGGTAGAGTAGAGACTAGGGATGCTCAGATTTTTGAGTCGGGGTCACGATATACCGAAATAGTTTCTCGAAGGGTACAATTTGACTTTAGTAGCCCAAAAACTGATCGAAGAACCATCTGTATTCGAATGACTCACTCCAGTCCGTGATACTAAAACCAGTGGAGAGATGGAGGTCTCTTATGGTGACACGGAGTGTGTAGTAATCACCGGTTGTGGTACGCATAAAACTCAAACACAAGGAATTGATTAAGAATCTCCTCATATTGTTACAACTTTTTACGAAAGATGATTTAGAAAGTGACATGTATTATATCCAACCGATCGTTAAGTAAGAGAATAAAAAGTATATATGTATGTACATTCTCAATAAAATTCAATAGAAATAAGTAATGTAAGAGTTTCGTTTCTTAAAACTTACATGGTCCTTCTTTATGAAAGAATTGGAATTTTCCGAATTAGAGACAAAGGACTATATTCTGTTAATTTAAAGAACCCGGTGAAGGAAGACATAATAGTTAATACATAAGTAAAATGTGTAACATATCCGACGTAAGACAATTATACAACTTTATAATTATCAGTATACACTTAATAATGAACACAATGAAAATACTTTTCATTACGGTTTCTCCAACATTACGTTATAGTGAGACCCACGAAATACATACTAATTAAGTCTTTCCTACGGACTTTGAAAGAAGGTACACCATCTCCTACCCTTCCTTCAGTTCTTTTGTAGTACTTGATTTACCACTTTACTGGTGTCCACTTTATACTTCCACTATCGACTTCAGTTCCGTTGAAGATTACTTCCGCAAATGTTCACAAAACCAGGACGAATCGGATAAAATTTATGGAAGGAAACATACTATTAAGAGCCCTGAGACTGGATGAACGGGTTAGAGTCGGAGATTATAATTTATGGAAGTTGTGAGCTGAGTCGGGACTGAGACATCAGTCGGTTAGGGTCGGTTAGGGACGGTTCGGACCATCAGAATGACGTACTAGGGATCATAAACACCCTGTGTATGAACGAGTGACTCAAGGGTACCTGGTTGAGGGAGGAAGCCAAGGGTAAAGGTGACACACTCGGTAAGACACTCTACGACAAAAGACTGAACGTGCGGTCAAAGGAAGAGACCGAGATCGAAGATTAACTAAGTTTGTGACCGATCAACGGAGGATCGGAAACGGACGGGGGAGAGAATCCTTCCGACCTAGAAAAAAGGATGTCGGGATTTGTGACTTCAATGAACCTCAAACAGAAGTAAAACTGTGAACAAAAATATTTCTCTTATACCCAAGTCTTGTTAAAATTTTACGTTTGAGAAATTTTCTCTTTGTATCAAAACCCCGGATTATTAAAATGACTACACGAACAACATTAATAAATTTTATTAGCATTAAAATTTCACAATAAAATAGACTTTGGTAAACGACTTTATGTTTAATTAGAGTCCTGTAATTCTGTCTTTCGTGTTTAAAATATTTACATTCTAAAAGGTCAAGGTCCTTAAATCACTATACATCTACTTCCGATTAACTTAAAATTTTATAAATCTATAGTAATTCTACAAACCTTCTTTGGTATCATTATGATAAATTGGAATAAATCTTAGTAAATGGTCAAAGACAAGACATATAAGTATAAAAATAAACTAGGAGTTTTGTTGGGATTCTTCAGTCATTTCAATAACATTGGCGATACACACACGAGTCAACGAGTCAGTACAGGTAGAGAAACGTCGGGGTACCTGACATCGGGTGGTCCGAAGAGACGGGTACCTTAAAAGGTCCGTTCTTATGACTTTATCCAACGGTAAAGGATGAGGTCCCCTAGAAGAACTGGGTCCCTATTTTGGGTACAGAGGACGTGGAGAACATAACAGTCCTCCGAAGAAATGGTGATGTGGTGGACCCTTTGGTATGGTATAGTATTTAATTTTTTAATTTTGGGACTTTGTCTACTCGGTTGGCGAAACAAGTTCCGGTGTGTTAATCTCCATCAGTCACCCGAGATTACGGAAAAGGGAATTAATACTCCAAAACGGCGGAGTGAGTCAACGAACATCATCATTAGTTAATGTTGAAAAGTAAATACTGTCTTAAGTCAAGAAAAAGTGGATCAAATGTAAAAGGAGAAATAAACTATGTAATAAAAAACGAAGGGTCATATCGGTTTCGGTAGGTAGACTAACGGTCTTAATATGACTCGTTGTATTAATACTAGTAGGTTGAAGGACTAGAGTTTCAAGTAACAGAGAAGTAAAGAATGTCGTATCTCAAGTCACAGGAACAGTGCAGTAATTCAGTAAGAGGGTTCCGAAGGTAGACGGTCGATATGAAGCAGCCCTGGTGAGAGGTTTCCGAAAGATAAGTATGACGAATTAATACATGAATTTTAGAGGTAGGGAATAAAACACCAAATCTTTATCTGTGTAAGTTCGTACGAGTGTCCCTTAGATCAAAGAAGATCGTCAAGAGACGACGACGACGACGACGACGACGACGATTCAGCGAAGTCAGCACAGGCTGAGACACACTGGGGTATCTGCCGTCGGGTGGTCCGAGGGGGTAGGGACCCTAAGAGATCCGTTCTTGTGACCTCACCCAACGGTAAAGGAAGAGGTTACGTACTTTCGTTTTTCAGTTTCACTTCAGCGAGTCAGCACTGGCTGAGAATCACTGGGGTACCTGACGTCGGATGGTCCGATGAGACAGGTACCCTAAAAGATCCGTTCTCATCCTGAGTAAATTAGAAGGGATACCAAATAATAAAACGGACTTAATTAATAGGACACGACAACCCTATACATATAAAAACATGTAATGAAATTTTAGAAAGACCTTCCGTTATCTTATATTTACGTGTATATGGTTTTTATTTTATTCTAGAGAAGGAAGTTGTCGTTCGAATCGTAGTTAAAGGAGTACTTTGGAAAATTTGAGGGATAGACAGACTTCATTTGACAGACTAAGAAACGTGAGGACAGTGAGAGATAACTATAACAGGTCGAGAAGACTGAATTAACATTCGTAAAATACTAAAGTGGAAATGAAGGAGGAGTATGGAGTGCATATATTATATCAAAGACTACGTTTCAGGTATAAACTTAATAACGAGACGTTATACATTACGTAATAAAAAGGTTCCGACGAAAGTTCTTAAAAAAAAAAAACAGAACTGAGAAGTCACAAAACTAAAACTACTCAGACCAATACCTAAAGAAACTTAAATAAAAACAAAACCAAAGAGACTTGAAGTACTTAGACATCCAAATACAGAAACCGGTGCAACCCTTCAAAAGTTAGTAATAAACAAGTCTATAACTGAATTCGGGTGTGAGAGATGAAAGGAAGATTTGGGACTACTGCACAAAATCTATAAATATATCATAGAGTTATAGACTCAGAATCAATTAAAAAAGGAAGGAGAAACAAGAAAGATAAGAAGTATGATCTATTATAGATAAGTGGATATAAGTTCGAGTGACTGAAAAAAGAGGGAATAGAGGTACGACAAGAACTCGGGTACGTCAATTGAAAATAAAACCAGTAACTAAAAAAAAAAAAAAAAGACAACATTTTAAGTCAAGAGATACAATCCGAAGTATTCCAGTTTAGATACGTATATGACGAGTCCCCTTTTGAGTCCCCTAGTACATGTTGAAATTCTCTATCAGAAAAACTCCGGAGAGGTGAGGTCCTAGAGGAACTACCAAAACTAAGGGTCCCGAGGAGACTAATACTTATGTTCCGAAAGTAAAGAGACGTAACGGTACATGAAGAGGTACATCGAGGACGGAGGTCCCGGGATACCATTCCCCTGTTTCCCTCTTTTTTAGTCATCCATAGACGGGTACTAGACCCCTACTATCAAAGTACCTGGTCTTTCTCGTAGGGACCTCGACATCCGTGGACGGTGACGATACCTTGAGGGTCCACTGACCCCATCCTCTCTAACTCCGTCGTTCTCCTCCCCGCTTTACTTCGTTCTATGGAGAGAGTGGGAGAGACTGGAGACGGATGTCCAGTAAGTAAAGGATGCGGAACTTGGTCTTTGTGTCCCTAAAAGCTACCTCGAGAGGTAGACATGAACATGTCAAGGTTCACAATTCGGTGGAAATTGAGGTCTGACCCTTTATACTCTCCCCTCCTTTTTTTGTCCTTCTATAGTGACCAAGTCCCTGAGAGAGACGAGACCAAAGGAAGGGGTCGGACGGATGAGAGTGAACGAAGAGTCGTCAGGTATGAATCGACACGGTACGCAAGACACGTCCCAAACATCAACGGAAGTCACCCTCTCAGTGCCTTACACGAATGAAGAAAAACTGATCTTACCTTTTATGGTGGTGAGAGGAATCTAAAACATAAGCCGACATAACTCGAGACGTACTTATCAGGGGTATTCTAACCATATAATAATCGGTCTTCATGGATAGACAGTTGAAGTCTAAAGTGTCATATCAGGGGTGAATGTACATAAAATATTTTGAAGATTTACTTAGAGTCTTCACGAGATTTGGAACTTAGTATTTAGAATAAGAAATACTCTTTTGTAGGAGTTAAAAGAAGGTAAGGACACAGGACGTAAATTCGTCTCTGGTGTAAATGGAACAGTAAACTCATTTTCATTAGTTGGTTTTTCTGTATCTAAAAGATGCGAGGATATGTTTATTTCCATTCAAAATCCATAAACAGATCTGTCATTACTACACCTACTGGTATACTCCCAAAAACAAAAAAAATCTAATGAAGCACACATCCATTTGTACAAAATTCTGATAACGTTCATTCAATACACTAAAATACCCTCCTAAAATCTGACACCGTCACTCCAATCCACTTACAAGCTCCAGTACTTCATTTCTTAATACTTTGACCCTGACAAAGATTGAACAAAAAAAAAGATCAGAGTAGTAGTTAAGTAACCCGAATAAACGGATTCCTATCTTTCAAGTTTCTCCTCTTTTATGTTCCGGAGACTTTAAAAACATTACGTGTCATCACCCCTTTCCTTGCGTCCACATTTTGTTTGTCGGTCCGCCACTCTAAAAGAGACCGTCGAAGACTGGTGACGTTTGGTTCGTCTCCCGTGGATACATCTCTTCGTTTAACTCATCGAAATTCCTCTCTCTAACAAAATTACCGGGAAAGTCGGGTGAACATTTCAACTTAAAGTACTTTTAGGAAAGAAGAACCCTTATGGTAAATTTACTCTTAAAGTACACTATAATATAAACTTTTATGTTATGATAGTCTACCTAACAAAAACAAGTCAGCGATTTAGTACAGACTGAGAAACACTAGGGTACCTGACGAGGAGACAGGAGACGACAGAGGGTCTCAAATGAGTTTGAGTACAGGAAACTCACCCACTACGATATGTCGGTAGAGAAGGAAACGGTGGAGGAAGAGGAAAACGGAAGTCAAAAAAGGTCGTAGTCCCAGAAAAGGTTACTCAGCCGAGAAGAGTAGTTGACTGGTTTCATAACCTCGAAGTCATAGTGAGGAAGGTTACTTATAGGTCCCAACTAAAGGAAATCTTTATAGACCAAACTATAGGAATGACAGGTTCCCCGAGAGTTCTCAAGTTTTAGTATCTAAGAAGTCATGAATCGGAAGAAATACAGGTTGAGAGTGTAGGTATATACTGATGACCTTTTTGGTATCGAAACTGATCTACTTGGAAACAACCGTTTCACTACAGAGATGAAACATTATACGACAGATGCAAACAGTATCGAAAGGAAGGTTCCTCGTTCGCAGAAAATTAAAGTACCAACGTCAGTGGTAGACGTCACTACAGCCTCGGTTTTTTAAGTTCAGAGAGTGACAAAGGTGACAAAGGGGTAGATAAACGGTACTTCACTACTCTGACCTACGGTACTAGACGTAAAAAACTTACAACTCAAAATTCGGTCGAAAAAGTGAGAGGAGAAAGTGGAAGTAGTTCTCCGACAAATCAAGGAGAAACGAGAGACGGTAATCTCACCACAGTAGACGTATAGACGCCAACAACTATAAAGAGAACCGTTAGAACTGAGGTCGAACATTCAACAGATCGGGTTGTAAAGTGTACTATATGATACTTATTTTCAATTTATTCGTCCCACTGTTATATGTCGAAACTGTCTGAGGAAAGGGTCAAACCTTGGTCAAGGTACAACCTAAGATTGACAACGAAGAACTGGACGTATGTCCAAAGAGTCCTCCGTCCATTCTACCAGACAATGACGGTAGAAAACTTCTTAAAAGGTCAAACAACACCAGGTGTGTCAGTTTCTGAAATCATATCTACAGAAAGACCTTAAGGGAACGAAAGAGGTTCTAAGTTACCTACAACCGTTAAACTAGAGATTAAGGAGACGGAAAGGATTTGGGTTGAACATGTAAACCTTCAAGAACCAAGTACACAACGATTCCGGATCGAACTTCCTAAGACTCGTATTGACACGATCATACACGTTACTCACGTTAACATACCATCAAACTTGAAAAAAACCGTAACGGAAAGAAACTATAGCCTAGTGAACAAAGGTAACAAATACACGAATATGGAGAGAGAACTAATGGTTTCCATACTATTTATAAAAATTTCCGTTTAGTACCGGTCTTGTCACAAAGGACTGTTCTTCGATGATTTCAGATTTATATTTGTCAGGTACTTTTCTAAATACCCCTCTTACCCCGTTTATTCTCTTTGACCGTAGATATTGATTCAGGTGAAGAGATCGGGTAATCGTCTTTAAGTTTCATCAGACTCCAATTTTTATAAAAAGTAAGAAACTTTTATCACAAAATACCATAAAAGTATTCCTTCCCTCCTTTTTCGACGAATCTTTATCGTATCGTTTTATGGGTATAGGGTTACCCTTCTTTTGTCTTTATTTTCGGTCTTAGACCCTATAGTATAAACAACATAACCATTGGAGACCTGAAGTCTCTTAATGAATGAATACCTTGACAAAGAAATAATGATTTTGGTCGATGGATGTTTGATACTGCCATGCCCTCCCAACAACTTTTAATCAAACATGGAGTAAACAGTTGTGATTTTTTTATAATAAAAGATCACAAATAATCAAAACAATATTGGTTATTATATGTATGTAAAAGAAGAAAAAGTCACAAATCTGATTGAAGGACCAATAAGACTCAGTATGTTCCTCTCTTTTATCAATTTAAGTACCATAAAACACGACCCTATCATCAACTATAGAAAAACTCTAAATCGGTTCCACAATTATCTTTTATATCGTCACTAAAAATGACAAAAGGACATTAGTAAATGTCTATTTGAGTATAACCTTTCCTATAGTGAAGTGGTATTATAAATCGTAGAAAGTCAAGTCAAGTCAAGTCAGTGAGTCAGCACGGGGTGAGAAACGTTGGGGTACTTGACGTCGTGTGGTCCGGAGGGACAGGTAGTGGTAGAGGGCCTCAAGTGAGTCTGAGTGTAGGTAGCTCAGTCACTACGGTAGGTCGGTAGAGTAGGAGCCAGCAGGGGAAGAGGAGGACGGGGGTTAGGGAGGGTCGTAGTCTCCGAAAAGGTTACTCAGTGGAGAAGTGTACTCCACCGGTTTCATGACCTCAAAGTCGAAATCGTAGTAAGGAAGGTTTCTTTAGGGTCCCAACTAGAGGAAGTCTTACCTGACCAACCTAGAGGAACGTCAGGTTCCCTGAGAGTTCTCAGAAGCGGTTGTGGTGTCAAGTTTTCGTGGTTAAGAAGTCGCGAGTCGAAAGAAGTGTCAGGTTGAGAGTGTAGGTATATACTGGTGACCTTTTTGGTATCGGAACTGATCTGCCTGAAATCAACCGTTTCATTACAGAGACGAAAACTTATACGAGAGATCCAACCAGTATTGAAAAGAAGGTTCCTCATTCGCAGAAAATTAAAGTACTGACGTCAGTGGTAGACGTCACTAAAACCTCGGGTTTTTTTATTTCAGACTGTGACAAAGGTGACAGAGGGGTAGATAAAGGGTACTTCGCTACCCTGGTCTACGGTACTAGAAGCAAAAGACTTACAACTCGAAATTCGGCTGAAAAAGTGAGAGGACAAAGTGAAAGTAGTTCTCCGAAAAATCAAGGAGAAGTGAAAGACGGTCTTCACACCACAGTAGACGTATAGACTCCAATAACTATAAAGAGGACCGTTAAAACTAAGGTCGAACACGAAGAAGGTCGGGTCTCAAAGAGTACTACATGAGACGTATATTATAATTTATTATCAATTAAGTAGTCCAACTGAAGGACCCTTCAGAATAAAACTTTTAAACTATTTTTTCTTTGATGAAAGAGTAATTTTCAATGTGTCGATAACACTGCACTGTGAACGGAGGTATCGTCTATGTGGTAAAAATTCCTTAGAATTTCACCCGAATGAAATCTTTTCCCTTTTTCATCTGTTCCATTGCACATAAAAACAACGATTTTCCTTTCTCCATTGGGTATTTAATCGTCCTCTTTTTAACAATTACCCACCTACATGTGGACTTTTAATGATAAATGAATTATAAATTTATGTTTCATTCCTACTTAGAATTCTAAGAAGTAAACAATACCCATATTTAGAACCATAAAACTCCTTTTCTTTTAACCGATAACTATTGTCAGAAGACAGTAGACCTCTGTATCAACTTATTAGTCTACCGACAAGCACACCCATATAAAAATTCCATACGCACCATCATCCTGAGGTTTTCCTCAAGTTATGTTGTATTTGATTTTCGGAGGAAAATGGATTCTGAAGTGACCATTTACGAGGACGTATCTAAATATAAAGATTCGGAGAAGAGACGGGGTTTCTGACCGTACAGTCACAAATCACCGTGACAAAACACACAAGGGGATAATGAATACGTAGTTAATCAAAACAAATGGACACGTATTAAAAAAGGATTAAAGTGTTGTCAACAACAAAAACATTAACTGTTATGTTAAATGACGTACATACGAAAGACCGGACGTTTGTTTCTACAATTCCACATCTCGTGGTTGGAGAAGTAGAATCTAACCAAATTTTTTTTTTTTTTTTTCCTAACCAACACTGATTAAAGGTTAATTAAACGTCACCAATGTCCCTTGTTTTGTTAACGTGGATGATTAATTTTAAATTTTATAAGGTTTCACAGTAGAAATCCACAGACACCTTATATATTAAAGGTAAAACCAAGTAACGACCTAGACATTGTAGGCACTCGGACTGTCGAGATAATTAAATTTCAGAGTCATTATGGATAATCATGTTTTGTACTTTTTTGATGGTAATTAGTAAATAAAATTAAAACGTCGAGACAGTAAAAGAGTCATACAAAATTTTAATACTACTGTGGTATTACACGTGTTTAGCTGGACCCACTTCCCTTTTGTCTAGCGAGATGAATCCTCTCTATGACTTCATGTAACAATCTCGAATTAACTACGGTTTGATTAATCTAAACGAACGTAAAACGTGTTTTAATAAAATTTGTATAAATTTATAAAATTTGTACAAATTTATAAAATTTGTATAAATTTGTAATTTTTATAAAATTTATAAAAGAAGGACTTAACATAAAATTTTTAATAGGGTTTACTCAATACAAATGTCAATCTGAATGTGGAAAAATATCAAGAAATTACGTAAGACAAATTTATAACACTTTATTTGGGTGTGACAAGAAAATAAAAAGTAAAACTTTGGACCTAATTAGATGTGGCAAAGTTAAATCTTTTCCAGTAAAGGCGAATCAAGCTTCTATTATCTTAAAAGTATCTATACAAGAACCCATCCTTGAGATTTGGGTTTCACCTGTGTTACAGGTTTATGTACTTTCCCGTCTTTAACTTTATTCTTTATATATACAAATATTATGGAATACGTAAAAATAACTACACTAACCCTGACAACTTGTACGATTTTCACTACTTTAATATACGTGAGTTGTCTTAAAACAGTAATCAAAAGATTTCCTGGTCATCTATAAATATAAATTTAGAACAAGTTTTAATTTGTATAAAGACATCTTACCCATTTCAATCATTCAGAGAATTAACTACCCGTAACAACATGGTTATCTTTTCAAACTGAAAAAAGAAAGGTCTCGTCAGTCTCCAGAGAAAAAGCCTATGTTTGATATCTAAGTAATCCGGACTTAGACTGGAAAGAGGGAACACTTTCTGAAATAGATCAAGTAATAAAGAAGACTAAAACACGTAATTTTTAATCTTTTATGTCGATTGTATAAGATTTGAAAAGGAGTTTTACATTGTACGTCATAACGATTTTCAAAAGTTCTCATTTGGAAGAAATAGGTACTTGTCTCGTGTCATAAAGTATCTTTATCAGGGTTCTACCCAATGATTAAAGTTTAATTTTAAAATTAATTTTTGAATTATTTTATGTGACTTATTTTAAATTAGTAAATAACAAAAATAAAGGAACTTATCAGTCTTGTGGCAACGTGTACAGATTAAACTCCTCTAAAAAAATTTTCTCTCCTAAAATTGTATAATGTCTGTATGGATCCTCTATTACGTCCAAATCAAGGGATGATGATGTTATTTCGTTGATGTCATTCAGTGTACTTAACAAAACAAACGAACAAAGGATCACGAACATACAATACAAATGGCACGTGACATCATATCATTTACATACTATCGTGCAAAGATTTTATCTTTCACATTTGGATTTAAATTTTTTTTTGTTGATAAATATAAACTAGAAAGTCACTCAGTATTAGAAAAACGATCTCCTCCCAGAATGGACCCATAATGGTAGACGATTGACTAGTCCCACCACCAACGATTTCTAACCCACCAACATCGTCAAAGAATTTTATTCTGTTGTCACTTCAAACGACGTAGTTAATAAGGAAGGGGGTCAGTTAAGGAGGAATCGTAGTCACGACAAACTGTCGTAAAATGGATGTTCTCTTGAATAAAGTTTTGACCCGAGTCAGGAGAGTTTGGGACGGTGACGAAATAGTTGATTTACATACATTAGAAGACTCGAGAAACAAGAGTAAAGGTATGAGAAATGTGTCATAGGTGGTCCTCAGCTAAGGTAGAGGTCTTTGATGAATAAAACGGGTAGGTGTTCTTCGTGGAGGAGTACCCACCTTAAAAATAGTACTCTAATGGCGTTAAGTCAGTATAGAAGTCCAAGGTGAAGATTAATAACAAGAGAACAATAAAAGTGGTGTAGATATCAATGAAGGAGGTGACTACAGAACTTGGGGAATTTCAGTATATACTCCCAACCTAGTTGAAAGTCTGAGGACGTCACAACTATAAAACTGGAGAAGGGTACTAGTTCTTACAAGAATTACTACAGATCTTACCATTTAGGAAGGGTCTTCCAAAAGACAAATGAAGTGGATCTAGGTAGTCTCCTCAGTGACACACACCGTCGATATTGGATTGTTTTACACAAAGAATTTATTATTCTTAACTTTCAGTTTTAATGAAGAACAAGGTACCTGACATCTCACCTATAACACAACCGTCCGTACTTTTGTTGTAATTAGAGTAACATATAGAGGTAGTCTCGAGAAGTTACTGGCCCACGTAACCGTTACTATAAAACTTTCCTTAGAAAAAAAGACTCGTCAGGTAGAGTTGTGACCCCAATTTTATAGGTATTTGGTACAATATTTGTCTACACGACAGTAAATCCGAAACAAGAAAGTAAATACATCGTGTCCACCTCATCTAAATCGTATTAAGAATTCGTAGGATCCTAAAAGTCTTACCATTTACTCGTGACCGAAGTTGAATTTTAGTGGTGGACTTAATCGGGGATTGTTCTCTCAGTCGGACAGGAAATTTCAAAACTTCGGTTCGTAACTGAAGAGGAGAGATCGATACTCATGACTGGGGACCACCGAGTCACGATTAGACGAACATTAAGTCCTCTGGACCCAAGTTGGGGACCCAACTCTTCTAGGGGACCTCTTCCCTTACCGTTGGGTGAGGTCATAAGAACGGCCCCTTTAGGGTACCTCGAACCACCTGATGTCAGGTATCCCAACGTTTCTCAACCTGTGTTGACTCGACGATTGTAAAAGTGAAAGAGATCGACTGTAGAAGAAGGGCATATTCCGACAAAACAGACGTGACTTTTGGGTAACAAATTACAGTGGCGGAATTAATTAACAGAATCGATCTCGAAGACCTATCACACGACACCGAAGACGTAGTCGTGAACGACGAAGTGGAGTATGACAAAACATTACCTCTACTGAAGAAAGTAATTTGGAGGACTTGATTCGAGACAATCGAAGTTTGAAAAGAGAATGCCAAAGGAGTAGAGGGAGTCGGAGGTATCTTGACACCTCTCAATCCCGGAACGAGAAATAGTCTGAAACCGGATTCCCTTACAATACCGACCAAGTCGGAAGACAGTTTGGTGCCTTGGAAGAGGTAGAGTTGTTATTCCGATAAAGCGTAAGAATAGTAAGAACACAACTGACCTCATCGTAAAAACCAAAGGAAGTTCTTGAAAAAAAAAAAAACGTTAGTGTTGAATTGACAAACTGTGTTCTCCGGATCACAAACCGAACTGAGTCGAAAACTGTACGGAAGGAGTGAGTGGAATTATTAAAGATCTAAAACTAAATTTCACTCTCTACATACTGAGAAGGAAAGTAAACTTGTAAAACTCCGGTAACATCCCAATAATAAACCGGTTTAAAGTTATAACACCCCGAGTCCCTTATCCCTCCGGACTTTTCACCCTCTCTCTACCTCCTTACCGGTCAGCGACCTCGTCAATTTTGTGTGTTTTAAATAGATAATTCCAACGGTAGAATGTACCTATGTCAAGTACCACGGGATGTTGTTAATGTTATTATTGTAGTTTCTAATGGATCGTGTCTAGTAGTGTTGTTTGTCTTATTATTACTCTTTCAACCTTTGTAACACTATCAACGGTTTTACACTGTGTCTATGTACTTTACTTACTTCTGACAACCCTTTTAACACACTTAACACACGTAACTGAACGAACTACACCCCAACAGTGTTCAAAAGTCAAACATAAATTTTTGATGGATTATAGACGTTTCGTGTTATTTTACTTTAAGTCCTTCATACGGACATGTAACGAAATAGGTACACTGTTAAACGATACACTTTTCTGGTGTATTTTCTTCTATATATTTTATAATAAGTACTTTTCATCTTAGAGTTTAACACTTATAACAATTATAAGAGGTCAATGTCAGTTCCTCTTTATAAAATAACAAAACAAGAAAAATTTTTAAAAACGAAAAAAAGGTACACTAGTTTATAAACCTCTCTGCGAACTTTTCTTTTTATCAAAGATCCAATTCAACACTTTAGTAAAAAGACGTTTCTGTACTTTTAATATTTTTGTCAAAAAATGTTACAGTAACTGGAAGGACCGATGGTCGAATATTACTACTTTATTTTACTTTTGGTTTAAATATGGAATTTTCTCTAAAGTTTGGGTCCATACTTATAAAGGAGACGACACACCTGTTTATCGGGTAGTGAAAGTCCTCTTTCAAAGAGAAAAGAATAACAGTATGGATAAATTTTAAGGACACTTAAATTAGTCGTTCATTTGGAGAGTTTGGGTAAGAAAATCTCTAAAGTAACATTTAGAGGTGTCACTAAAGAAACTCAAACTACAATCTAGTTTCTTAAACTGTAATTTGAACCTTTAATGATAGTAAGGTCTTTTATTACCGACCTTAGTATTTCCTCGACCGTGTCCCTAAAATCTTTTAACAATACAAAGTAACGAAACGAAAAACCGTCAATACCTGGACTTTTTAAATCGTACGAGAAATAAGGGAGACAGTATACCGAGTCGATGTGCGTACTTAAGTTTTACCAAAGGTAATAACCTTTCTCTGTGAGAATAAGGTCTTAGTTCGATCCATTGAAAATTACAAGGTCTATTAACGATTTAATTCGAGAGAGACGTCTATAAAATACCGTAAATAAAACGAGACTTTTGGGGTAAGTAAAAATTCCATCGACTTATTTAGGTCACTATTATTTCAGAATTTCTCTACTTAGTCCTTTTCTTTTAAAACCGATTTACGTCCCCTTTATAAATTTTTCCTTTTAGGATGGAAGACTCTATGAAAGATTCTTCGTGTTATAATAATTCGGGTGGGACTACGTTTCGTTATTTCTCTAATTTGTAACTTCGGTTTAAACTAGTCAACTAGACAATGATTTTAACTCTTTCGATCATATATAAGATTAAGTCTTAAAAGTGTCTTATTTAAGACTTACCACCGTGAGTCATATCGTTTCTCTACGGTATACTCTGATAAAGGTGAAAATAAGTAGAAAATCGAACAACAACAAATCAGCGATTCAGCACAGACTGACACTGGGGCACCTGACATCGGGTGGTCCAAAGAGACAGGTATCTCAAAGGGTCCATTCTTGTGACCTCACCCAATGTCAAAGAAAGAGGTCCGCTAGAAGGACTGGGTCCCTAACTTGGGAAGAGAGAACGTAACCGTTGACCTAATAAACTCGGTGGACAGTTCGTCAGAAAATCTATAACTGGGTAATTCAGTATTAAAATTTAATTACAAGTAATAAACTGACATTAACGTAGTTCCCAGTCGTTCAAATTAGAAACTCGGTCTAGATGTGTCAGTGGACAAAAACGTATCAGAGTTTCTCAATTCTTATTAAAAAATATAAAAATTCACCAACTTTTTAGGCTTTCTTATTATTATCAAGTACTATTTTCATATACTTTACGTCTAAAATCAAAAGTATGTATTTCAAACTGATCTTGTATCAGTGTAGGAAAACAAATGTAAATCAGACACCGATGAAAACACATGTTATCGTCTCAACTCAACAATGTCTCTGAAGTATCTGGTGTTTCGGATTTCACAAATGGTATATCGGGAAATGTCCTTTATAAACGGTTGGGGATTTAACGTATTCGTAGAATGTCATTATATTGAGAGTTTATACTAAAGATCTAATCTTAATCGTAATTAAATCATCAAATGTATTGAATGTACGTTTAGTACCACTTTTACCTCCGTACGGATCGGAGTCAAGTCAAGTCAAGTCAAGTCAGTGAGTCAGCACAGACTGAGAAACGCTGGGGTGCTTAGTGTCCTGCGGTCCGGAGGGACAGGTAGTGGTTGAGGGCCTCAAGTGAGTTCGAGTGTAGGTAGCTCAGCAACTACGGAAGGTCGGTAGAGTAGGAGACAGTAGGGGAAAAGGAGGACGGGGGCTAGGGAGGGTCGTAGTCTCACAAAAGGTTACTCAGTTGAGAAGTGTACTCCACCGGTTTCATAACCTCAAAGTCGAAATCATAGTCAGGAAGGTTTCTTGTGGGTCCTGACTAGAGGAAATCCTACCTGACAAACCCAGAGGAACGTCAGGTTCCCTGAGAGTTCTCAGAAGAGGTTGTGGTGTCAAGTTTTCGTGGTTAAGAAGCCGAGAGTCGAAAGAAGTGTCAGGTTGAGAGTGTAGGTATGTACTGGTGACCTTTTTGTTATCGGAACAGATCTGCCTGGAAACAACCGTTTCATTATAGAGACGAAAAGTTATACGATAGATCCAACCAGTATTGAAAAGGAGGTTCCTCATTCGTAGAAAATTGTACATTAAACTTACAGAGTGGAAGTAATTATCTTTTGCTCATCCGGTGTAACTTCTGTCTAAACTTTACAAGCGGACTAGTATGAAGAAAGATCAAAAAAGAGGATTGAGGGACCAACGACGACGACGACGACGACGATTCAACGAAGTCAGCACAGGCTGAGACACACTGGGGTATCTGCCGTCGGGTGGTCCGAGGGGGGAGGGACCCTAAGAGGTCCGTTCTTGTGACCTCACCCAACGGTAAAGGAAGAGGTCACGTACTTTCACTTTTCACTTTTACTTCAGTGACTCAGTACAGGTTGAGAGTCGCTGGGGTACCTGCCGTCGGATGCTCGGAGGAGGTAGGTACCCTCCCAATGAACAGGAGTATAAGAAAGTATCATATATTAAAGGACGAAGTGACAATATATAGGTACAAGGGGGTAATACATTATGTTACAGACTATAAGTGTAAACTTTGTGTGTAGACAGGAAATCAGTAGAGAAAGGTTACCTATCACAATAAATGTCGCAGTAATGTAGGTTTAGACAGAGTTCTGGGTAAGAGATAAGACTTGTGGTCTGGATGTATAGGGTTTCTGTGACTCGTAGAGGAGATCTTATAGTGTGAGATATCCTCAAGTGGTTGAATGACGGAAAGTGAGTACGGTTTTTTATGTAGAGAAAGACACTTTTTCGTAGTGGTGTGTGTGTTGTTCGTTTCGATTATCGTACTTTCAGTAAGATCTTGGAAAGAGAAAAACTAATGAGGGCCGTAGGTAGTATGGGACGTTATGCACGGAGGAACGAGAGAGAGTCTAGACGGGAAATAAGACAGGGGTAACGGTTACGACGTTGATTTTAGGTCAAATGAAGAAAAGATCTGATAAAATAAGTGGAGGGTAGACTAGAGGGACAAAGACCATACTGTACGTCGGGGATTCGGTACGAGACTCAGAGTGACGATTCTGAGTCAAATTAATACAGGACAGGAAGTGGGTACTAGACTTCCTGTAATAAAACACAAGGGTAACGTAAGACTCTTATAGAGGTATCGTGTTGCACTCAGTGTAGGATGACGATGTATACAATGGTAGTCAATTGAGACACGTGGAGTCACTACAAAATTTCTCATAGACAAGTTGAACCTTAGGGGCAGTGATATGACTTTTTTCGATCTGGACCATCTACTTGTTGGTTCGATTAATTTTAACTCAATTTAATCCAATAAACCAAGGTGACTATAATCGAAAGTCGTTATACAAACCCCCTACTCAAATTCTTCCACGACCAGTAAGTAAATAAGTCAGTCAGTTGTCTAAGGATGACCAGAATGGGGGGATCTTTCTCTTCGTTCACTGTGTGTCTGGTTCCGAAGAGTTTCCGCTTACGCACACACTTAATGGACCCTTAGAATAATATTTCACCTTAGACTAAGTCCGAACCCCACCCTGATCCTCTGACGTAAAGAGTATCACGACAGTCACAAGGACCAAACACCTGGTGTAAACCCCTTGGTTTTGTGATCTCTCTTTTCGACAAAGAACGGCTTCCCAAAAATAACAATTTATGTACATGGTTTTAATATACATACGTAACTTTTCTTGTTTTACATACCTTAAAGTTCCTTTTACTGATCGAAGACAGGGTAGTAAACCCAGTGGTCTAGGTAAGAAACTAAGAAACCGACAGAGAAGACTAACTCCGAAGGGGTCACCCAGTCTGTCATTTAGACGGATGTCACGTCCTCTGGTCCCACACTAGACACACAGCCCTTCTACGGGATCTCTTCCCGTACCGTTGGGTCAGGTGATAAGAACGGATCTCTTAACTTACCTGTCTCCTCGGACCGTCCGACGTCAAGTACCCCCACTGTTTCTCACTCTGTGTTGACTCACTAAGTGTGAAAAAAGTGAGTTTGTTAGACGAAACGATATCAAAAAAAAAAAANAAAAAAAAAAAAACCCCCCCCCCACAACAAACAAAAAAAAAATGAATTATCAAAATCCATATAAGACGAATCAAATACGAAATGTTTTCACCAAACATTGTAATGAGGTAAATTTAGAATGATTATTAATTATAGACGACCCACTAACAATACACGGTCTATTGCAAGATTCGTAAAACATACGTAACTAAGTAAATCAGGAATGTTCGGTGGTTACTTTATCCGTGATAGAGATACCATATCTATTACTTTTACTTAATCAGTAGACGGGTTTCAGAGGTCTGTCCTTCACCCCTAGGACAGCCAGACTAAAAAAATTGGTCATAAGATAAGACGAAGACTTTTTTCTTATAAATTTAGGTATATTTTGTATCTTACTAACTCTAATACTTTTACAGTAGTTGATATCTTGGTTCAATGACTGTGTGTTAATGTAAAAAAAAGGATGTCTCGAAAATAGTAGAGAAAAGGAAAGAAACATTTCGTAGTAATATTATTAAAAGTAAAGAATTTGTGACGTGGTGTAGTTAATTAGATAATAGGGGTGAGGGAAGAAATATACCTTCTTCGGGAACTGACGTCCAAAGAAGGACTCAAAGAACGTCTAGTCCCAGAGTCAACCTAGGAGAAAAACAACGGTAACAACAAAAATTGTTTGAATATAAAATCTCGTGAAACTCCAAGTGTCATTTTGATTCCCCTTCTATGTCTATAAAGGGTATATCGAGAGTAGATATCTGTGTAACACAAGTGAGTTTCAGGTATCAAACGTGACCCAGGTAAGCTACAACAAGTAAAGTACCCGAACCCGTTCACATATTCCAGAAATATTATTGTTATATGGACAATAACATTGTAGTGTTCCTTACAGTGACAGTATTTTTAAGAGACACGAAGTAAATGAGTAGGCAGAGAGGGTATTGGGGACCGGGTGACTAGAAAAGTGACAGAGGTATCAAAACGGAGGAGGTCTCACAGTATATTAACCTCAGAATGACCTATATCGGAGTCTAACTAAGGTAAGTGAATTATTACACGTAAATTCAAAGGAGGCACACGTAAGTACCGATCTATCGAGTAAAGAAAAATCGTGACTTATTATAAGGAAACCCGAAGGGTCCACCGCGATCACCATTTCTTACCCGGACGGTTGCGTCCTCAGTATCTCTGTACCTAAGCTAGGGACCCAGTACTTTTCGACGACCTCCTCCCGTGTCGTTGGGGGAGGTCATAAGAACGGACCTCTTAGGGTACCTGTCTCCTGGGGCCACCCGATGTCAAGTATCCCAGTATGTTTCAGTTTGTGTTGACTTCGTTGAATCGTGTGCGTGTGTGTGTCATAAGGAAACAGAACTAACTACGTCGTGTTAAATAAATAGGTAAGTGGATGACTTCCTGGAGAACCAACAAAGGTTCAAAACCGTTAATATTTTTTTCGACGACATTTATAAACACATGTCCAAAAATACATCTACATTCAAAGGTTGAAAAAACACATTTAAGATACTCACGTTTGTGACCTAGTATACTACTCATATAAATCAAAATATTCTTTGGTGGTTTGACAGAAGGTTTCATGGTAAAACGGGAGGGTCATGGATACATACCCTCAAGAAGAACGAGGTGTCGGAGTGGGTACGACCCACAACAGGTAAACTAAGAGACAAAAAACTTAGAGAAAGAATCGAGTATGTAGACAAAACGACCTCTTGTGGGAGTTTATACAAAATTTCCCGTATATTTCCCGTTCGAGAGATCTAGAAAGATACTGACTTTTATATAAGTAACATGGGAACGTAAATTAGCTATGTAGTTGGTTGTATCTCTTTAGATTCTGTCTTAATTGAAAAGGAGACTCCAAATTTCCGTAAGGAGACAAAAGAAGATGGTAATTACAAAAACTCTTCGGACTACGGTACGACTAAAAGTCCAGAGACATTCACTGGGCAAAAAGGAGAGTCTCCCGTAAACAACAACAACAACAACAACAACTCAGCGATTCAGTACAGGTTGAGAAACACTGGGGTACCTGACGTCACACGGTCCGAAGGGACAGGAAGTGATAGAGGGTCTCAAACGAGTTTGAGTACAGGTAACTCAACCACTACGGTAGGTTGGGAGAGTAGGAGACAGTGGGAGAAGAGGAGGACGGAGGTTAGCAAGGATCGTAGTCTCAGAAAGGTCACTTAGTCGGGAAGTGTAGTTCACCGGTTTCACAACCTCGAAGTCGAAGTCTCCTGTAAATCTTAGAAGACATACAGTAACACGAAACTTTAAAGTTTTATTACACACTAAACTCGACCCTTCCTGTCCCTAGTTTCAAACGACCTTCCAAGAGCTCTCGTGACGAACCGTGTTTTTAAGTCTTCGTCCTTAGTCGTTCCTCACGAACCTTCTAAACTCTTAGTCGAAAGTTTAGGTCGGGAACGTAATTGGCTGAACTCACCCCGTAAAGTCTAATGTCTTGGATTTAAAAACAGGACATAATATTTTATTCCCACAACTGTGGATGGAGGAATCCCGATAACCCTCCCATATGAATCTATTATACATTCATTTCAATACTTTTTTTATAACAAAACCATAATCCATACTATTAAGGAACTTCTATCTAGGTAGAAGTAAGATTAGAATAATCCTACGAGACTATTCATGAACCAAACCACCTACACCGTATGTCTCTGACCCACAATTCGTCCCACAAGGATATTGTACTCCTTCTTTTTATTATGAGAAGTGTTGTTTCTCATCCATCCTTATAAGTTTCGACTTTTTGTTCCTCGATCCTTTCTTTTATAGTTACTCGACCCGGTTTATTACGGACCTCCTACTTAGGTCTTTCTGAAAGGAGAGAAGGAGTCAAAATCAACTTGATTTCAGTTGATTTAAACCTTTAGAGTCGTCACCGGTGTCCTGACTTTCTCCAGTCAAAAGTAAGGTTAGGGTTTCTTCCCTTTACGGTTTCGTACAAGTTTGACGGTGTGTTACCGTGAGTAAAGTGTACGAGTTAAAGTGTAAAGTGTACTATTACGAGTTTTAGGAAGTTCGATCTGAAGTCGTCATACACTTGACTCTTTAAGGTCTATATGTTTGACCTTAATCTTTTCCGTTTCCTTGGTCTCTAGTTTAACGGTCGTAGGAAACTTAGTATCTTTTTCGTTCCCTTAGGGTCTTTTTGTAGATGAAGACGAAGTAACTTATGTGATTTCGGAAACTGACACACCTGGTGTTGTTTGACAACATTTAAGAATTTCTCTTCCCTTATGGTCTGATGGAATGGACGGAGGACTCTTTAGACATACGTCCAGTTCTTCGTTGTCAATGTCCATCTGCACCTTGTTACCTGACCAAGGTTTAACCCTTTCCTCATTCAGTTTCGACATATAACGGTGGGACGAATAAATTGAAGGTACGTCTCATGTAGTACACTTTACGACCCGACATACTTAGTATTCGATCATAGTTCTACCGGTCCTCTTTATAGTTATTGGAGTCTATGTGTCTATTTTGGTGGGATTACCGTATTTCACTACTCCTTGATTTCTCGTAGAACTACTTCTACTTTCTTCTCTCACTTTTACGACCGAATTTTGAGGGGTAAGTTTTTTACTTCTAGTATCGTAAGTCAGGGTAGTGTAGTACCGTTTATCTACCCCTTTGTTACCTTTCTCACTGTCTGAAATAAAAGAACCAGAGGTGTGTGACGTCTACCACTGACGTTGGTGCTTTAATTTTCTGTGATCGAGGAACCTTCTTTTCGATACTGATAGGATCTGTCCCATAAGTTTTCATCTCTGTAGTGAAACGACTGTTTCCAGACATATCAGTTTCGATACCAAAAGGGTCATCAGTACCTACCTACACTCTCGACTTGGTTTTTCTTCCGGTTCGTGACTTTTTAACTACGAAAACTTGACACCACAACCTCTTCTGAGAACTCTTAGGGAACCTGTCGTTTTTCTAGTTTGGTTAGTTAGGATTTCCTTTAGTTAGGACTTATAAGTAACCTTTCTGTCTACACTTTCGACTTCGAGGTCATAAAACCAGTGGACTACCCTTCTCGGTTGAGTAACCTTTTCTGGGACTACGACCCTTTCTAACTCCCGTTTTCCTCTTCCCCCGTTGTCTCCTACTCTACCAATCTACCGTAGTGACTGAGTTACCTGTACTTAAAATCGTTTGAGACCCTAAATGCCTCCATATCTTTTCGGACCACACGACGTTAGGTACCCCAACCGTTTCTCAGTCTGTACTGATTCTTTGACTTGTTGTTGTTTTGTTTCAGAAACCTCTCTTGTGTTTGTCGATCACTTGATCTGTGACAAGTAGTACATGACATTCGATATTTGGAGAGGAGATAGGGAAAGTCTTGTATCCAAAAGTTAAGATACATGTAACTATTATTATGAAAATACTCTCATCTGAAAACAGTTCTCGTTGAGTTTCTCTTCCTACTCTGTCCATCGTAGACTTATGGAACACATTTCGTGAATCACATTATCAGGCGTGTGCGACTCAGTTTAGAACAGTAATACTCACAATTATAATATTAATATTCCACCCCGGTGGATAGCATGATATATTGGGACTGTCAAGATATGTCTGTTCTTTTGACACGGAACATTAGGAAGTAGACCAAAGATATACGTGTAAAAATAAAGTATAATTTATGAATATTTTGACTTTGGTTGATAAAATAAGAAAGATAAAAATCTCTACGAGTTAGAATTAAACTGTACCCTTCTACCTTCATCTTTCTCAGTACTCTAAAAGTACGACAACGAAAGATTTCCTTATCGATTCATCTTTAAATTTTTGATATGTTTTGTAGTAAGATTAAGACCGTTATAAATAGAATCGTTACGAGAAGATGGAAGTAGATCTCTTCCCTTACCTATGCGTGAGATCATAAGAACGGATCTCTTGAGGTACCTGTCTTTGTGGACCACCCGATGTCAGGTACCCCAGTGTTTATCTGTGCTGACTCGCTGATTGTAAAGAGTGAAGATGGAAATATGTCGATAAGGTCGAGGATCCTCGGGGCAGTGGTAACGAATCCTAACGGATGTCCAGAGAGAGTCAATATTTGAGTCTAAGGGAGGTTTGTTTTGTCAGTTCAACGTTTGAAGGGAACGAATATCAACCACGAGTTATTTGTAATTACATAAGTCTTTGTTGATTCATTGATGGGTTGAGAATTTTATTACCTTCGTGAGTTTCTCTGGGATTACAAACCAAATACAAAAGTCTGACGCCTCTAAATTAGATAAGATTACAGAAACTCTCTATACAATGAGGAAAGAGTCCTAACAAAAGGAGTACCTATTGTTCAAATTTTTTATCATTATTTTTATATTCTCACACCTCAACCTTGTCCGTAGACTCAGTAATAACGTACGGATAACTCTGTGGGAATTGGTCCCAGGGGGTTGTGCTTGGTAGACTTGTATTCATTGTGAAATCAGGGATGTCGGAAGACTTCGGATGTGGATCTGAAAGACACTAATATTTTGGTCGTCAAGTGGGACCATGACCTGACCATAATAAGAGTAGGAATAACCTCATCTCAAACGAAGACGACTTTATAAGTTTCTAGATACTAATAAGCTACTCCGTTACATACGTTTCTCGGACCTATGCATTATCTTTAGAGTACTCACGTTGAAAGAAGGTACCATAGAGGGACTCTCCTTTTGTCGGTCAACAAAGAGTAAAAATATTTCTTACCTGTTTTTCTGTCTAAAGTCAAAAATGTCTTTATTACACTTTCTCAACACACACTGGTCTCTTCACGAATTTGTTGATTCTCCTGTCTCCTATCTACTAAAATTTTTATTCTGACCGGTAATAGGTCGAATCTTTGATCTTGATCTTGAAGTTTCATCAGTCATCGTACCTAATTCCCAGGATGACACAGTTCTCGTGAATCGCTCTATAACAAGATAAAAGTTTCCTTATCATTGTACACTAAAGAAAATTTTCTATAACAATTATTTTTCTATCGGTACTACTTCGTTTTAGATTTATTGGATTTTTAAAATTATGTCTTCCGTTTGTTTTAGAGTATGTGTTATTCAACACCATAAAACCAAGATGAAACAATATTTAACTACGATTAGAAAAAATTCACTGATCGTACTATATGAAGAAAAGGATGTTGTTGTTATCAAACCATTATTACTATAACAAAAGGTTTTCTGGGATTATCATTGTATGGGAGATTTCCTAAATCAGGTTATTGACACTTAGTCTTTAGAAGTGAAAGAATGGTACCGAAGAATATAAGACAAACTTAGATTCTAATAATATATTCATCGTACACAATTGACGTAGGAGTGTATAAGTAAAAATTTCCTGTAAGACATACTTTTCTAAGCAAAAATATAAGTCGTAATTTTTTATCATGGAAAGACAAATCGGAGTATGAAGTCGTAGATATTGTGATAACTTGTATGAACAATTAAAGACTAAGAATGAACTGATCTTAGATAACTCCCATCTCTAAACACGAAAAAGAAAAACAATTTCCGAGAACCATGTCACAGACTTTGTATCATCCCCGAGTTATGTAAACTATTTTACTTACTTACTACCATATAATCTATGAGATCTCCTCACATCTTTAGTTACCATTCTCCATGTCACATTTGATTCACACTTAATAATCCTCTCTTTTAGACCGACTCTAGAAAAAGTTAGATATATCTATCCATGTAAGACTGTAGAATTCATAGACCGATAACTAAGGAGTCAATTATTCTATTGTTTTCATTTTAGTTTACTTTAGTCTATAGGTCTCTCAAACTCCGACCAAATTGGACCACCGGAAAATGTCCACGTTAAATAAAAATGTCATGTTTCTTGTGACTTAGAAGGGTCTTATTGGACTAAGGTTGTCTCAATTTATTTCAACGAGTAAATAGGACTAAAAACTGTATGAAGACAGAAAGATCTGACAGATCTTTCTAGAGATAAAGGGTTTTCGGAGTCACACTTAAAATTACTAGGTCAGGTACACTGTAGGAAAAAAAAAAAAGTAACGATAATCACTTACTGTTCACTTCCCATAAGTAAAATTGAACTTTTACAGTCGATACGTGAAATTCTCTATATAAAAACGTCGAACATTACTCCACCACAAAGAAAAACTTTCTTTATGAGTAGAGACTACGTTCACGACACGTCCACTGTTGACTATAAATTATTCGCTACCAAGAATATAATCAGCGTCAAGAGATTTCTTTTACAGAGTCTAACGAAAACTTTTTGAGAATCGCAGTGATCGGGTTTCCGTACTACACTGGAAAAATAATGTATTACTCTTAGTAAATAATAGAATGTTACATAGAATTTCAGTGTCTGTTTTACGGTGAAACTATTAACGAAAGTTAATCGAAACTCGTATCGTATATAAGTATTTTACAGAAGAGATTAAATCTGAACTTAATCTCTTTTAATGTCTGTATTAGATGAAATTCCAACAGAGTAAATTCCACTAAGCATCAAAATAAAGTTTCTTTAGTTTTTCTTCTCGAAATCTTGTCAGAAAGTCTTACAAAATTCGTCCGAAAAGTTATAAACTAAGATAAGATAATGGTTAATTAATTGTTTAATCTTTCGATCAAGTAGTAAAGACTGGAAAATACGTGCAATCGAAAACTGAAAGTAAGAATTACTAACAAAACTTTAATTCCGAACGTCAAGCACAACTTTCTCTCTTTGTTAGACTAATTGTCCCATTTATTCCGAACGGAACCATGGTTCATGTAGAACTACACCCCGATATTAACTCTAAGACTCATGATATTACCACGTAGGAAAGGACAGAATTTATTTATTATGTATTGATTACCAGTTATTTAATATGATCTATTGGTACACCGTACTTACTCCTTAAACCCCCAAATAATGTTCGGTCCAATCTTCATCATACTATGAATTTTACATTAAAGTTAATTCAAACCAAAGAACAATCGTGGGACTCGTAACCATATATCAAATTTAAGTATAGAAGGAATTTTTACAAAAACGTTATTACCTTTGAGACTTTGATGTAAAATGCGAACACGACAAAGTCATTGTGTCCGTTACACTAATTGGAATTGTCTCTAAGAGTCTTTAAGCATAACATGGGTTCCTAATGAGGGAGGAGAAAGAGAGAAAAAAAGGGATCTATTTTTAATATGTGTTCTTGGTTCGGGGTTACGACTACCCGGGAGGAGGGTTTTGGCCCAACAAGACGAGGGAGCAGTTTTCTTCGTCTTTGGCTTCGTTCCTTATTAGGACATAGTAAGGTAACGACCGTGACACTAACAGTATTAACCCGGTACCTTGTGAATACGACCTTTAGAAACTTGTTCAAATTCAGAGGACGAGTACATCTTAGAACCTTAACCAAACTGTCAAAAACACTGACTCAATTACATGTTAAGTCGATTATCCTTTAAATAACAGAGTCAAAAATGTCCGTAGAAACGTACTTCTTTCGCCTTCAAATGTACTTCACTATGACGTATAAAAACAACGTACGTAAGGGTATCTAAAAATACAGAGGGTAGATAAGGAAGTGGTTAAAGGTACATGATTGGACATTCTTTTTAGACATGTTATTGTTGTTTTTTTCCTATACAGTGTCTTTTACACTAAGGTCAATAATTATTCGTGATGAATTATTACGAAGTCACTAGTATTAACGTCTAACGATATGAAAAGGGCAATTCTTAGTTTGTCGTATAGTTACTAGAAGTCGGATACTGAACTCCTCGTTGAAAATTAACTTTCCAAAATAATTTATCAACAGATAAACGACATAGATTTATCAAAAAGAAACTGAAGAACTACGAAGCCTCACCTTAAATAATTATTTTATAGTCCACATTTCAAAAGAACACGACTCTTCATCCTTCACCAAAATAAAACAAATCAAACCAAATATTAAGATGTGTATTCACTTTAGTACGATGAACCGTCATTTCACACAATTATACCGTTCGGAATAAGTGAAGACGTACACTTAGATCTTCTTTTAAGAATTAGTGTTGTCATTGGTTTATCTACAAACTTTGATACACGGATTGACATAAAGGGTGGTTTCTAAGTCTTTTTCTACGAACTCTCTTTACCCAATACGTATTAATTAATTCGTAGTACTTCTTTTAAATACCAAGATTACTAATTAAAACACTACCGATTTTGAGACCTTCTCTTTCTTAATGGGTAATTAATATTAATTTTTAGAGGAAAGTGTCTGTTATTCGATACGTTGTGTTAGTTTCGAGTTATCGATTAAAGAACGAAAAAACTAGTAAACACTCATATCAACAGACATTAAAACTTACCCAGTCGATTCATGCGAACTCTTTCATTTACTAACATAGTAAAGGAAAGCTCATACTTAACTAGGGACATTATTAAAACTCGAGAAACTTCAGTTAGTACGTACGTCAATCGTGGGAGGGAAAGTTGATGGTGTGAGGGTAGAGGTACTGAAAAGTTTATAAATAAACCTTTATTACGGGATCTAACAATAATTTCAAAAAGTACCGTACCGATTTAAGAGACTAACAAACTTCTGTAATACCTTATCGTAAAAATGCACAAAGTAAATTTGGATACTATATTTTAATTTACGAACAAGGCTCGTCAAACCCATAACAAGTAAGTATAACTCGACGTAGAGGAGCAACGTACAAAACAAAAATTTGTACGGTATTCCTTTTGTTCACGAACTTTACGTACTAAATAATCAAAGAGAGAGGTAAGACGTAATTTCATGATTACTAAAAGTCAAGACAAAAAGATAACTAAGTAAGTAGAAACTTAATGTCTATCGTAAATCACTAAGAACTTGTATTAGGACATGTACCTGAATACCTAAAGGTTAATTTAACGATATTAAAAACAAGAAACTAACCTTCTGAGTTGACTTACAACAATATGATGAGAGTCCGTCACACGATAGGACCTTCTAATACAGATTTCGCAAAAGAAAATCACAAAGTCCTTGTAACCTACCATTTATATTTAGTTGTTTGCAAATTAACGAAATTTTTATTTTCGAAAACTTATTTAATTCTGTAATAAATCGTAAGAGTCCTTTTAATAGCAATATCAACGTTTACAGCGTCTCGTTAGTGAACGGGATCATATTATTTTCAATAAACCGTCTCGTCAATAGATCTGGTCTTCTTTAGAGTTTCGTCATTGTTTACGTAATGACTGTATTACAATGTATTGTGTGTGTAACTAAAGACACATAGATACCAATGTCCATTATTTATAAAAGTGTGTCTGACTGTTTTAAAAGACATTACCCGGCCGTCCGAAACACAGTCTTTGTACGAGACTTCCGTGTTTAATAAAACACAAGTCCTGTCGTATGTTAATAAAGGACCGATGGAAAGTATCAAACTTCCGTCATGGTCAAACACTTAGTCAAGATTGTTAGACACGTGACTTCTCGACAACTTATCTGTCACTCTACTCTCTTTAGTTCGTTGGACGAATGCTAGAGTTATCAACTTTATTACCCGACATCGAAAGGAAGTTACATCGATTATTAACATCAATGTAGAAGTCAGTCACCCTAAGTAACCATGGTTATTATTTACAAATTTGTCCTTAGTTTGAAAGGAGAGGGGTTGAGATGAAAGATTTCTGTGACTACTCGAACGGGAAGTTCTTGTGATGAGTTCCCCAAACCTTTCACTAAAAATTTTTGATCAAACTATCAAAACTTTAGTCTCTTCTATAAGAGTGGTAAAAGACTGTCGAAGTTCACTTCTTATACATAAAATTCTTTGTAAGGTTTGAATTTCGAGATACCATATATCTTTATAATTTATGTCAATCGAAACATTCCACCTTTGAAAAGAATATACACACACCCACTTGCAAGCGCAACAACTCAGTTAGAGAAGATTTATGCCATCTATATCAACATATTTCAAAATTTACCTACTTCGAGAACTCATTTATAATATGACCCTAAAGACCCAAGTCTCCTTTTACCCTTTTCTCTATACACGAAACGACTCATAACGGTATGTTACTCATCTATTTATCTTTAAGGTCTTATTTCGACCTATAGATATGACGATTGTCCTTTCCTCCACAGACACATCTTACCTCTTAAAATTTCCTGTATTTACATAAGGAGATGAATGTACACATATGGTACATATAGACTACGACAATTTAAATAACACCTTCCTTTTATATAAACCATCCTTCATTTCTTTTATCTTAAAATTTTCTCAAAAATAAAAATTTGTCTAACACACTAATATCGGTCTTATTTCGTTTTCTGAGTCTATAAATCACATAAGATGACGTCCCCCTTTAAGTTGAGGTCACTCTTAATAACTTACTGTATATACACAAAAAAAGTGTAAAACAAGAAAAAAGGAATAAATCCTCCTACCCTTTGTCAACACGAAAAGTTCCTTCTTAGACAAAACTTAGAGTCTGACATAAGATGAACTTATTCTGTTTTGAAAGTTTGTCGGGGTAAGGAAAAACACAGTCTTCAAACAAAGAGTAACCAATATTTTTCCTTTTACAAGGAAAGAACCGTGTATAATCGGGTTTCTCGATAAGTTTATATCATGTATATAAGATTTACTTTTATAATTCGGGAACATTATATGTAACTCCTACATTTTAAATTTATTTATTTATTTGTTCGTTTTGAAACGTTTCCTCGAAAATAAACCCCTTTACGTCTTTAGTGGGGAATTCAGAGAGTTACTTTCACGTAAGATAAATTTATTTCAAACTTATTTGAGTGTAAATTTCCTAAAAGATATAGGAATAACACAAATTTTTGTACCTTAAGTAAAGTAATATGATAGAATAAAAGAGTCTTTCACAATAATATATATCGTAGGACGAAAAATTTTATTTTTACAATTGTGAGTCAATACAGTAAGGAAAGGTGGTAAAACGGGTTTAAAACAGGTATTTAATCAAGAAGTTCGTCGACTGTTAGATGGGGTCACCTATAGGTGACCCCCATGGTCCGTCCGGTGGACAGAAAACAGTCTCTATTTCTTAGACTCATGACCCCCTGACTTAAACCACAGTAATTCTTAACTTGGTAAAGACGAAACGAACCGGGGTCCTAAGACGATTCTTGTTACAAGGTGGTTAAAATATTTAAGGTCCTTCCGGTCGTTTGGGTGACTATCGTAGTTCCCTTGACTTTCTGATCTGACCCCCAAGACACTCCCGAAGAATGTAACTTAAAAGACCTACTTTGACTAAAGACTAAAATAAAACCCATTGTCTGAAGTGATCTATAGAGTACCCGTGACTCATCCATGTGTTATAAAATGTTTCCTCGACGTCTTTAACTTCTTAAAAAATTACTACATTTGGAGATTCACAGAAAGGTAGACAACCTTCTCAATTGATTTAACAACTGATTCCATTCCTGGTTCAACCCGAAGGGACCACCGAGTCACCATTTCTTACGTGGACGTGACGTCCTCTCCGTCCAAGTCAGGGACCCAGTCCTTCTGGGAGACCTCCTCCCGTACCGTTGGAGAAGGTCATAAGAAAGGGCCTCTTAGGGTGCCTGTCTCCTCGGACCGCCCGGTACCAAGTACCCCAGTGACTCTCAGTCTGTGTTGACTTCGTTGACTCGTGTGCACGTACCTTCCTGGTTCAATTCGTTTTACACTATGTATAAGTTTACCCTTTTCTAATGAACCAACTTGCTTAAGGTTTTTAGGAGATCTCTTCTATTTAGACGTTTGCCGAAAAGTCCGATTGAACAGAAAATGTACTTCTCTGTTTCTCTTTCTTCCTCGAGAACTTAGTCTCTTCTACTCACTCCCGTACCCCAATCTTTGGTCCAGGAGCCCGAAGTAACGGAGTTAAGTAGTTTTCTAGTCCCTTAAGTATTTAATCTGTAAACTTAACACCCAGAAAATTTTTTAATAATCTTCGTTCTCTTCCCTTTTTTCCTCGTACCTTTTTTATTTCTTCTCTTCATTAAACCCTCCCTCTCTCTTATTTCCGTTTTGGGGTTTAATCCTAATTCACTGATAGTTAATTAAAACGTAGGACCTTAGTTCCTCTTAGTTCCTTTTTATTTTCATGTTAATGGTTCAGACTAAACCTTTCAGAGGTTCGTTATAGACCGGTCGGATGTAAAAGTCTCTCAAAATTGATTTTCATAGAATTATTATATTACAATATTTGAGAGATTTTAAATTTCTTTCGATTTCATTATCTCTTATGATTAACATCTTACACAGGTACTCTTGTCAAAACATTATAAAAAGATGTCTCGTTTATCTATTGAGTCAGAAAAGAGATGTTACCAACTTATTCAAAAAATTAACTATTAAAGTTTAAAGTAAAACGGAAAGATCAAGGACAACCATTATAGGGTACCAGTAAGGAGGTTTTATTGTAAAAACACCAATTTGTAAAGACTTAAAGATAAAATATAACCGTATATCAACTGATTGTGACAACACAATGAAAGTCCATATTTCACTAAGTTAAGAAAAAGTTTAAGAAAAAGGTAAGGTCAAGAATTTTAAACCCTTGCGTACATTCTTAATTTCTAAAATTTTAAATTTTTTTTTTAATTTTTTTTTTTATTTCAATATAATATTACTGTTTTTTTATTTATTTAGTGTAATTTTTTTTTTTTTTTCTTACGACTCGTCTCAAGGGACACGATATGTCATCCAGGAATAAGAAATGGGTAAAAGTTATATCGTCTCACGTGTACAGCTAGGGTTTGCAGGTAGATACGGAAGGGGACTGGGAAGGGAGGGCCCCTTGGTATTCAAACAAGAGATTCAGTCACTGAGGTAAGGACAAAGCATTTATTCAAGTAAACATAGTAAAAACACAACAAAAATGTAAGGAGTATACGGAGTATAGTCGACCATAACGTCTCTTAAGTCCGGGAAATTGGGGTGATCAGTACCAGACCAAGTAAGTGTAGGAATGTCCTGGGTCTCCGGTCATACGGTCCTACTTTTACCGGTGACTTGAGCCTCATCTCGACACAAACAACCCCAGGGAAAGTAAACTCCAGTTCTAATCAATACCTACGAATGGATCCGACCTGAAGGTGTCACCGAGTCCTTATTTCTTAGACGGACGGTTGTGTCCTTGACGACCTCTGAACCCAAGTTGGGGACCCGACCCTGCTGTGGGACCTTCTCTAACTTTACCTTTGGTGAGGTCATAAGAACGGACCTTTAAGGGTACCCATCTCCTCCGACCACCCGATATCAGGTATACCAGCGTTTCTCAGTCTGTGCTGGGTCGCTGACTCGTACGCACGTTCGAGTGGATCCGATGCATCCCACAACGGACTACAGGACCACCTACTCAACCAGGGGTCTCACTTTGTCACGAGATCCTGAGTTGGCACACCGACTCGTCGGACGACGAGGCGGCGACATAAGTAGTTCGAAACCTCACCCGGGTACGGTCACTCTATTTACCTTCTAGGCCGCACCCTTGAAGTTCTATTGAGACGGAAACCCTCGGCATTCTTCCGAGAACTGTGTCTCTACATTTGAAATTAGGGTCGACGAAAAAAGTGTCTTATACAAAGTCCTCTTTTAGTTAGAGAGATTCGGAGTCAAAAGAGTGGACATTTTATGTCTATTTGTGTTGTGGGTAAAGTCCCAATAACGCTCTAATTTAGCTCCATTGAAAGTTTTAATGAAAGATAACCGTTCCTAAGTTTACTGAGAAAAGTCGAAATTACCTTTACATTATTATCCTTAAAACCATCATCGTCGTCGTCCTTTTAGGAGAAACAGGGATGAAGTCGGGAAGGAGAAGTTACGGTTGACATAAACAGACCTTTATCTACTAAAAGGAATAACCCAGTGACAAAAAATGTACTATTTTCAAGTTTTAGGAGTACGTCTCTCCCGAAAGTATTCGACTTGGAACAGTTGGAAAGGACACAGAAGATGGGAGAACAGGGGTACACGTTTGAATCAATGTCGATAAACGGAAGTGGTTCATATGGTACAAGAAAGTCCTGGTACGTCAAACAAAAATATATTCTAAAAAAATACGTTCTAAAATATTAGTGACGGTGTAAGGGAAGGAGTTCCCAAACAAATGGAGGTGAGTCTTCCTAAAGACCTCGGTGGGACCAGAACTTACGTAATCTTACTCAATAAGACCACTCCAAACAACAACACCACCACAAAAAAACCAAAAACAAAAACCAAAAAAAACCACGAGGAAATTTTGAGACTGTAGAGAAGATTTCAAGAAAGTGAGACATAAAGTTTATCAATGTATGGGCTAAAAGAGTAATTTGAATACTCAGTAAACTTTCGATCGGAAACCAGGAGTAGTAATTGATAAGGGGACCTGATAGGACATAATCTATAGGTTATTAAAAACTTACTTATTTATTGTCGGTGATTTTATTCAGGGTCAGTGATATTTTACATAAGGAACAAAGTCTTCTTTTATAATTTTTCCTTCCTTTTTCAGGTATTATGTAGTATTTTAACTATAATTATGGTGTCTTCATGAAATAATACGGAATATTTGTAACCCACTCATTTGAATATGAAATAGGATTACAGGAAAAGTAGGGCAGTGACATGGCATACGTTATCATGTCATACAGGTTGAATCACTTAGATCACTGGCTATCACCATTTCTTAGACCGACGCTACGTCCCCTGTGTCCCCTGAGTCCAAGTTGGGGACCCAACCCTTCTAGGGGCCCTCCTCCTTTGCCGTTGTCCGAGGTCATAAGAGCGGACCCTTTAGGGTCCTGTCTCCTCGGAGTCCCCGATGTCAGGTACCCCCACGGTTCTCAGACTGTCCTGACTCGAGTGAGTACCGTGTGAAGTTGAGTGTTTGCCTACAATCAGTCAGACGTGCCCTAGACGTACGGGCACGGTTATCAATGTCGTCACCTGTCGACGGAAGAGGTTTCTTTCGACCCCTCTACTCTTCGTCTGATTACCGGGGGAGTAGAAACCTTGGACACTTATACAATGTTCTGTTGCTCCTTAATTCCAGAGTCCTTCTTAGTTCTTACGATGAGTCGACTGCAATTTTATCTCATAAGACTTAATAGGTCTACTCGGGTCACATTAGAGTTCCCGGGAAATTTCATCTTCGTCAGTCTCCAGTCTTCTCCTCTAGTCTCAGCCTCTCCGAAACTCCCACGCAACTATATGAAATAGGACCAAAATCAATAAACCTTCAAACATCATACTAAAAAGGGGAAGAACCCTGTGGTTGCTGTGAACGTTGAAAACGGACCTCCTCCTTCCTTACTATCTTTCTACAGAAATTTCCCCTCCAAATCTCAATGGAAGAGTTTAATTTAATAATACAGTCAGGGTGTCAAAGGACGTGCAAGGGAAGGTTCAAGTCGAAGTCGCCCTTGTTATCGACTTGTCTCAGTTGATTACTTCGGTGGGTAAGAAGGTCCAGTCTGGGGATGAAAACGAAAACCTTACGATAGGGTTAAACTTCGGAACTTTCTCACACGAACCATTTACGATTAATTAAATTTGACCAAATACACTTTTTTATAGTCTATTAAACTCCCCCTTTAATTCTACGGAACGGTTATAAAATGTTACATTTTCTGTATGACCTAAGATAAAGATTTATTCTTAAAGGGTTCAGTTTCCTTCTAACGTCGGTCTACTTTTGAATTTGGATCGCATATAAATTGGACTGAGGAAAAGGATAAGGTCTTGGAAGTGATACCACTCAACGTGTGTGACTTTAACGGTGGGTGGGTGGACCCCCTTTAATTAGTTAAGCCACCAGAACCATGTCAAATCACTGTTTTTAAGGGAGGAACTTGAAACCCGAGGGGAATTGAAAAGAGGTTGATCCGGAGTTGAAAACCTAAAGAAACAGAGACGTGACAGGTCGAGGTGGTTCTTAGGACAATTCCGTTAAATCGGTCTAAGGGGTTGGAGGTGTAGACTAGTACTCTATCGATTAGTCCAAAGAGTAGGGGTGGTGATGGGTAGTCTACTGTGAACTAATGACACGGACGGAAGCCACTCTTACGGGGGAACGGGGTCTACCACGAAGACTCATTAAAAGGTAGGTTAAGATTCATTAAACGGGGAATCGATATTTAGGGGTGAACGGGTACAACATAAATGTCAACTCAGGTCGGAGAGGAGATAACATTTCAAGGCAACGTCACCAAGATAACGGCTTGGTTTGAACCCAGACGTGTCATTTTGGTTAGAAGATTGTGACCAAACACCACTTCCTTTTACGTCAAAAATGACGTCCCGTGGTACGTGACTCAGTTCCGTTGATCATACGTTTTCCGCCCTTGAGGTACTGCCGAAAGTCCCTCTCCAAAAATCACCGTCCCACTCCCTGTTAACGGTCCATACAGTAGTCGAACACCTCTTTCAAGACTAACCAACGACCACTCTAGTGACCCTCTGCTGTTATAGTTGGAAGTCCAAAGTTCCCCAGACCCCAGATACACGAAACTCCGTCGTACTTCAATTGAAGAAGGTGGACCACCCCCAAAGTCGTAAACGTTTCGTCGAGTTTCCTATACCGAGTCTTATATTAAATCAAGGGAACTCCGGCTTGATTTCCAGGAACTGAAATAAATTACCGATTTAATAATAAAACAGAACGAACTGACAAAAGGAAGTAAAGACGTAAAAGAGTGAAGAGACTAATTTAAATAAGAAACGTTGGACCACATCGGGATCCTCCGATTCTAAAAAGATGTTTCTTCGTTAACTTTCTGTACCCCGAGTGCCCACCTCTCAGTCCCACCCCTCGAGGGACCTCAGTCTTTCCGAGGTACTCCAGGACGACACAATGTCAAGGACATGGAGAGAGGTATCGGGGACGGGGTTATTACTACAAGAATGGGACGAATTTGTTCACAGTCCCTTGTTTACAGTTACAAAGTAATGGTAATTAGAGACCATATTACTTTTTAAGCATATTACTTCCGTGTAATGGTCTCAGATTCCTGACAGAGTTTCAAGGTCAGGATATTTTATTATAAGGGAAAGTCTTTAAATAGAAGGTTTATTAAACTAATTTACGTTTGTTTATTAAACTTTTTTTTAGTCTTACATCCTTATTGACGATAACGGGAACCTTTCTAAATTCTTTAACTACCGAACGTTAAACCACTATATCCGTGAACAGTTCCCGGTATGTTGGGTCTAGGACTCAAGTGGACGTCGAGACCTTTCCAGGAATGTGACTGGGAAGAGTGGCCCTTGTGAGTAGACGTTCCTTAATTTGGACGATCCCGTACGGATCCGAGGTGAGCCTTCACTTCGGATCACAATCGGGGATCGAGTTAAAAGTTGGTCAACCTCACCTTCAGGTGACTATTTACAGGGTCGAAGAGAACAGGAAAATCAGGACTGTTAAGTCTCCACGCCAAAGAGTCTCCCAAGGGTCACTCGGACTCAGGGTCAACGGATCTCGTCATCGTGGGAGTGACTGTATGTGAAAAAAAATGGAACAGAATGCAGAGAACGGAAGGAGACAAAGAGTGAAAACGAAGGACCAAAATGGAAGCTGTACTTGAGTCAAGTCAAGTCAAGTCGGCGAGTCAACACAGGTTGAGAAACACTGGGGTACTTAGTATCGTGCGGTCCGGAGGGACAGGTAGTGGTTAAGGACCTCAAATGGGTTTGAGTACACGTAGCTCAGCCACTACGGTAGGTCGGTAGAGTAGGAGACAGCAGGGGAAGAGGAGGACGGCGGTTAGGGAGGACCGTAGTCCCAGAAAAGGTTACTCAGTCGAGAAACGTACTCCACCGGTTTCATAATCTCAAAGTCGAAGTCGTAATCAGGAAGGTTACTTGTGGGTCCTGACTAGAGGATATGGGTTAGAGCGAGAAGAAACCTCCCTCGGAACAGACCTCCCTCGAAAAGACTCGTGTTTCCGTCGTGATTGTAGGATGGATTCTGATGACGAAAACATTTCCCTTGATCAATAGTTTCGAATTCCCTTTCCACTGTTTATGGGTTTTTCCGGTTCTCCTACACTTTTCCATTTGACTCAGTACAATTTGTACATCTGAATTAAACTCACCAGTCAAGTCAAGTCAGCGAGTCAGCACAGGTTGCGAAACGCTGGGGTACTTAACGTCGTGCGGTCCGGAGGGACATGTAGTGGTTGAGGACCTCAAGTGAGTCTGAGTGTAGGTAGCTCAGTCACTACGGTAGGTCGGTAGAGTAGGAGACAGTAGGGGAAGAGGAGGACGGGGGTTAGGGAGGGTCGTAGTCTCAGAAAAGATTACTCAAATGAGAAAGGTACTCCACCGGTTTCATTACCTCAAAGTCGAAATCGTAGTAAAGAAGGTTTCTTTGTGTTATCTTATAATGAGTCGATATTTTTCCTTGTGTAAACTCAGGCAAGATTACTCCACCTACTTTGACCTCGGATAAGATGTCTCACTTCATTCAGTCTTTCCCTTTCTGTATGACCTGTAATTGTGTATGTATACCTTGAAATCTTTCTGTCATGGTTCCTAGTATGTACGTCCCGTCGTTTCCTCTGTTTCTACGTTTCTTGTCTGAAAACCTGACACACCCTCTTCCACTTCCACGCTACTAAACTCTCTTATCGTAACTTTGTACATATAATAGTAAACGTTTTTTCTACTGGAAGTACTGATACGTACTTCGTCCCGTGGGTTTCAGTCTCGAGACCCTGTTGGGTCTCCCTACCCCACCCCTACCTCCACCCTCCCCCTCAAGTACTACCACCCCTGTGTACATACGGACACCGACTAAGTCCAGCTACACACCGCTTTTGGTAGTATTACGACATGTCATTAATAGGAGGTTAATTTTAGTAGTTAAAAAATTTTTTCGTTTTTAGTTAATCTTAGTCAGTCGTAGATTAAATCGTTTTTCTTTCCTCGAGGTTCCTGAACAGGTTTTACTTTCGGAAAGTATGTGTCTTCCCTCGTCCTTGTTTCTTCATTAGACTCCGTTTTTCGACTCACCAATAACGTTCCAATGAAACGAACTCACTCTCTGGTCTTAGAATAGTCCGTCTATGGATTGATGACTAATCCTCTAAGACCTGACTGACCAAATTCTAAGGTAAAGAGTTCTCGACTTTGACATAAATTCAGATAAAGTACACTTCGAATTGTATTCGTTGAGATAAAACTTGGACAAAGGTGGGGAGGGGGGTGGAATTGTCCCCATTGTATTCCTGGTATCGGGAAACCAATTTAGTACATTCACCCGTAACCTATTTCCACTCTTGACACAGTCTTGACTGTGTGATTTTGAACCAAATATCCAGCGACCTCGGTGTGACCCCGTTCGTCTAACGATGGTTTACCCTTTCCATACGACTGTAGTGGTAGAGAAGGTGAAAGGTTCTCCTTACCGTTTAATTCTAAAAATATACTTCAAAAAAATTGTACGACACACCGATTGTTTGTTCGTTTTTGTGAACATAATCACAACAAGTCGGGGTTTAAAAATTCATGATTCTTAAAAAAGAGAAGACATTTAACGGTGGAGACATCAATCCTTTTTATCACCATAGGCAGATGGACCATTACTACTCTGAGTGATGATAGAATGGTGTAAGAGAGAGAGACGATTCTTCAGACCTAGTAACAACTACAGTCAACAAAGTCGACTCCAATTTATACGACTTTGTGATTCTACTTTTACTACACATAGAGAACTAAGGAAATTGTTTAAATGATACACAAATAGAGACGACGACGACGACGATTCAGCGGAGTCAGCACAGGTTGAGACACGCTGGAGTATCTACCGTCGGGTGATCCGAGGAGACAGGGACTCTAAGAGGTCCGTTCTTGTGACCTCACCCAACGGTAAAGGAAGAGGTCATGTACTTTCACTTTTCACTTTCATTTCAGCGAGTCAACACAGGTTGAGTATCGTTGGGGTACCTGACGTCGGGTGGTCCGAGGAGGTGGGTACCTTAAAAGGTCCGTTCTCACGATCTCACCCAACGGTAACGGAAGAGGTTTACACAAATGATTTACGGACATTTACAAATGGTTTACGGAGTCCTTCGCACACTGATTTCGTTTCCAGTAACAGGAGCACCTCTAATAATTATATAAGATTGACTACCTTGGTACCTCGGTAAATTTTACGGTCATGGATTTTCAAAATTAATTTTTGAAAGCACTCCGGTATGATCCCTTCAAATATTTGTTCATCAAATATCCTCTTCATTATTGAAAGTATAATAGTGATTCAAATCCTGTAAAAAGTAAGAAATAAGTCAAAAGGATTAGTTTAAAATAATTGAGAATCAAAGTGAGTCTTGAAAAGGACTTTACTGAAATGTATTATTTCGTTTCAAGTCAAGTCAAGTCAGCCAGTCAGTACAGGTTGAGAAACGCTGGAGTACTTAGTGTCGTGCGGTCCGGAGGGACAGGTAGTGGTTTAGGGCCTCAAGTGAGTCTGAGTGCAGGTAACTCAGTCACTACGGTAGGTCGGTAGAGTAGGAGACAACAGGGGAAGAAGAGGACGGGGGTTAGGGAGGGTCGTAGTCTCAGAAAAGGTTACTCAGTTGAGAAGCGTAGTCCACCGGTTTCATGACCTCAAAGTCGAAATCGTAGTAAGGAAGGTTTCTTATGGGTCCTGACTAGAGGAAGTCTTACCTGACTAACCTAGAGGAACGTCAGGTTCCCTGAGAGTTCTCAGAAGAGGTTGTGGTGTCAAGTTTTCGTAGTTAAGAAGTCACGAGTCGGAAGAAGTGTCAGGTTGAGAGTGTATGTATGCACTGGTGTCCTTTTTGGTATAGGAACTGATCTGCCTGGAATCAACCGTTTCATTACAGAGACGAAAACTTATATGATAGATCCAACTAGCATTGAAAAGAAGGTTCCTCATTCGCAGAAAATTAAAGTACCGACGTCAGTGGTAGACGTCACTAAAACCTCGGGGGGGTTTTTTTGCGACTGTGACAAAGGTGACAAAGGAGTAGATAAAGGGTACTTGACTACCCTGACCTACGGTACTAGAAGCAAAAGACTTACAACTCGAAATTCAGTTAAAAAAGTGAGAGGAGAAAATGAAAGTAGTTCTCCGAAAAATCAAGGAGAAGTGAAAGACGGTATTCCCACCACAGTAGACGTATAGACTCCAATAACTATAAAGAGGACCGTTAGAACTAAGGTCGAACACAAAGAAGGTCATGTCACAAAGAGTACTACATGAGACGTATATTCAATTTATTCGTCCCCCACTGTCATATGTCGGAACTGCTTGAGGAAAAGGATAAACCTTGGTCAGACAACAAAGTACAGGTCAAGATTGACAACGAAGGACTGGATGTATGTCTAAAGAGTTCTCCGTCCACTCCACCAGACCATAAGGGTAGAGAAAGTCTTAAAAGGTGTCAAATAACACTGTTTGTTTATTTATGTCATCTACAAAATAAACATAATGTACTACAATGACAAAAATTAATTACCTCAACTTCTATTAAGTCTCAAAAATCGATATTCCTCTAACTTATCCCCGAATTTAGGATGTTTCATCAAGAGTAATAAGTTGTATATGTACGGAAAATTCCATCTCACAGTTTCTCGTTCATAGAAACCCTAAGGGTATAGATGAATTTTACACCCTTTTTTAAAATACATTTTTTGTTGTCTTTAGGTATGTGTACAAATTTTACCTTGTTTATAATTTCACTTCGAAGTCCAAACGTTATCCAGTAACTTTTATCAGGGAGCTCAAGAGACCAAATAATGTATTCCTGAAACTTGTCACCAAACCCATTTCGGGACAAGGTATGAATTTAGAAGTGGTTCTCGGGTTAGAGTAAAGGTTCGGTGTCTAGATTAGGTCGACGGAGGACCATTGAGATGAACCTACAAGGTGTCCATAGTGCCTGAGTGACACGACCTTTAAACTGAGAAGATGTAAGAGTGGACTGTTTGAAGGGGGCCCAGACATCGACGGAAAAGTTAAATTACCTTTACAATACTGCGTGATAAAGTAACCTCATCCTTTACCGTTGGGTGAGGTCATAAGAACGGACCCTTTAAGGTACCTGTCTCCTCGGACCACCCGATGTCAGGTACTTCAACATTTCTAAGTCTGTGTTGATTCGTGTGTTCGTATCGTGACAAGTTATAGATTAGTCAATGGGTTCTAAATGAGAAGTCAAGATAAGTGTAGAAAAGTAAATAGAAGATGAAGACAAGACGCACAACAACCGATCGAAAAGAACAAATAGAGAGTAAACTTGAGAAGAGTCATTCATACATTGAGTAGATGGGTGAAAGTGAAACGAGACGAAAGTCACTAGGATGGCGTACTATGTACATGAAAAAAAAAAATTGTGAGTGTGTAAATCAAGTCAAGTCAGCGAGTCAGAACGGACTGAGAAACGTTGGGGTACCTGACGTGGTACGGTGAGAAGGGACAGGAAGTGGTCGAGGGTCTCGAACGAGTTTGAGTACAGGTAGCTCAGGTACTCAGACACTACCTGTAGAGTAGGAGACAGCAGACGAAGAGGAGGACGAAAGTTAGAAAGGGTCGCAGTCCCAGAAAAGGTCACTCAGTCAAGAAGTGTAGTCTACCGGTTTCATAACCCGAAGTCGAAGTCGTATTTAGAAAGGTTACTTATAAGTCCTGACTGAATGAAAGTCAAGTCAAGTCGGCGAGTCAGTACAGGCTGAGAAACACTGGGGTACTTGGCGTCGTTCGGTCCGGAGGGGTAGGTAGTGGTTGAGGGCCTTAGGTGGGTTTGGGTACAGGTAGTTCAGTCACTACGGTAGGTTGGTAGAGTAGGAGGCAGTAGGGGAAGAGGAGGACAGGAGTTAAAAAGGGTCGTAGTCCCAGAAATGATTACTCAGTCGAGAAGCGTAGTCCACCGGTTTCATAATCTCAAAGTCGAAGTTGTAGTCAGGAAGGTTACTTGTGGGTCCTGACTAGAGATAATCCTACCCGACCAACCTAGAGGAACGTCAGGTTACCTGAGAGTTCTCAGAAGAGGTTGTGGCGTCAAGTTTCGTAGTTAAGAAGCCACGAGTCGAAAGAAGTGTCAGGTTGAGAGCGTAGGTATGTACTGGTGACCTTTTTGGTATCGGAATTGGTCTGTCTAGAAACGACCGTTTCATTACAGAGACGAAAAATTATACGACAGATACAACCAGTATCGAAAAGAAGGTTCTTTGTTCACAGAAAATTAAAGTACCGACGTCAGTGGTAGACGTCACTAAAACCTCAGGGGACTTTATTTCAGAGAGTGACAAAGGTACCAAAGGGGATAAACGGTACTTCATTACCCCGACCTATGATACTAGAAGTAAAAGACTTACAACTCAAAATTCGGTTGACAAAGTGAGAGGAGAAAGTGAAAGTAGCTCTCCTAGAAATCAAGGAGAAGTGAAAGACGGTATTCCCACCACAGTAGACGTATAGACTCCAATAACTATAAAGAGGGTCGTTGGAACTAGGGTCGAACACGAAGTAGGTCTTGTCATAAAGTGTACTACTTGAGACGTATACTCAATTTATTCGTCCCAATGGTATATGTCGGAACTACCTGAGGAAAGGATTAAACCTTGGTGAGACAAAAAGGGTCAGACCAAGATTAACAACGAAGAACTGGACATACGTCTACAGAGTCCTCCTTTCATTCCACTAGACGATAAGGGTAGACAACTTATTAAAAGGTGTCAAACAACACTAGGTGTGTTTCCGAAACCACATAAGGTATTTCGTCTTCATCTACCGAAAGACCTTGAGAGAACGAACCGATACGAGGTCACCTACAACCGTTAAANGGTCGAACACGAAGTAGGTCTTGTCATAAAGTGTACTACTTGAGACGTATACTCAATTTATTCGTCCCAATGGTATATGTCGGAACTGCCTGAGGAAAGGATTAAACCTTGGTGAGACAAAAAGGGTCAGACCAAGATTAACAACGAAGAACTGGACATATGTCTACAGAGTCCTCCTTTCATTCCACTAGACGATAAGGGTAGACAACTTATTAAAAGGTGTCAAACAACACTAGGTGTGTTTCCGAAACCACATAAGTTATTTCGTCTTCATCTACCGAAAGACCTTGAGAGAACGAACCGATACGAGGTCACCTACAACCGTTAAACTAAGACCAAGGAGACGGAAAAGATTTAGGTCGAACTTGTTAAGTACATGACATCTTCGGACCGAAGCTCTTAAAACTCGTAATAGACCGATCGTACACTCTACTCACGTAAACACACCATCAAACTGGTAAGAAATCGTAACAGAAAGAAACCCTAAACTTACTTCTGACTAGAAATGGGTCAGGGTACCGGTGACAACTCAAAAGGTGCAAACTATTGTATAACTCACGTCGTGAAATTGTCGTAGTAGTAAATCCTAAACTTTATCGAGTTAACCTAAAGGTAGTGGAGGTGATCGAAACAAGCAACACTACGAAGGATTCAGGATGAACTGAAGTGTAAGGTCCTATAGACCGAGATCCACTCACTAGTGTGGTAGTACCAATAGTCACGTTACTTCTATAAAAAAATATCGAGAAGACACATACGAACGGTGGAGAATTATAGTAGACGAAGACAATCCAGGTATGGTAAAGACAGGAAATAACACGGGTACAAACGTACTTTACAAGGGAACCATAGCGATTAAAAGAACTTCTCTAGAAATTAGAAAGGGTAAGATAACAAAAGGAGATAAAGAAACGTAACTAATGACTCCTTTAGAAAGAACAGAGAGGAACGATAAGAAACCTTGAGAAGTAAGTCTACCCATAGAAAGGAAAAAAGGAAGTGAAATCGGAGAGAAGAAAAGAATCGACAAACATTCCTGAAGACTCTGTTGGTAAAACGGAAAAACGTAAAGAAAAAGAACCCCTACCAGAACTAGTGACGGAGGACATGTTACAGTACTTGGAGGTAGGTATCAAGAAGTCCGTGAACCAAATAGTCTAGATTAGGGAACTTAGATAGACAGTGAAGGTGACATATTAACATTTCCTAAACTAAATCCAGTATGGACTTACCAGATCACCAAAAGGGATGAAAGAAGTTAATTTCAGACTTAAAAAGGTATTCCTCAAGTATTAGACTCGGTATCAGTCGAGGACCAGAACAAAAACGAGTGAGATATCTCGAAGAGGTAGAAATCGACGTTTTCTTATATTAGTTTAGACTAAAGTCATAAGTGGCAGTGGTACCACCATAGGTACACTTCTTGAAAGACAACACAGTAACCTTCTACCACAAACGATACTGGTCACGTAAGAGAAACGTTTTAAGACAATCGGAAACGAGACGAAGTTAAACATGAGGTTCCGTTTTAAACGGACAATGAGGTCCATGGTGAACTGAAGGATGAAAACGCAACGTCAACGGATACTACCTTTCCTGTAGTAAAAACCCAAAATCAAGATTTTCCAGAACATCCAGAAGTATCTCGACAAGTTGAAGTCGAAGAAGTCGTAATTACCAACTCCGCATCTGAACTTAATGACACTATAACTTACCAAACGGAACCTTTACTTCTCTCTACTAAGACAGTAAAAACTTTGACATGGGTTCAGGACGTAAATCCTGAGAAAACAACTGATACTCCCGATGAGGTAAAGAAGATTAACTAAGAACGGGTGACATCATCTATACTACCAGTAAACTTAATTTAAGCGGTAAGGTCAGGTAAAATCAAGTGACTAAGGATTTTACAACTACAAGTGAGAACGGTAGAGGATAAACTGGTGAAGGATAAACGGCACTAAGTACAAAGATTGTAAGGTACAAGAATACATTATAACAAGAAATGTCACAGTCTGAAATGAAGGTAGTGGTCAGTGTAGGTGTTGACCCTCGACAAAAGTGAAACCGAGGTACAGAAGTAAGAAAGACCTCAATAAAGAGGTCAGAAAAGGTCATCGTATAACCCGTGGATAGTCAGACTCCTCAAGTAGAAAGTCACAGGATAAAAAACGGAAAAGTATGTCAAGTACCCCAAGAGTTCCGTTCTTATGACTTCACCAAACGGTATGGGAAAAGGTCACCATATAATGAGTATGTGATGATTATTGTATCCTTTTGTACACCTTATTTTACTTAAGAAAAAGTACATGTACGTTTATCGAAATTTTTAGAATATTATAGAAATGAGACAACGTATATCTTATTCGATAAAACTGACCTCCTCCTTTCTTGTTCTCATTATTTTTATGTGTGGTTAGTAGAGTAGTTTTAGTGTCAGGTCTTAGTTCAATCCATACAATGTCACTTCTTCCCTGGAATCGGTGGTGTATATATCTTTTCGTAACTCGTTATCGATTGGATCCTCTGAAACTCGTCTTGAGTCTCGAGTAGTTCCTTAAAGTCCTGGAGATGAGAGTATAAGAAAATGAGAGATTGTAGGAACATTAGAATCTTTTACGTCCCGAAAATTATAGGATAATAAATAATCTCTTGAGTAATTACATAAGGTTGGAACAAAGTGACGGAGGTCAGTAATTTAACACTGAATGTTACATTAACACGTTCTTTATTACCTATTTTATCCTCAAATTTTGTGAATCGTAGATACTTCTCGACGTCTACCCGATTATTTATAAAAGTTTTACAAACGTGTATAAACATTGAAAAAGACACGAGAGATCATTGTCGTACGACCCTCGAGATAAAAAGTGTAGGTGCTTCTTAATGAACCCAAAACCGAAATTATAAAATCTAATGGAATTGTATACATTGAGATTTATAGACCGTACAGAAAATTTCAAAAATATAGTATCTAAAAAAAAGAACAAGAGTGACAAACAAAAGATGGAAAACCTCTCCAAGAAACTTTTTCTGTGTTCAAAACAGATGGTGAGTGAATAAGTGTGTGTGTATTGTGTATGATGGAGTGTGTGTTAAACCGTTCCATTTAGATTAACTTCTTACCCCCTCAGTCAATATTGGACATAGTTAAAGTTCCGTAATTCGAAATATCACAATTTCCTTAAAACTTACAATACCTTTTACGAATAAGTCAACAAATAAAAAATAAAAATACTTTCTTTTGTTTATCCGGTTTATCTCCAAGGGAAACCAGGTATGTCGACCTTCTAGTCACCACTAAGAAACCAATTTTTTCATTATGAGATAAGGAATTACTTACGTATTTAATTCCAAAGATTTACTAGAAAACCAAAGTTTATTGAAACGACGATTTGTGTATCAAAACCGTAAATTCTCGTTATAAATCTTCAAGTTCTTATTTAAAAATTGAGGAAACGAGAATAATCACTAAAATAAGAGGATTAAATATTTACGAGGATGTGATCTTTACAGACAACTAAACTCTCTTCCCCATTACCCGTAAACTTATATCTTTTGTTATCGTAGTTTAGTCATAAGGTAGGATCTTGAGTTAGAAGGTAACCAAAGATCAGGTATATAAAAAACTGTTCATATTATCGTAGATTAAAATATTACCAATTTAATGACTTTATAGGTAAAGTAAAAACTCGATAAAACCTTAAACTGAAAACATTTAAATTTCTTTTGTTAAAAAATATCGAGTAAAATCAAAAATTTAACAAAAAATTCAGAACCCTAAACACGAAGTCCATACACTTGTCTTAAGAGTAAGAGACCACGGAAATAGAACAGTTTTGATAGTAAATGAAAGATGGTATAAAAATTAAATAGATTTAGTCGGGGTCATTGTGAAACGTGAGAATCTTGGTTTTTAAATCCCGACATTCTTGGGGAGTAATTTGTATGAAACTTTTTAATACGAACGTGTCTAATTCAAGAAACAGATGTAAGAGTATCAATTCATCCTTATTTCGTGGGTGGATAAGGTTCTATGAAGAAAGAGGTATTTATCAAGTTTAACAATTTTTTATGGTTTAAGATTATCTGAAAAGTTTATCTTAAGATCAGTTCAGACTTAAGAGGTTATTTTCAGATATCATCATATCGATAAAAATTTTGTGAACCAAAGTCTCTTATTAATTAACATCTCCGTTAAACGTATTAATATAAAATAATCCGTTTATAATTTTCAACAAAGAAGACTTTCTTACTATGGACTATTACCCCTATTAACTCCTCACCTCACCTGTACTCAACCGTTCCAATAAGTCTCAAAATTATACAGGACCTATTTTACGTTTTAGGGTTTATTCGATCCATTAACTTTATTGATTCCTATTACTGTTGTTGTTATACCCTTGGATTCGTACTTATACGAATTTAATTGATAACCAATAAACAATAAAATTTTCAACTCCGAAGGTCTAAGAAAGTTCAAAAATATGGACAAAACAAATCTTTTGAACTAAGTCTTTGTGATGTCTCTTCTTGTTCTACCGTCTCCTCATCTACCAACACCTCATGTACAGAGAGGTGACCTATGTAGTCCTTATGTGGAAGTCTGTGTCTTCACGTACGTCTTGTGGTCGACTCTCGTCTGTCCTCATGGACTGGTCACCTTTTCTTATATATCTTGGTGTGTTTTGAGTCGTCCTCCTTCCTTGGTCCCCCTTTTGTCCTCACAATCATCCTGACCTGGACGGGAACCGTCCACCCCCTTGACTTCGTCCCCAGGCTAGGGGGTGTAACCCCGTTAATAGATTCAGTCTCCTCTTTATAAATTCCGACTCTCACTTTGTCGACTAGACCCCGTCGAATTTACCTTACTCTTAGTCTGTCAGGAACGGTGTCGGTATACATGGGACCTGTCTCTGAGTCCAGGAGATCTTCCGTGTCTCCGACCCTCGACCTCAAATCCCTAACACCTCGTTAGGGTCCCTCTCCCGACGACAAATGACGTCTCTCTGTCTAACTCCCCTGTACTCTCTCCTCTGACACCACCCTTTACGGACACCTCCTTTCGGTCCATCGGTACCTTCGTTCCACTATGACGACTCAGTGTGCATTCCCTAACTCGGTAGTAGTATCGGAGAGAGAGGGGTGTACGGTCGTAACCGTCGACTTGTTACCTCTCCGACTGGGTAGTTTGAGGACTGTGTGAGTTGATGTCTCATCCTGGGGTGGGTCCCACAGAGAAATTCACGGACTACGTGGTTAGATGTTTCATCCTGGGAACGGTCCCCCCGGAGAGATACACGGACTACACGACTTGTTGTCTCTTCCTGGGGTCCGTTCCCTCGGGAGATTCACGGACTTTTCCGTCTCGATACCTCTTTCTGACCGGTCTCCGGGAAAACTAGAAGTCGATGTTCGAGTTTTTTTTTTTTTTTCTGGGACTGTCCCGGTATTGAGGACACCGTCTCCGTCACAGGAATTATGAACCGTGGTGTTCCCAGGGGTGTTCGGTTCGTCGACACGGTGGAAGTACGAGTTGAGAGTGACCTTGTCTCTACAGTGTCCACTTTTTTAAGAACACAGATACGTACGTCCCAGCGTGACCAGCACAGGTTGAGAAACACTGGGACATTAGGTTGAGAAACACTGAGAAACAGTGGACGGTCCGAAGAGACAGTCCCCTCAAGAGGTCCGCTCTTATCATCTCACATAACCGGTTATGACAAACGGTAGAGAAAGATCTTGTGATATAAAGGACGACGGGACCGGCGGTAGAGGAGACTCATGGACCACGACGGTCTTGGGGACGTTGGGTTCGTCGACGTGGTGGAGGTGGGGACCGGGAGTGTCCCCTTTTGGGTTCAAGAGGTCCCGTCGGAGTCCTCGTTTGGGGTCACCTGTTGGGTGTACTTCTTTACTTTTATTTTGGTGTTCACTTTGGGTCCCCGTCACACCGATTACTTCTTCTGGATTTGGAAGGGTGGTCGAGATGTTCGATGTCTAATTTAGGTGTGTTAGTTGATCCGTCTGAGAGAGATACCTTAAATATTTTCCTGTGACTCTCGAGGTGTTTTCTTTTACGTGATCGAGACTATCGACACCTGTAACCTCCGTTCTTGTGTGTCCTCGGTCTAATTGTAGACTCGAAGGGGGTGCCATCCAGGTCTCTGGTCGTCACAACCTTCCGTAGGATCCCTCCACTCCACCTGACACTGAGGGTCGCTCCCTTTCCTGAGACTGTCGTCTCTGAGTTCTTTTTGTAAATAATTAAAATACAAAACTGAACAAGTCATAAGAAACCTAAACAAAAGAAAAAGACAAATAGGGCGGGGAGGGGGGACGAAAAACATAAACAGTCAAAACAACCATGATCCTTTAGATTATTTGGAGACGGAGATACAACTCGAAAACGTCAAGACACCTCAAAAGGAAAAAAAAAAAAAGGAAACAGAAAGAAATTAAAATTAAAAATTGAAAATTTTGGATAACAAAAAAGATGTAAATAAGGAAACAAAAGAATAGGATGACAAGAAGAGGAGAACATCAATTAGAAATTACATATATTTAGAAGAAAAGGATAGAGATGAATTGAAACGTGTGGATAAGAAAGTAAAGAAAGAAAGGAAGGGAGAGTTGTATAAACAATCAAAAATAAAAGTAACGTAATAAGGGGTTAACTGTGGAACGAAAACAAAACAAAAGGTCCAACACGAAACCAATGAAAACAAGAATTGACCATCTATCTTAAAAACCAAAGGAAACAAGAGGTCCAGTCAGATGACATCAAATAAAAGCAACCTGACAAAACTGAAACGAAACCCCACATATACATATACACATATAAGGTAATAAAATTAATAATAAACGGACTAAGACATTGACAGTAAACAGACCCTAAGGAGAAACCAAATAACCAAAACCCATAAACAAAATTAGAGTGAATTACGGTATTGTTTGGTGAACACCTTAGAAGCAAGGACTGGTCTCTAGTTTGGGACTCGGAAACCTCACCTTCGTGACTGAGGTTCTCGGATCTGATGGTCTCTTGATGGGGATTCCTCTTAGTTTAACACTCTTGAGTGTGTTTCCTTTGATCAACTTAAGTTCCGGGTCGTAGTGGATTGGTGGTCAATCCTGGGACACGTCCTACGGAGTAGATTTGTTGTTTTTTGCTTTTATGTTTGGGTTTGTAGTCTTCTGTCCTAATGGTGGAGTGGGTCGGAACAGGTAGTCTACTTTTTGTTTGTTTGTTTGTTTTTTATTTTTTGTTTTTGATTCGCATTTAGAGTCGGACATACTTCGAATGTGTTTGGTGACCTGGTATGTATCCTCCCCTCTTTGGTTTTCTTTCTTAGGTTGGAACTTCGGACCCTTTTCCTCTGGAGTTTGGGTTATTTAATTTTTCTATTATTATTACTTTTCCGTCTCTTTATGATACGTTTACTTCATTGTTTGATCTTTGTGTCTTCAGGTTTATTTACTTCTCCTTTATCCGTTTAATGGACTTTTCCTTAAGTCTTATTACTATCATTTCTACTAGTTTTTGGAACTTTTGTTATACCTCTTATACGTTCTTAGTTAATTGTTTCTGGATCTTCTTAATTTCTTATTTGTATGTCCCTGTTTGTTGTTTTAATGACTTTAATTTTTATGAGATCTTCCTTAGTCATCGTCTTATAGACTTCGTCTTCTTACTTAGTCACTCGACCTTCTATTTTACCACTTTTTTTAAAGACTTCTCGTCTTATTACATTTTTCTTGTTGTTGTTGTTGTTTTTTTTGACTCCTATCAGAGTCTCTGGAGACCTTGTTATAGTTTACGTGGTTGTAAGTTTAATGTTCCCAGGGTCTTCTTCTACTCTTTTTCTTTCATACGCTTTTAAAAACTTCTCTAATATCAACTTGTAAAGGGGTTGTACCTTTTCCTTTATCAATTAATTAAGGTTCTCCGTGTTTCTCAGGGTATGACCTATTCGGGTTCCTCTTTGTGTAGTTCTGTATATGATTGGTTTGATTGTTTCTGATTTGTGTTTCTTTTTTATAATTTTCGTCGTTCCCTTTTCGTTGTTCATTGTATGTTCCCTTTGGAGTATACGAATTCTCGACTAGAAAGTCATCTTTGAGACGTCCGGTCTTCCCTTTCCGTTCTATATAAATTTCATGACTTTCCTTTTTAGATGTTGATTCTAATGACATAGGTCGTTCCTAGAGTAAACTTTAACTACCTCTTTATTTTTCTAAAAGTCTTTCTTTTTCAATTCTCTTAAGTCATGGTGGTTTTGTCGAAATGTTATCTACAATTTCCCTGAATATATCACTTCTTTATGTTCTCTTCTTTTTTCTAGATGTTTTAGTTTGGGTTTGTTAACTCTTTTACCGTTATCCTTGTATATATAGTTATTGATGAAATTTATATTTACCTAATTTACGAGGTTGGTTTTCTGTGTCTGACTGATTTACCTATGTTTTGCTCTGGGTGTATATACGACAGATGTTCTTTGGGTGAAGTCTAGATTTCTGTGTATATGTGCCTTTCACTCTCCTACCTTTTTATATAAGGTAAGTTTACCCTTCGTTTTCTTTCGACCTCATCATTAGGAGTATAGTCTGTTTTATCTGGAATTTTATTTCTAATGTTCTCTATTCCTTCCTGTGATGTATTACTAGTTCCCTAATTATAATCTTCTGTATTGTTAACATTTATAGATACGTGGGCTACACTTCTCAACTGAGTAACCTTTTCTGAGACTACGACCCTCCCTAACTCCCGTCCTCCTCTTCCCCTGCTGTCTCCTACTCTACCGACCTNNTCTGGGTGTATATACGACAGATGTTCTTTGGGTGAAGTCTAGATTTCTGTGTATATGTGTCTTTCACTCTCCTATCTTTTTATATAAGGTAAGTTTACCCTTCGTTTTCTTTCGACCTCATCATTAGGAGTATAGTCTGTTTTATCTGGAATTTTATTTCTAATGTTCTCTATTCCTTCCTGTGATGTATTACTAGTTCCCTAATTATAATCTTCTGTATTGTTAACATTTATAGATACGTGGGTTACACTTCTCAACTGAGTAACCTTTTCTGAGACTACGACCCTCCCTAACTCTCGTCCTCCTCTTCCCCTGCTGTCTCCTACTCTACCGACCTACCGTAGTGGCTGAGCTACCTACACTCAAACTCACTTGAGGTCCTCAACCACTACCTGTCCCTCCGGACCGCACGACGTCAAGTACCCCAGCGTTTCTCAGCCTGTGCTGACTCACTGACTTGACTCGACTTGACTTGACTACGTGGGTTACATCCTCGTGGAGTTATGTATTCCGTTTCTGATCCTCTATATCTTCCACTTTGACTGTCATGGTGTTATTATCATCCCCTGAAATTATGGGCTGAGTGTGGTTACCTGTCTAGTAGTTTTGTCTTTTAATTATTCATTTGTGTTCAGAACCTACTTTGTAACTTACTCTACCTAGAGGAACTATAGAAGTCCTGTAAGGTAGGTTTACGTCTTCTTTTGTGGAGTTCACGTGTACCTTGTAAGAGGTCCTATCTGTTGTAGAACCCAGTGTTTAGTTTGGAGTCATTTAAATTCTTTTAATTTTAGTATAGTTCGTAGAAGAGACTGGTGTTGTAATACTCTGATCTATAGTTAGTGTTCTTTTTTGTTGGTGTTGTTGACATTCTTTGTGTTTGTGTACCTCTAATTTGTTGTGTAAAGATTTATTGGTTGTCCAATGACTTCTTTGGTTTTCCCTTTATTTTTTAAAGGTCTTTGTTTACTGTTACTTTTGTGATGTTGAGTTTTGGATACCCTATGTCGTTTTCGTCAAGATTCTCCCTTCAAATATCATTATGTTAGGATGGAGTTCTTTGTTCTTTTTGTAGTTTATCTGTTGGATCGAAATGTGGATTTTGTTGACCTATTTCTTGTTGTTGGTTTTTTTGTTTTAATCATCTTCCTTTCTTTAGTATTTCTCGTTTCGTTTTATTTACTTTTTCTTTACTTTCTTTGTTATTATTTCTGTTTATTTTAAAGTTATTTAATTAAAATTTTTCAACCAAGAAACTCTTATAATTTTTTTAACTGTTTGAAAATCGGTCTCAGTAGTTCTTTTCTTCTCTCTTCTTAGTTTAGTTATTTTAATCTTCACTTTTTACTCTCTAATGTTGTCAGTTACTTCTTTATGTTTCTTAATATTCTCTGACAATGCTTGTTGATAGACCGTTATTTTTACCTATTGGACCTTCTTTACTGTCTAAGAATCTTTTCAAGGTAGAAGATTCTGACTTGGTTCTCCTTTATCTTTAATACTTGTTGGGTTAATGTTCGTGACTTTGACTACGACATTAGTTTTTATAAGGTTTTTTGTTTTCGGGTCCTGGTCTACCGAAGTATCCTCTTAAGATAGTATGTAAATCTCTTCTCGATTACGGATGACAAGACTTTGTGAAAGTTTTTTAACGTCACCTTCCTTGTGAAGGTTCGTGTAAGATGCTCCGGTGGTACTGGGACTATGGGTTTGGTCTGTTTCTGTTGTGTTTTTTTCTTTTGATGTCCGGTTGTAGTGACTACTTGTATCTACGTTTTAAGGAGCTGTTTTAAAATCCTTTGTCTTAAGTCGTTGTGTAGTTTTTCGAGTATATGGTACTAATTCAACCCAAATAAGGTCCTTACGTTCCTAAGAAGTTTTATACCTTTAGTTAGTTACACTATGTGGTATAATTGTTTAACTTTCTATTTTTGGTATACTATTAGAGTTATACGTCTTTTTCGTAATCTGTTTTAAGTCGTGGGTAAATACTAATTTGAGAAATTTTTTACCCGTATCTTCCTTAGATGGAGTTGTTTCATTTCCGGTATATACTATTCGGATGTCGTTTGTAATAAGAGTTACCACTTTGTGACTTTTATAAAGGGGATTCTAGTCCTTGTTCTGTTCACACAGGTGAAAATGGTGGTAATAAGTTGTATCAAGAACTTTCAGGATCGATGTCTTTAGTCTCTTCTTTTTCTTTCTTTTCCTTAGGTCTAGTCTTTTCTTCATTTCGAGAGTGACAAACGTCTAATGTACTATGACATGTATCTTTTGGGAATTCTATCATAGTCTTTTAATGATCTCGTTTCAACGTCCTATATTTTAGTTATGTGTCTTTAGTGAACGTAAAGACATATGATTGTTACTTTTACGTCTTTCTCTTTAATTTCTTAGTTAGTGTAAATGGTAACGTTGTTTTACTTAACTTAGTCAAGTCAAGTCATCGAGTCAGTGTGCGGTCCGGAGGGACAGGTAGTCGTTGAGGGTCTCAAATGGGTTTGAGGAGAGGTAACTCAGCCACGACGGTAGGTTGTTAGAGTAGGAGACAACAGTGGAAAAGGAGGACGTGTGTTAGAAAGGGTCGTAGTCCCAGAAAAATTTACTCAGTCGGGAAGTGTAGTCCACCAGTTTCATAACCTAAAAGTCGAAGTTGTAGTCAGGAAGGTTACTTGTGAGTCCTGACTAGAGGAAGTCCTACTTGAACAACCTAGAGGAACGTCAGGTTCCCTGAGAGTTCTCAGAAGTTGTGGTGTCGTAGTTTGTAAGTTTTCGTAGTTAAGTAGCCACGAGTCGAAAGTAATTCAGGTTGAGAGTGTAGGTATGTACTGATGACCTTTTTTAGTATCGGAACTGATGTACCGTTTCATTACAGAGACGAAAAATTATACGACAGATCCAACCAGTATTGAAAGGAAGGTTCTTCATTCGTAGAAAGATAAATTACCGACGTCAGTGGTAGACGTCACTAAAACCTCAGGTCTTTTTATCAGTCGGTGACAAACATAACAAAGGTGTAGATAACGGTACTTCACTACCCTGGCCTACGGTACTAGAAGCAAAAGGCTTACAACTTGAGATTCGGTTGAAAAAGTGAGAGGAGAAAGTGAAAGTAGTTGTCCGAGAAATCAAGAAGAAGTGACAGATGGTATTCCCACCACAGTAGACGTATAGACTCCAATAACTATAAAGAAGGTCGTTGGAACTAAGGTCGAACACGAAGTAGGTTTGGTCGTAAAACGTACTACTTGAGACGTATACTCAATTTATTCATCCCACTGTTATATGTCGGAACTACATGAGGAAAGGGATAAACCTTGGTCAGACAACAAGGTACAGGTCAAGATTGACNTTGGTCAGACAACAATGTACAGGTCAAGATTGACGACGAAGGACTGGACGTATGTCCAAAAAGTTCTTCGTCCAGTCCAACAGACCCTAAGGGTAGAGAAAGTCTTAAAAGGTGTCAAAGAACACTAGGTGTGTCAGTTTCCGAAACCGTATTAGTTATTTCGTCTTTATCTATAAAAAGACCTTGAGAGAACGAAAAAGGTACTACGTCGCCTACAAGCGTTAAACTAGAGACCAAGGAGACGGAAAAGATTTTGGTCGAACTTGTAGACCTTCAAGTGCTAAGTGTATAACGACTTCGGACCGAACCTCTTAAAACTCGTAATGAAATGATCGTACACTCTACTCACGTTAACACACCATCAAAGTTGTAAGAAACCGTAACGGAAACCCTAATCTTACTTTTGCCTGGAAAAGGTCAGGACACCGGTAACGACTCAAAAGGTTTAAACGACTGTATAACTCACGTCGTGAAAGTGTCGTAGTAGAAAATCCTAGACTTATTGAGTTGACCTTAAGGTAGTGGAGGTGATCGAAACAATCATCACTACGAAGGATTCCGGGTGAACTGAAGGGTAAGGTCCTACAGACCGAGATCCACTCACTAGTGTGGTAGCACTAATAGACCCAGTACTTCTAGAAAAAACATGTCAAGAAGACACATAAGAACGGTAGAGAAGAATTATAGAAGATGAAGACAATCCAGGTATCTTAAAGACAGGGAATCACTCGGGTACAAACGAACTTTACAAGAGAACTATAGAGATTAAAAGAACTTCTTTAGAGATCAGAAAGAGTAAGACAACAAAAGGAGATAAAGAAACGTAACTAGTGACTCTTTCCGAAAGAATAGAGAGGAACGATAAGAAACCTTGACACGTAAGTTTACCCATATAGAAAGGAAAAGAGGAAACGAAAAGTGAAGAGAAGAAAAGTGTCGATAAACATTCCGGAGGAGTCTATCTGTAAAACGCAAAACCGTAAAAAAAAAGAACCCCTATCATAACTAGGGACAGAGGACATGTTACAGTACTTGGAGACAGGTATCAAGTAGTCCGTGAAATAGTCTAGATCAGGGAATTTAGATAAAGAGTGAAGGAGACATATTAGTATTCCCTAAACTAAATCCAGTATGGACTTACCAGATCACCAAAAGGGATGAAAGAAGTTAAATTCGGACTTAAACCGTTAGTCCTCAAGTACTAGGTTCGGTGTCAGTCGAGGAGCAGAACTAAAACGACTGATATCTCGAAAAGGTAGAAACCGACGTTTCTTATATTAGTTAGACTAAAGTTACAACTGGCAGACCACTACAGGTAGACATCTCAGAAGAGAACACAACAACCTTCTCCCACAAACGATACTGGTCACGCAAAAGAACCGTTTTGAGATAATCGGAAACGGGACGAAGTAAGACATGAGGCTTCCGGTTTAAACGGACAATGAGGTCCACAAAGAACTGAAAGATGAAAACGTAAGGTCAGAGGATATTATTCTTCCTGTAGAAAAACCCCACAATCAAGATTTTCTAAAACATCCAGAAATATTTTGGCAAGTTCAAGTCGAAGAAGTCGCAATGACCAAACCCGTATCTGAACCTAATGGCACTATAACTTACCAAACGGAAGACAGTAAAAACTCTAACGTAGGTTCATGACGTAAAGCCTGAGAAAACAACTGGTACTACCGATGAGGTAAAGAAGATTCCCTAAGGACGGGTGTCATCACCTATATGACTAGTAGACTCAATTTAGACGGGTAAGGTTAGATAAAATCAAGCGACTAAGGATCTTACAACTACAAGTGAGAACGGTAGAGGACAAACTGGTGAAGGTTAAACGGAACTAAGCACCTGGATTGTAAGGACCAAGGATACGTTATAACGAAAAATGTCGTAGTCTGTAACGAAAATAGTGGTCAGTATAGGTGTTGACCCATGACAAAACGAAACCGAGACAGAGAAGTAAGAAAGACCTCAACAAAGAGGTGAGTATAGGTCATTGTATAACCCGTGGATGACTGGACCCCTCAAGTAGAAAGTCACAGGATAGAAAAAGGGAAAAGTTTGACAAGTACCATAAGAGTTCCGTTCTTATGACTTCACCAAACGGTAATGGAAGAGGTCACCTGGTGTAAGAAAGTCTGGAGGGGTGGTACTGGACAGGCAGAACCCACCGGGGTGTACCGTACCGAATCAAAGCAACTCAATCTGTTCCGACACCAGGTACACTAGTCTAACCGATCAACAGACAATAACACCAAAGACAGACAGACGGGAGACTACGGGAGAAAGTCACGGATGGCAGAATTGACCCAAAGAGAATGGAACCTGCACTTCATAGAGAAGTGTCGATGAGGTTGTTTCGCGTCGGCGACGAGGAATGGAACCTGTACACCATCGAGGAGGACCGGCGAGGACGTGAGGCGTCGGTGGTGAGGAAAGATCCTTATTTGAATGGATTCCTCTGTTTTCTTGACATGCGTCTTTTAATATTCTGTGATTACTTCCTTTAGTTTCGGGTGTATTTGTCTACACCTCTATAAGGTATAAGGATCTATCCTTCTTAGTTATAACACTTTTACTGATATGATGGTTCACGTTAGATGTCTAAGTTACACTAGGGATAGTTTACTGGTTCCTGTAAAAAGTGTCTTGATCTTGTTTTTTAGGTGTTAAGTATACCTTTGTGTTTTCTGGGGCTTATCGGTTTCGTCAGAACTCTTTCTTCTTACCTCGACCTCCTTAGTTGGAAAGACTGAAGTCTAATATAATGTTTTAATGTCGGTAGTTCTGTCATACCATGACCGTGTTTTTTGTCTTTATATCTGGTTACCTTGTTCTATCTTTCGGGTCCTTATTTGGGTACGTAGAGACCCATAGAATAAAAATTGTTTCCTCCGTTCTTATATGTTACCCCGTTTCTACGTCGGAGAATTTATTTACCACGACCCTTTTGACCTGTCGATGTACATTTTCTTACTTTAATCTTGTGATTTGTGGTTTGTGTTTCTATTTGAGTTTTACCTAATTTCTGGATTTACATTCTAGTTTTTGATATTTTGAGAATCTCCTTTTGTATCCGTCTTGTAAATTACTGTATTCAATTTCGTTCTAGGAGATACTGGGTACTGGGTGGAGGATCCCATTGTTTTTATTTTGGTTTTCATTTGTTCACCCTGGACTAATTAGAATTTTCGAAAACGTGTCGTTTCCTTTGATATTCGTTCCACTTTTCTGTTGGGAGTCTTACCCTCTTTTATTATCGATTACTTTTTTTACTGTTTCCTAATTAATGGTTTTGTATATTCGTCGAGTATGTTGAGTTATGGTCTTTTTATTTGTTGGGTTAGTTTTTCACCCTTTTTATGGATTTGTCCTTAAAGAGGTTGCTTCTGTATGTCTACCGATTGTCTGTGTACTTGTCTACGAGTTGTAGCGAGTAATAATCTCTTTACGTTTAGTTTTGATGTTACTCTATTAGTGGAGTGTGTTACCGGAAGTAGTTTTACAGATGTTTGTTATTTACGACCTCTCCCACACCTCAACCACCCTTACATTTAACTATGTCGGTAATACCTTCTGCCATGTTTCTGAGGAAAATTTTGATCCTTATTTTGGTGGTATACTGGGTCTTTAGGGTGAGGATCCGTTTATGTGTTTCCTTTGGTTTTGACTTTTTCTGTGTACATAGGGTAATAAGTGACTTCGTGATAAATGTTATCGATCTTGTACCTTCGGTGGATCTACAGGTAGCTATCTACTTACCTATTTTCCAACACCATGTATATGTACTACCTTATAATGAGTCGGTATTTTTCCTTACGTAAACTCAGTCAAGATTACTGTACCTACTTGGATCTTTGATAAAATGTATCACTTCATTCAGTCTTTCTCTTTGTATTTATAGTGTAAGATTGTGTATATATGTCGTAGATCTTTTTACCATAACCTCTTAAACAAATGTCCCGTGGTTACCTTTTTATCTATATCTCTTAACTGAATACCTATACTCTCTCCCCTCCTCTCCCACTCTACATACCTTTCTCATTGTACGTTTGAATATAATGATATGTACTTTATCTATCGGTTACCCTTAAACGTTATACCGAGTCCTTTGAGTTTGTCCCCGAGACATAGTTGGATCTTCCCACCCTACCCCTTCCTCCATCCTCCCTCCGAGTTTTCCCTCCCCTACATACATATCCCCTATAAATATACGTCCTCTCACCCAAACTAGGAACGTATCTCTTCTAGGGGGACTCCTACCATACAGTTAAGCGACAACAAAAGAACGACCCTTTGGGGTACTTGTCTCCTAGACCACCCGTTGTCAGACGTACAACTCCAAACTGTCTTTTGTTGTTTTAAGACATTTCTTTAAATGGAAGTTAGTTTTTAATTAATTAATTTGTTTGTTGGTATTTTATTTATTTGTGATGTCGTTCCATACAAAAGATCAGTATTGTAATTCACATTTCACTATTGTTATAAACTACGAATCTAATTTCTTCTCATATGATAAGAAGGAAATCCAAGTTTTGGTAAAGAAATTTTTGACTAAACATCCTTAAAGTGGTTATTTTACTTCAAGAATCTAATTGTGAAACTTCTCATTTATTGAGGATATATAAAACACGACACACGTTAGTCAACGAAGCCATCACAGACTGAGAAACGGTGGTGCACCTGACATCGGGTGACCCAAGAGACAAGTACTCCAAAGGGTCGTTCTTTTGTCTTCACTTAACGGTGTGGGAGGAGTCCCCCTAGAAGAGTTAGGTCCCTAGTTTGAGAGTAGACGACGTGACGTCCACCTAAGAAATATCGACTCGGTGACCCCTTCTGTGTAAAACATCATATCTGTGAGTGAAAATTGAATGGAGATGGTCGAACTACGTCTAAAATTCAATCCCAGTTTCAGTGAGGGTCCGAACAAAAGTTGGAAACCAAACGTAACCTGCACTGTCTTCACAGAGAAGGAAGGGCGGTAACGGGTACGAATGTACCTGTGCGTAAGGACGAAGAGGAGAGAAGACCACTACTACAGACTTAGTGAAGTACATGGGAAAGTCACCTAATTACCTGAAAGATCCACCGAGTCACCATTCCTTAAGTAGACGTTCCGTCCTCTACGTCAAAGTTAGGGACCCACCCGTTCTAGGGGACCTTTTCCTTTACCGTTGGGTGAGGTCATAAGAACGGACCTCTTAGGGTTCTTGTCTCTTTGGACCACCCGATGTCAGGTGTCCCAGTGTTTCTCAGTCTATGTCGAATCACTGATTCTTGTCTTTGTTCGTCTAATTGTCTCAAAAGAAGACCGTCTATCTCTTCTTTTCCAAATACACAAGTTAGAAACTGGAAGATGTAGTTGAGTCCTAAGATTTTATCAGTGTAGCGTAAATCAAAATGTTAACTAACGAGTACAAAAGTGTATAGGACAAGAGTACTTCGGGTTGAGTATGGAGAAAGACCACGTCCTTAGTGGTCCCGGACATCACACTCGTCTCCTTTCCTACTCCCCTACCATGTCTCTCTCCGGTTCTCCTCAGAACTGGGGACGCTAACACGGTAACGAACAAAGTCGGCGATCCACTGTGGTGATTTCAAATAGTCGTGTGAAGAACAACCACTACGAAGACGACCACGTCTAGGGACGCACGGTATCCTCAATGACGTGGGGTTCGTATCGAAGATTTCAACCGAAAGGAAAGGAAATAAGTGTCACAAACCGGTAAAGGGGGGTTATATTTTATATTGTGGTCCGTCACCAACGAGATAGCCCTACCTGAAGGAGGAGGTTCCCTTTCGAAATAAGTGTGGTTGGGAAGAAGTTTTCGTAAATCTGGAAACAGAATAACATTTGTGGTGGAATCTGAAATGGAAAGGAGTGTCGACAAAAGAAAATCCTCACTACAAATGAAAGGGACGGTCATCCAGAAAAACTTTTGTAGGACAAGATGAAACCAGAGAAATGGAAAGGTAAAGTCCCCGGTTCCCAGTTCTAAAGGTCAGAGGGTGTGCATACGGACGACGAACGAAAAAGGGGTAGTGGTCGCTCCTTGGAGTCCTTTAGTCAGTACTACTTCAGTGTTCCAAGATAGGATGGTAAGACGTCCTAAGGACGAGAGGATCGAGGAGGGAAAGTGTTAACGTATTTTGGATATGAATGGACGTCGAGAAGAACCTCTTCTATGTATGTATGTATGTGTATATATCTACGTTAGTATTTGTAACGGACTAGTTCATTGAAAATAAGGTCGTACACACAGAACTAGACCGGAACCAGGTTTAGTGTTTAAGCCGTTTGAATTGGAAGAAAGTCACAAAAAAAAAAAAAGAAAAAAGGAAGGTACAAAGAGTAGAAGAAATTCCCAGGGGAACACTTAGAGTTGATATTTAACAACGTAAGATGGATCTTATGTATTACAAAGAGTGACTTTGTATAGAGTAAACGGAGAACCTAGTTCTTTGACTATTGTACTAGGGACAGATATTCTTTACAAATATTGGTCCAGATTCTATAAGTCCCTAAAAATCAAAAATGTTTCAGGAAGGAAATTCTTTGTCGGAACCCATCGTCTTCCATATGACCGAAACGTCAGTCGAACTGAGCTGAGGTTTAAGGATTCTTTTTTTACTCTCTTCCTTTTCCTTCTTGGCTTATTCTCGGGTTTCTACTCACTTTTTCCTTTTCGAGATCCATAATGAGTACGAGATCCATAATGAGATAAACCTGAGACGGTGAACCTTTGATTTTACCTACTACACCATAAATATAAATTTCCCTCAAACGGTACTTGAACTCGTTATATTTATTACTTATGACTTAAAAATTCTTCCATCCGGATCACTTTGAAATTCCCTTTAAGGTTCCTTTTTTCATAATACTGAAGTCGAATTTTTTTTTTTTTTTGTGAAGCGATACATTGTTTATTTGGTCTACAGTAGTCCTCGTCTACGGTTACTTTCAAAAGAGATGACTTAAATTATCTTCCCTTGTAGTAGACACTGGTAAAGGAAGGTACTTTTTCCTCCGACTGGTCTAGGAATCATAAGTTCAAGTGCCACAGCCTTTACTTTAGGTGTTCATCTTCGGTCAAATTTATTTTTTCACAACTTCATAATTTTCTTTTACGAAATTTTCATTCTTATTAATCAACGTATGATATCTCCTCTAACTTTACGTAACTTACTTTCTTCTCTACCTAAAAAGACATTAAGATTGAACCAAACCTCAACTGTGTTTCATAAACCAAAATTAAAAAAAAAAAAAAAAATCAATCATCGAAAGAGTTCATTCGATATATACACACACACACACACATATATATATATATATATATATATATATATATATTTTAAAAGATTGGAGATACATTGTTAAATACTTGACTTCACCTTCACAATCGGTACAGACTGAGAAACACTGGGGTACCTTAAGAGGTCCGTTCTTATGACCTCACCCATCGGTAAGGGAAGAGGTCCCTAGGGACTGGGTCCCTAACTTGGTCCCAAAGGACTTAACGTCCGTCTAAGAAATAGTAGACTCGTTAGTCCCTTCGGGGACTGGTATAGATACAAAGATTGAAAGGAAATTCCCAAACAAATGACAGGACCTCCACTATATAACGTAACGTACCTTTGTACGGTACAATTAAATATGAATTCATCCTAACCGACAAAAGTTGGTAAACATTCAAAATTCTTTTTTATAAAAGTCTAAGGATCTTCAAAACATGTTAAACGAAATTGTATTTTAGTCTTCTTACTAAAAAGAAAAAGGGACACTTCAAAAAGATCAGTAAACGATTACCGGATGAAAAAAAGGTGGTCTTTACATTGATAAAACCCCCTCATTAAGTCTCATTTATTTAATAGTGATCCGAACCCAAAACCATTGTGTTCACAATTACAATCGTCTATGGTGTTAGAGTAAACTAAAGATGGGAGAAGGACAATAAATGGTTCACAGAGGAAGACACGATATTTATTAAATCTCAATTTCACTTGAAACGGTGATTCAGGATCTTTCGAAGTTTAGTGCAACTAAAATAAACAATTACAAAGGGAGTATCTTGGTTCGAGACTTTGGAAATATGAACGAGAGATTAGAATTTGTTTTAGAAGAATACTACTGTCGACATTCGAAGACCGTTCCCCATCTTATTTAGATTACAGGTTTCACTTGACTATGTCTTGGCAAGAATATACATAATCATTACTGTTATATTATAAGAATGCTACACGTAGAGTATATCCTTTTAGACGCAAATTGTACTGGTTTTGTTTTTTCCTAAGCTTTTGAGTTATACCTAACTAAACATTTCCCAACATAACTATGCAATAAGTTGTCACCGTAGATTTTATTTCCTTTTAATTTAAATGTACACAAAACTCACTTATACATGTATTGGTCGGACTTTGGGAACTTTCTTATTGCTAACATTAACTTATAAAGAACGTCGTTACAGAGTACTTATTAAAATTTACAAGTGAAGTCGCACAACACTTTTTACCATGTCGTCTAAGAAGTGTCAGCACCTTTTTACAACGACGAAGGGACGACACCAAAGAAATACGGTTTTTCGTCAGTCAAGTTTACTAAGTTTACTAAACATAAACAAAATAAATATACTGGAACCTTGTGAAAAACTTCCTCTGCCCTAGATTGTTTTAGTTCTAGTATGAAAGTAACGTTACTAATACATTTCCCTCCAAGTTTTTCAAAAGTGAAACGGTTTCAATATTTAACACTGTCCAAACTTTACTTTCGGGGTTCTAATACTACCGGATGAGACCGGGAAAAGGACGGAAATTCTTCCAAACACTGTGAATTTTGAGAAAATGTTTATGTAGGGTGTCTGTTCAAATTCTGTGATTATTATTTCACAGTAATGTTTTTTTTTTTTTTTATCATGAAGTTTTCTCATAGATTGAAACAGTGATTAAAATTACAGAACGAGCTTTGGTTTGATGTCTTTTAAGAAAAATTAGAAGGTAAAATTCAGTCTAATCTTATATTATCAAAAAAATTTCCCTGATCTCGAATGAATGATTAGACACATGTACCCCAACATAGACGTAGAACAAATGGAGGATGTAAATTGTTCTTGTTTGATTGTTCTTGTTATAAATCGTGGTGACGTCTGAGAGAGATTCGAACATACGAACAAATACAAAGGACTATAGACTCCCGAAAACACACCTGACCGGAATCCCTATGTACACTCTTTAATTGGATCATGGACAAAACCAAAGTCATTCCTCTTCCGTTACCGTTGGGTGAGGTCATGAGCACGGACCTTTTAGGGTACCTACCACCTCGGACCATCTGACGTCAGGTGTCCCAGAACTTCTCAGACTGTCCTGACTCGCTGAAGTGAAAGTGAAAGGTGAAAGTACGTAACCTCTTCCTTTACCGTTAGGTGAGGTCACAAGAACGGACCTCTTAGGGTCCCTTCCCCCTCGGACCATCCGACGACAGATACCCCAGCGTGTCTCAGTCTGTACTGACTTCGCTGAATCGTCGTTGTCGTCATAATGATTCACTTATCGAAATGGTTTAGTAGTAGAGAATTCTAATAGACCAAGTGAATGAGAAAATGTCCTTTGTAGCAACCAACAAATACAGGTATTTGAGAAACGGTGATGTTGACGATCAATTGTAGCTCTTTAGGTAATACTTTACATTTCTCTGATTATATCAGAGAGTCTGTGTGCGTTACTCCGTTCGTGACAGGACCTAATAAACGAAACTAAGTATCTAATAAACGAAACTAAGAGAGTCTTTAGGATATACAGTCTATAATTTTGGAAGTAACAGAATACTTGTGAGTCAAGTTTCGTTGACTAAACCGATTCTGAGGTATCGATACGAACGAAACTTTCGGTAGTTAAAAGATCAGATAGTCCACTGATATTTTGGACTTTCCAGTACATTGAAACTTCGATCTTTTCTTAATAAATGAGGAGATAATCTTTTTGTTTCCAAATATTCGCACATTTTAGGGTAGGGTTGCACAACGGGTTATAGTCACTTGTTGTCCGACTTTTAGTTAAAGACTTACGACAACGTTGCGATGACCGAAATTCACAACTCCAGCTTCAATCTAAAAACCTTAAAGACAGAAGATATTAAAGTTGTCCGAAAACTTAAGGGAAAGAGGGTTAGTTTACGGTTTTCGTTCGTGATGTGTCTGTGTGTGTGGGTACCTCAGTAGACGGAGTAAAGGAAGTACTCTCTCATTCGAACGGAAGAGACTACACATAGAACGGAGTGACGTTGTAATTGGACTGGAGGATAGTCCAGGGAAAAGTACCACGGTTTCATCTCGGAAGTCCTGTGAAAGAGTCCAGGAAGGATTCCGGAAATGTTTATTCAGGACCAAACATTTGTTTGGACCAAACTTTTAGTTAAGGGTTTATTTAAAAAGGTCGAAAGTGTACTCATTCTAGTTAACGGAAAGAAATCGTTATACAAGGTCCATTATACGATTCGTAAACCGTGTACACTAGAATAGATCGTCAATAATATTGACTTGTGTCAACTGTGACCAGGAGTGGGAATAAAAAGTTCACCCATGTGAGTCTTTCTGTTTTGTTTAATGTGTTTCGTTGTCTTATTCATTCTCTTCTAAATCCTTACGTTCGGTTTTGATCGTTCCGAAGGTATCAGATGGAAAAGTCCGAAGGTAGTCCATTCGTTTGAAGACTCGACGAGTGTACAAGTCAAGTCAAGTCAACGAGTCAGTACAGACTGAGAAACGTTGCGGTACCTGACGTGGTACGGTCCGAAGGGATAGATAGTGGTTGAGGGCCTCGAACGAGTTTAAATACAGGTAGTTTAGTCTCTACGGTAGGTTGGTAAAGTAGGAGACAGTAGGGGAAGAGGAACACGGAAGTTAGAAACAGTCGTAGTCCCAGAAAAGGTCACTTAGTCAATAAACGTAGTCCACCGGTTTAATAACCTCGAAGTCGAAGTCGTAGTCAGGAAGGTCACTTATAAGTCCTGACTAAAGGAAGTCCTGACTGACCAACCTAGAGAAACGTCAGGTTCCCGGAGAGTTTTCAGAAGAGGTTGTGGTGTCAAGTTTTCGTAGTTAAGAAACCGCGAGTCGAAAGAAATATCAAGTTGAAAGTGTAGGTATGTACTGATGACCTTTTTGGTATCGGAGCTGATCCGTCCGAAAACAGTCGTTTCATTACAGAGACGAAAAATTATACGACAGACCCAACCAGTGAAGAAAAAAGGTTCCTCGTTCGCAGAAAATTAAAGTACCGAGTGTACATCATGGAACCTCTTAGAGGTACTCGTCGTTCTTCACAAACGAGGAAAGGTACAAGGGTTGAAAAGGGTTGGTCTTTTTGTTTTTGTTTGTTTGTTTTGGGTCCATAAGTTTTGACACAAGTACCTCTTATCCTTGGACAATATATGTTGGTAAAAGAACTGTAAAAACCTAGTTTACCCCGACGGGACCATCGAGTCTGTCATTTCTTAGAAGGACGTTACCTTCTCTACACACAAGTGAGGGACGTAACCCTTCTAGGGGACCTCTTCCTTTATCGTTGGATGAGGTGACAAGAACGGACCCTTTAGGGTACTTGCCTCCTGCCTACCTCCTCGGGCCGTCCCGATATTAGGTGCCCCAACGTTTCTCAGTCTATACTGACTCGTTGACTGTGAAAGTGACAATGACGGATATAGAGACATTGTTATAGTCCATGAAACGAAGGACTTTCTCTGAGACAACGGTAAAAGCGAGGGTTCAAAATTTACACGAGAGGAAACTTTGGTATTACAAATACATTTTGTTTTACTTATTTTTAGAGGCGTTTGAAACATGAGATTTTATAGGATATGTAAGACAATTTGAAAGGTTGACTAGTATCTTTTTGGTAAAAGCTCAAATCAATACTACGTACAACGACTCCTTTAAAACCTGAAAAGATAATCACGAGTCTACCGACATTACATCTGTCGACGACCCCTTTAAACCGTCCACAGGTTTACTTCAATCTTTACATGTACAAATAGTGAATCTTCGACGTATGTGGATGACAAAAAGAAGTGGTTTTCTATTGTTAGGGTGTAATATATCCGTTAAAAGAAAGAAAAAAAAACAGGGTCTCCGAGTGGTTTTAAGTTATTCAAATAAAATCACTTTTGGTGGAACGACGTGAGTCGTAGAACGGATTCGTTTTAAGGGATTTTATTTCACTCGTCCTCGGTAAATCGTCTCACTTGTTTCGGTTTTACTAGTACTCGGGTAACGAAAGGTTTACTCGGGTAATGATAATTAAAGAGGACAGGAATCTCTTATAAACCTTTTTCGTTCAAGTAGTCCTCTCAATTTATTCACATTTTTTTTTCAACCATTTTTATAGAGAGGGAAAGTTTTGACGTAGGATTCAGTCCGCTAGGGATATCCTGTGATTGAGGGTGTCCGTGTTCGAGACGATGCACAAAGTCTACTGTTCGACACGTACTCACGTCCTACAAAACTGTGACCGTAGTTTGTCCTCGATTTATAAACATCTCGGTGAAGTCAGACACGTGTATTATGTTGTCTAAGGTAAGAGTTTCTGAATCTTAAAAGGGAGGAACCTTTAGATCCCTCTGACAGTACCTTTCTTACAATTATTATCTGAGGTATTCAATTTTTTATTTACTGTAGCTTTCTGAGTGAATGACGTTCAGTTTAAGGGATAGTGAGGGACGGGACGGAATTCCCCCCGTATGCCGACACACACGTCCTACCCCATACACCAAACTCCCGTGTCGATCTCTACCCTTCACCCTCCACTCGTTTGGTTACAGAAAGAAACCATGAGAAGACTTAGGGTCTCGAAGGTGAATGTTCGACAAAGTGTGACCTGAAGAGTTTAGTGTCGTGAGAACCAAAAATTAGATATTTTACTCTCGTCACTATCAAGAGTGGAATATTTATATTCTATAATTTACATTTATCGGATCCTGTCATGAACCGTACATTATTCTAAAAAAAAAATTACCAGTACTTAAAAATACCTGAACCTGTCGTCAAAGGTAGAGGAGAAAGAAGAGTTTACCTCTCATACCTTTTCATTCGTATTTGGACTAAGAGACGACTGCTTTTCAGTTCGTCCTACCCACCCTAAACCCCAGTGTTTTTCTCACTCCACCGACCGGTTTGTGCAAAAATTCTCTCCCTCCATAAGAAAAGGATACTCAACTCAGAAGTTACAACAACAAGTCAGTGAATCAACACAGACTGAGGGACTCTTGGGTACCTGACGTCGTGTGGTCCGAAGGGAAAGGAAGTGGTAGAGGATCTCGAACGAGTTTGGGTACAGGTGACTCAGTCACTACGGTAGGTTGGTAGAGTAGGAGACAGCAGGGAAAGAGGAGGACAGAAGTTAGAAAGGGTCGTAACCAGAAAAGGTTACTCAGTCGAAAAGGGTAGTCCACTGGTTTTATGACCTCGAAGTCGTAGTCAGGAAGGTTACTTATAAGTCCCAACTAAAGGAAATCTTGACTGACCAAACTAGAGGAACGTTAGGTTCTCTGAGAGTTCTCAGAAGAGGTTGTGGTGTCAAGTTTTCGTAGTTAAGAAACCGTGAGTCGGAAGAAATACCAGGTTGAGAGTGTAGGTATGTACTGATGACCTTTTTGGTATCGATACTGATCTACTTGGAAACAACCGTTTCATTATAAAACCCAAAAAAAAATTATACCACAGATCCTAACAGTATCGAAAAGAAGGTTCCTCTTTCACAAAAAATTAAAGTACCGACGTCAGTGGTAGGTACAACTAAACCCTCGGGGGGGTTTTATTTCGGACAGTGACAAAGGTAACAAGGGGTAGATAAACGGTACTTTACTACCCTGGTCTACGGTACTAGATTCAAAAGTCTTACAACTCAAAATTCGGTCAAAAAAATGACAGGAGAAAGTGAAAGTAATTCTTCGACAAATCAAGAAGAAGTAAAAGACGGTATTCCCACCACAATAGATGTATAGACTCAGAAGGTACGAAAGAATGATATACTTCTATCAGAAGTTTACATTCGAACCCTTCTTCTAATCCCATCTGACTCAAACTGAATTAGACTCGGAATTTCTTCGTTTTTCTTAAAAGAATCTAGTGTACTTCAGGTCGAATGAAATGGTACAACTTTCTGGTCGATTCCTAAACCACGATGAACTTCATAAGAGATGATATGTGCACACGAGGAGGACCTCGGGACATTGTCGTGGCCTTCAGTAATTTTGAGTCCATAGTCCCTAAAAAGACTTACTGAATCTTTGTCGTGAAATTAGAGGTTGGTGACCAAGGGATAGTACACAACAGACAAATAGACACGTACGTACGATTCAGTGAAGTCAACACAGGTGGAGAAACGTTGGGATGCCTGACATCAGGTGGTCCGAGAGACAGTTACCTTAAAAGGTCCGTTCTTATGACCTCACCCAACGGTAAAGGAAGAGGTCCCCTAGAAGAACTGGGTCCCTGACTTAGACGTAACGTCCGTCTCAGAAACGGTGACTCGGTGACTCCCCTTCGGGCAGACAAAACACAGAGGTTTACTAATAAAGAAAGGGTCGTCTCTTTTAAACTTGTAATAGTGTTGAAGACCGGGAAAAGGGACCAATCAACTGAAGTAACTGACTTACTATTTGGTCTATTTTACAGGTGTATGGGTTTCGACCTTACGGTGACCAATCAACAGATACTCATTACGGTAGTCATAATTCTTGTCTTTGTGTGTAAACTTTCTTCACCGACGAGAAGAAATTATCGTAAGTTCGACAATCTCAGTCATAATATCTTTTACCTTTAACTCTTTCATAATAAAGTAAATCTTCGATCCCTGCCGGTCCATAATCATTCTTTTGTAATGTGACTACTGTGTCCGTCTTTTAAGTTAACTTGCGAACCGAAGATCACGAACTCTACCACCAAATTCACAAACAGTTGGTTCTGTAGTAATCATTCTAAAAGTGTCGTTTAAGAGATTTGGTTTGTTTTTATTCTACTAGGAACTTTACACATGTGGAAATAAAAAGAAGATTTTACAACTGTGGTAAATTTATTATTTACTGGAAAAGACTCGGATGGAGTGTCTGCCCTATTGGTCATCATAGTTTGTACGATTCGTACTTTGTCTTTGAAGGTAGGGTCGGATGTGTAAGGAAGTGAAGAGGTCGTAAAGGGACTCCTTCCGGAACTGTTTGTGGAAGGTCTTTTTTCCGAGACGAGGGCTAGGAGGTCTTGTGTCGCCTCAAAATTTATTAAATAGGTTTCGACAGTTAACTGTATGGAATTATATCAGAAAGTTGTACTTACGGCACATCCACTTTCTAGGTTGAGTGACGAAAGGAAACACGAGTTTATGACATGAAGACCTTTTATAGGGTTGTCATCGGTCTTCGGAATGTACCTCCTCCTGTAGTCCTTTCTAGTAGATTATTAGATTTGAGACTTAAAAATTTTTTGTAACACGGAATGAACATCCGGAGATTTATAATGAATCAAAAAGAGAGAGGAATCCATAGATGGTTCACGTATTCTACTTTACGTGAAATATCTCTACTCAAAATATGAGGTCTTCAAATTAAGAAAATTTTAAGTTACGTAACGGGGATAAAGTAAACTGACTAAAAAGAGTATCATCTAAGGTTCCACGTCAGCAACAAGGAATCGATATTTGTTTCGTGTTATATAAAAACGGATTGAAGGACCCATTTGGTGTTAGATCCGGTTTACGAAAGACATACACTAAATCTACGAATGTGATATTTAATTATGAGTCAGTATTTGCCATCCTCTTTCTAACCTCACAACGAGACATACCAGGACAAATAATCTGTGATACTACCAAGTTATATTTTACTAGTGTCTTCATTCTTTTTTTTAGACCCAAGACCTCTCCTTTGAGCCCATAGTCACACACGTTCTCATCTTCTCGTGACGGTTTCACCGAAAGTTTGAGATTGGTGTCCGGTTTCGATTCTTTATATATAAAATAAAATAAGTCATTGTGTGTGTGGACCATTTCGAAATTATTTTACTGTGAACGGCAACAATGGACACTGTAATAAGACTGTAAAAGATTGGGTGATATAGGATACAGTAAAGTAGGTAGGATAACATAAGATAAAGTGAACACAACCTCGATGTATTACAAGAGGTCCATAGACGACACCCAGAACGATACGTAGAGTTACGATCAGAAACGGAGCCGACACGGTTGATAAAGAAAGACAGACGGGACTTCGAAGAGTTGGTGACGATGGAACCGGATCTACTCTTATGGTAGTTGACAAGACTATGTATAATGATTTTCACAGTCCATTAATTAAGCAAAACTTCATTAAAAACACTTCCCTGTCCTCTTAGGAGGAGATAAAGCACGGAGACGACTCTACGTCCTCGGTACGAAAAGTCCCAGTTTGGTCACCTGAGACGGGGAACACCGACATCATTGCAGGACCTGTTTCGTGGACACCTAACCAAAAGGTACATGACCGAAGGGCCGAGAATTTAGGCGTTGATGATAAAGAACCTTACCCCAGTTTAGGATTTATTTGGTGAATGTGTATATAAGATCTGTGCATTTAAGAGGAAAAACCCCTCTCCTCGTACTTTCCCTGAGTCCGATTTTATTGTGAACTAAATTTTTTACGACCAACATTCAACTAAAGTACAAAGTAATTGTAAGCAACGTTTTGTCACTAGGTCCCGAACCCTTCTTTCTCTTAAGTTCACCTTCTCTCCTAAGAGTCTACTACCCTCTTGACTTTTAAAGAGTAAACATAGTCTCTTGAAACGTTTTATGGGTAACCACTTACCATGAGTACTCCGTTCAAACCGGGTCGATCGATCTTTCATAGAGAGATAAGACACCATATATAGTTGGAGCGAGGGACGACAGTGGAAATACTAAGTATCCTTCTGTCTTACGTGTAGTACGTAAATGTAAGTCAAATCGTTCATAAATAGCTCAGAGTTATTAAGACTCCAACGATACAATCTTACAAAAATCTTCGTTCAACTTTGTATTGTATGTTTAGATGCATTATTCTTTAACCTTCAGAGAACCCGTGACGACCACGATAGTTTAAAAACAATCCTCTTTATTCCCACAAAATTTCCTTTATTTCTTTAATCTGTACTGAGATACACACACACACATAAACTAATCTCTGACTTTATTTTGAACTACCGAACTCAATTTTAAGTATCTTTTTCTTCTCATCGGTTATGTCTTTTGTGACTCGTTGACACTGACACAATCAGTGAGTCGGTACGGACTGAGAAACACTAGGGTGTCTGACATCGAGTGGTCCGAGGAGACAGGCACCTTAAGAGGTCCGTTCTCATGACCTCACCCAACGGTAGGGAAGGAGGTCCCCTCGAAGGGTTGGCTCCTTAGTTTGGGTCTAGAGGGTGTGACATCCGTCTAAAAAAATGGTAGACTCGGTGATTCCTTCAGTCCTTGTGTTTAACATTGTAGTCTAAGAATGAGATGTACTTATGAGTTCCTTACATTTATTCTATGTATACTTTTCATTGATGTACACAGGTGTATGCACAATGTCCCGAAGGGACTAGTAACTCTTCCAAATGTCCGACGTGTCTAAAGGAAAAGATACTTAAAATGGGACAACAGGACCGGACAGTTAGTCTAACAATCAAGGAAAGTTGTTTAGACATTTTAAAATTATATAAGACAGTACACACAGTGTCTACTTCAGAATGTAGTAATGATAAAGTTTTCTAAGGGTCATCGTAGATTGTTTGAGAAATGAACGGTGCGACTTAAATTCACTTTTTATTTCTCGGATGTCCTCCCGTCACTGACAAGTTCACAATAGAGAACGATCAGTTTCCCTTGTCAATATTCCACTTATTCAAAACTCTTAGATTACATGTCGTACCACTAATATCAATTATTATGATATAACATATAAACTTTTAACGACTCATCTAGAGTATAAGAGTAGTGTTTTTTTCCTTACCATTAGTACACTGAACTGGCTCCATCACCGATTGTGTTACCCCCATTATTAAAAAGTTATATTTACATGGATTAGTCGTGTAACATGAGAAATTCAAACATATTAGAATGTACTTAATATAGAGTTAATTTGACGTTTCATCTCAAAATAGAGACCAGGTCTTTACATCATAGGTTCCCAAAAGATTATTTAGAGGAACTCGGGGATAGTAAGATAACTATTCCGTCATATTACTGGTCACCTCTTCGGTTTCCCATTTTTTCCATACCTTTGTCACCCGACCATCTGGTTCCCCGAATAGAAGGTAGAACTAGATTTAAAGTCTTATAAATTATATTAGACACTTGTGAGTATTCCATTTCCTTTCTTTGTTTCTTTTTCTACTTCGTGGTGGACATGAACGGGACCAATTCGTGTCCCGAATGATCGCGGAACGGGACACGTTCACCGTACGTCGTTCACGATTTCTTTCTGAATACTTCTCGACTCACGGAGACACTCGTATCGTAGAATTCTCCTTACGGTTGTTCACCTTCGTGTGGGTCACTACCTGCTACTTCCAGTACTTCCCAGGTTCCGGTACGTGACACAACTCAGTAGTCTTCAATCTTCAGTAGTCTTCCTTCGGACTCTCTTGTGTGTTACCACCACCGGAGCACCACAGGAGTGATGTACCGAACCTAAACCTTCACTATAATCAGAGGGTCACCGTCATCTCCAGGCACCCTTCTTCAAGTTTTCTTCTATTTGAAAGTATAAATTAAGTTGTTGTCGTTTTTTATAATTTCGGGAAAAAGTATGCGACTTGTTACGTGAACTACGACTCCAATTTTTCATGTACTCTGTGTTAAAGTACAGAGTTTTACAAGTCAACCCGTCCTCTCTGATCAGAGATGTGATAGTTTCAATTATTTATCACTTTCATTACATTATATGGCTTCCTCTTGCCTCCTATATCACTAATTAAACGAATTTATGTAAGTTAGTCAATTATTCAATGGAGCTTTCTATGACTCTAAGGTTTGTGTCTTCCGTAAACTCGGTTTACACTCAACCTGAGTTTACGTGAACTTGTACCTGTTATTTATGTTAACAAATTTTCTACTGACTCAAACTTTTTCGTCTCAGATTCTACCGACATAAAGGTTCTTATACAAACGAATTACCTAAAGTAAGATTTTTATTTGTACTTGAGTTACCATTAGTTTCTTTTGACGATAACAAAAGTATAAACCGGACCCAACGGTCACATGCTAGGTAACAGATTTAGTCCCTAACCTTTTGATAATGAGTACCCACTTTAAGTCCATAGACGGACAAAAACATTTATGTCAACATAACATTGTATCGGTACGAGTAATTAAGTACATAACGGGTTCCGAGAAACTCATGAATACCTTCTAATAGATCAAGAGTCTAGATTTTATGAATCATAGTTTAAGATGTCTTTTTCAATCGACTCTCAACCAGATCTATTGGTGAACAATAAGTACAACTTCGACCCCACCATCCAACTCCCCACCACCAATAACCCAATTTACAACCTAATCCAAGAAAAGTTGAAATGTCCTACGCAATTTTAGCACTAATTAGATAAAAAGAACAATCTAGGGTTCATTCAACAACATAATTACATCTATTAGTACAAGTATAGTCAATTGATCATTTTTGTTGTGATTGTGGGATTCTCAACCCTTTAAGAGTCACATTAGTTAGGTTAAATTAACCTAGTACACACAAAAGAGGAGGTTGGATTTTTAATGTAATCTTTAGATGTCTAATGAACCCAAAGTAGTGACAAAGGTGAGTTTTTATGTAAATTTAACTAATCTTTTGTCAACTACACCATGACGATATCGTTGTCCTGGATACACTACTCCATTACGAACGAACTATAAATTACAATTTAATTACTCTTAATACGTGAGTACTGATGAGAATCTCACGGTCATTATCTACAAAATAATACTACACTCGTCTCTCTAAGGCAGAAGAGTGATAAAGCGAGAATTTGACTAACTAGAACGGTTCGAAGGACCTCTTAACTCACGACTCCACATAACATTTACGTCGGTCCCTTCATACTTTTGATAAAAAATTTGTATTTGACGATTCAATTTATAAACATATTGAAATCTTTTCAGGTAAATAGGCCCGGAAGTCGTACGTCTATGTAGGAGAGTTTTTATCTTGCAAATACGATCTTTACACTCTGGACCAAGAGGGACCCCGTCGACACCCTCGGTCGGAGATTGTACCGGGGAGTACCAGAAGTAGAGGAGGATGCTAGTGACAGAGTAACCCGGGAAGACATAATTCACCCTGACTGAACACGTTAGTAGTCCCATGACGTTGTTACTACCTTACACCATCGATTTCGATCCATTATTTTCTGTAACTCCCTAAAGAGACCACCAAGTCAACAATTCTGAGACACTAAGGTGTGACGTTCCCCGTACCCAAGTTAGGGACCAGTCCCTTGACCCTAGTGAGTACGACGTGTCGTACCTGTTTATATTTCTTTCCTTCTTTTACTTGTTTATTTTTATTTTCTGTGACTCTGAAGATGGAACGAAAGAACCCAGTGAGTGAGTGTCTCTCCGGTCCACCATAATCTCTTCCTATGGGTTCGTCGTGACACCCTTCGTCTGACTGTCCCTTTCCTCTGTTAGAACGGTTCTCAGTTCTCGTCGCACTCTCGAATGTACCCTATTGTTGAAACGTTCCTCTAGGAGGTCGGTGTCAGTTCTGAAGTCTACCAACGTCTCTAGACCTAACGTTAGAGTACTCTGAATTTCGGTCTTAGTGAGTCAATACTAGGAGAGTTTAGGTCCGTTATGTCTTTGACTTTCTACTATTTACCAACAAACTTCGGTAATTTAGACCTCTACTTAACAGTACACATCATCTACTGATTATATCGTCGTTATGGTACACACCCGAAGGGACCACTGAGCCTACCATTTCTTAGGCGGATGTTACACCTTCTGGACCTAAACTGGGGACGTAGCCCTTCTAGGCGACTTTCTCCTGGACCGTTGGGTGAGGTCATGAGAACAGATCTCTTAAGGTACCTGTCTCCTCGGACCTCCCGATGTCTAGTACCCCAACGATTCTCAGTCCGTTACCGTGGGGTGAGGTCATGAGAACGGACCTTTTAGGGTACCTGTCTCCTCGGACCATCCGATGTCAGGTACCCCAGCGACTCTCAACCTGTGTTGAGTCACTGAAGTGAAAGTGAAAAGTGAAAGTACGTAACCTCTTCCTTTACCGTTGGGTGAGGTCACAAGAACGAACCTCTTAGGGTCCCTGCCGCCTCGGACCACCCGACGGCAGATACCCCAGCGTGTCTCAGCCTGTGTTGACTTCGTTGAATCGTTCTCAGTCCGTGTTGACTCGCTAAAAGTGAAAGTGAGACACACCCTCTCAATACTTCACGACGAAGTGACTTTTCTAGTTAGGTACGATATCTCGGAACCGTTGACCCTTCTCTTACATGTTAGGGTCCCCGGTGTGTCGTTGAATCACGGGGTCTCTACTTCCGGAAGGAGAGGTCCATCTAAGTCGAGCTAACCCTATGGACCAAATTAACTACCCTTACTACGTCTCTTCACAAAACTTGATTCTCCGACTGTTTCTATGGACAAGACGAGTGCATTTCGGTATGCTGTACCGGCACCGTGCACTCAAGATCTGAAGGAAAGACATCAACTTTACTGAGAAACGAAAAAGGTTCAGTTTATTCCCTTGTGTATACTTTTGTACAAACTTTTAGCACATCTCGATAACGACACTAACGACCAGGAACCGTGGAAGAAATTTTCTACTTACGATCGAGGACGAACGGATATTTACAACTACTTTGACAGGTAAAAAGAAGTAGTCTTAATACCCTGTTTACTCATACAATAATAGAAGGTATGGAACTACAAGGGAGGAGACACTCATGGACTCAAATAAGTGAGAGTTAAAATTGAAAGAAAAGGATTCGATTAACGGTAGTACAAGGGGGAAGATTACCAAAAGTCGAACCGGACAGTATAGATAGGTCAGACTCTTCTGGGACTTAGAGGTGAAAATTAGTAGAGACGTGAGACACAATACTTAGTGGGTCACGATTGGTGGAGATTCCCTTATTTTCCTTGTGTGAAAATCATATGTAACGAGTATGGTAGTACTTACAGTTTTTTTATGTAAAATGTTGTAACTAAGTAACTGAGTAAGTAAAGTATTGTAATTATGAAACATGATATTAATTGTATGTATAGTACTTTTAAATATAAGACATAGTACGAGATAAGATCTACGATCTTTATGTCGACATTTGTTTCGTCTTAGGTATGAAAGTGTTTCGAAAATCAAATAATCACTCACTTACGTCTAGCATTTATTAGATGTACTTTATGTATCGTATAATGTACCACGATGACTTTTTTTTTTACTTTCTTAATATTCCTCATGCACCTCCCACATCAAAGTTTATGTCAACGGTTTTCAGAAGTACCCTTTCCACGGTAAACTCAATTCTAGACACCTCTATTTTCACTGTAACCCAGGGCTTCTTCTTGTGACGGTGGTCTCCTTTGTCACTCTTCTTTCCGGGAGCACACGTTCGAACAAACCAAACAGAGTCTCTTTCCTCCAATTGCACTGACTTCGTTTCACTCTTTCCTCGTTAACAATGAAGGGTCCTCCGTGTCACCATTTCTTAGACGGACGGCCACGACCTCTTTGTTCCCTGGACCCAAACTAGGGCCCAGTCCTTCCAGGGGACCTCCTCCTTTACCGTTGGGTGACGTCAAAAGAACGGACCTTTTAAAACACCTATCTCCTCGGACCGCCCTATGTCAGACACCCCAACGTTTCTCAACCTGTGCGGATTCGTGCGTACGTGTTCCGGTCTCCCATAATAAAAAAAAGAGAAAGAAAAAAAAAAAAAAACTCCGATCTCCAAAATTGTCCTTAAATCTACAAAAGGTTACTGAACATGTACCTTACTCTACCCTTCGGAGACTTCTCAACTCGTCTTACAACTAAACTAGACTGAACACCATCGAGGTGACCATTTCTTAGGTGGACGTTACGTCCTTTGGGACAAACCTGAAGACCCAGTCCTTCTAGGCGACCTCTTCCCTATCCGATGGGTGAGGTCATAAGAACCCGGAGACTCCACCGAGTTTCGTATTTCTTAGACGGACGTTACACCCTCTGGACTTAAGTTAGGGACACAATCCTTCTAAGGGACCTCCTCCCGTACCTTTGGGTGAGGTCAAAAGAACGGACCTCTTAGGGGTACCTGTCTCCTCGGACCACCCGATGTCAGGTACCCCAGTGTTTTTCAGTCTGTACTGACTGACTGATAAGTATTCGTGTATTAAATATTCTTCGTGAGATTGTCAACACTATTCCTTGTCTTACTCCTCCGGATATCGTCTACGACTCATTAACCATTCTTCCAAACTCGTAATTAAACTCCCTTATTCTTATTACTTCAGAAAATGATCTCTCTGAAAAAATTTCCACACCTTTTCACCCGTTTTTAAGACCTATATAAAACTTCCCTCTCGGTCTTCCTTAATGACTGTCTAACTGAATCGTACAATCTTATAATAAGGTTTCTAAAAACCGTGGTGTGTTTACCTTCTTACCCGAAAAATTTTTCACTACTATTTCTGACGTCCCTTTACGTTAAACCTTTCAATCTTGGATTTCTCAAGTAAAACATTATAAAATTGGACTCCTGTGGATCCACTTTTACAGTTCATCCGTTAATCAACAAGTTCAACCCTCAAGTTCCTACTCCATACCCGACTTCTACAAGTAAATATTAAATAGTTCTAAATTTACAAGAGTTCCGACTTTTTTACACAACCTATTTTTCTTTTCAACAAGTTTATAAATCAAGACCTTGTGAGATTCAAATCTCTACCCACTCCTCTCCTCTCGTGTCGTATTTCCTCGAACTCCTCCTCGTCGGACAATGAGTCCTCTTTTAGGTACCGTCACTCGTATGACCTTCGGTTCAATTCTGTCACAAAAGTCCCACTCTCTGGGTAATTGAGTCAGTTTACGACACCTATCCTGTTATCTACCCCTGATGCTTATCTTCGTTGTTCTCACTATAACTGCTCTCAGTAAAGTCACCTCAACCTTCGTACTTTTGGACTCACTCCACTCAACTTCCATGTTCTATCCCTCTCTTTCTTACCTCACGGTGACTCCTGTTGATAAAACTCTTCAAAAAGAAGTTTCATTACTTTCTTTTAGACTCCATTATAGACTTCTTTTTTCTCTCGAGGATCCTTTTAACAAAATTCCTCTCTCTATTATTCTCTAATAAAACACAAATACCCTTTTAGAGTCATCTTTTCTTTGTCACTACCTCGTCTCCCCCTCTAACCACCTTCGTTACACGAACACACGAACCCGCTTTGACCGTACATTCACCTTTCTGACTAGTAGCGAACCTCATGTCAAATATCGTTATCTGTCAAGTATCCGTGTCCATGTGCATCATCCGTATAGACAAACCCCGAGAAACTTTAAAAGAAGACAACGAAGTCATAAGAGACTTTTGTGTTATACGATACAGAACTCGATTCTTACACGTATTTTCCCATCCATAACCTTCGGACTCCTCTCTCTTTTGGTAAATTTTATCAATAGGTCCTTTTATCTTCTCTGTGATCTAACCCGTTGATTTTGCACTTAGGGTCCACAGTAATTTTCGAGTGAACTGTAAACATCAGAGTAAATTTCTTCACACTACAGAAAAGGGGGTCCTACAAGTCGACAGACCAAACCCGTCCCTCATCTTTTACTCTATTCACTTTACATTTGTCCATGTATATCCGAAACAGTTCTCTCCTTCCTTTTATTTACTTTCCGTCCCATCGATTTCTGTCTCCAGTCCCTCACCAATATTGCTGACTTGTACCTTATTCGTCTTATTCTCCCTACCTCTTTACCTCCTGTCCACTCCCTATTTGTTTCCACCAGCCCAATTGTCATCTCTAGGTACTCAATTTCTCTAACAACCTCAACCTTAAAATCTGGTTATGTGACTTTGCTATCCTACACCAACAACCTCCCTTTTTCTTACAACGTTTACCTTAAACCTCCCTGACATCGATGACAGTTGTTGTTCGAAAACCTCGACCTCTGTACCCGTAACCTTCTTTCCTACAGTTTCACGAGATCCGTTTCTATAACTTTCCTGGTAGATCCACCTATGGCGTTAAGAAATCTTTATACCATCCTCATCACTACCTCTGTCACTGATACCTGGTCCTTAATTTTGAAAGGTCCTCACTTTTTCACTGCTCCCTCAGTATGGTTGACGGTTCCTTTCTATGTTCTATCTTGCCAGAATACTGTACCTTAGCCCCCTCATTTTTGACATAAAAAATTTCTTATTCTTCGTCTTTGTACTGACTCAAGAGGAGGTCCTCTCCTTATACGTCATACACTACTTTTTTGGATACGGGGAACTTTGTTAAAGTTCCTCTGTCTAAAGTTAAAACTTTTTTTTTTCTCACTTCTTGTACTCTCTAAAGTGACTACTGGATAGTCCCACGTTTCAGTCACTTTATAAAAGTATAAGATAAGAAATCATTGAACCAATATACAAGTTCTTTTATCCACATCTCCTTTTTATCAGACATATGTACGTCCATGATGACTCGGTCTCACGTCAAGTTAACATAATTAATAAGTGGATCTTCCTTTACCGTTGGGTGAGGTCATAAGAACGGAGCTCTTAGGGTACCTGCCTCCTCGGACCACCCGATGTCTGGTGCCCCAGCGTTTCTCAGCCTGTGTTGACTCGCTGAAGTGAAAGTGAAAGTGAAATTAACATATGATCACTGGGTCCACTACCCGAGTCCCCGTGTTTCAGTCTTGTCGGAGACCAGAGAGACTTGGTAAAAATCAAGATATCAAAGTGTCACAAAAACACTATATCTTTTTGTCACAAGGAAACCCATCAGTCTTCCTCTCATTCTTTTACCACGTTCTAAAGTCTTATTTTATCATTGACTATAGTTTATATTTAAACCGTACGACTATTTTTATATAGATTTTGTTCGTCGTTCTACTATTTCTTCACCCTTTTTCGGAGACGATCTATTCGAGATCGTAATAAATGGGGTGAAAAACGGGTCAGAGTGACCCGAAACTAAAAAGATATCCTCTTTTTATATGTCATATTCGACTCTCCCAGACTAGTCTATTTAGGATTCTAGAACCGAGATTTTAATATTACAGAATTGGAAGGCTGTTCCTTTTATTAAAAATTTACAAAAGTATATTATTTAAAGGAAATATGATACGACGAAATTCGATAAACTTTTAAAAAATATATTAAATTTTACTCTCGAGAGCTATTTATTGTAATCTATTCGAAACAAAACGAAAATCTTTCGTTCACTTACTTACGGTGTTTTGTGTACGGATATATATGTCTTGTTTTCTTATTTTAAATAAAAGAAAGGGATTGGGGTCCGTTTCTTTTCGTAAAAGGATCTATAAAGTAAAGGGATTGTTTAAGGTTTTATATACGATCAGTCGTAATATAATTATTGACTAAAGGATAATTACACATCGGTCATATTTAGAAGTTTTTACTAATTTTCCTTATTACCTATTATCCCTTTTACCATTTCGAAGTTTAAATTTTTTCTTTGGTAAAGAGATTTTTAACACCAAATTCTAAAATGGGAAGTAGATAGTACATACTGTCCAAACTTTATTCGTTCATGATCGGGGGTTTCATATATGAAGTCACCCTAAAGAATCCTGTAAAATATGATTCTAAATCGAGAAGGAATAGGTACATAAGTTTAATATCGGAAACACTTGATTCCGATGTCAACTAGAGAGAGTCATTATGACCTTATGTCAGATCTCGTCACTTAAGGTTACATTCTAGTCTTCTGACTGACGGGTAGACGTTTATCAAAGAACGATCAGACGTCGTTCTATTCCTGGAACCACGTCAAGTCAAGTCAAGTCAAGTCAGTGAGCCAGCACAGGCTGAGAAACGTCGGGGTACTTGGCATCGTGCGGTCCGGAGGGACAAGTAGTGGTTGAGTATCTCAGGTGGGTTTGGGTACAGGTGGCTCAGTTACTACGGTAAGTTGATAGAGTAGCAGACAACAGGGGAAGAGGAGGACGGGATTTAGAAAGAGTCGTAGTCCCAGAAAAGGTTACTCAGTCAAGAAGTGTAGTCTACCGGTTTCATAATTTCAAAGTCGAAGTTGTAGTCAGGAAGGCTACTTGTCGGCACTGACTAAAGCAAATCCTACCTGACCAACCTAAAGGAACGTCAGGTTCCCTGAGAGTTCTCAGAAGAGGTTGTGGTGTCAAGTTTTCGTAGTTAAGAAGCCACGAGTCGAAAGAAATATAGAAGTGCTGGGTCTATTAGTGCTACCACACTAGTGAGTGGATCTCGGTCTGTAGGACCTTACACTTCAGTTCACCCGGAATCTTTCGTAGTGATGCTTGTTTCGATCACCTCCACTACCTTAAGGTCAACTCGATAAAGTTTAGAACTTTCTACTACGACACTTTCACGACGTGAGTTATACGGTCGACCTTTTGAGTCGTCACCGGTGTCCTGACCTTTTTCAGTCAAAAGTAAGGTTAGGGTTTCTTTCCGTTACGGTTTCTTACGAGTATTCATGAGTAGAGTGTACGATCATTTCATTACGAGTTTTAAGAGGTTCGGTCCGAAGTCGTTATGTACTTGGTACTTGAAGGTCTGCAAGTTCGACCAAATTTTTTCCGTCTCCTTGGTCTCTAGTTTAACGGTTGTAGGCGACCTAGTACCTTTTTCGTTCTCTCAAGGTCTTTTTGTAGATAAAGACGAAAGAACTGATACGGTTTCGGAAACTGACACACCTAGTGTTCTTTGACACCTTTTAAGACTTTCTCTACCCTTATGGTCTGGTGGAGTGGACGGAGAACTCTTTGAACGTACGTCCAGTCCTTCGTTGTCAATCTTGACCTGTACCTTGTTGTCTGACCAAGGTTTATCCTTTTCCTCATGCAGTTCCGACATAAAACAGTGGGAGGAATAAAATACATCTCATGTAGTACTCTTTGCGACCTGACCCTCTTCGTGTTCCACCTTAGTTCTAACGGCCCTCTTTATAGTTAGTGGAGTCTATACGTCTACTGTGGTGGGAATGCCGTCTTTCACTTCTTCTTGATTTCTCGGACAACTACTTTCACTTTCTCCTCTCATTTTTTCAACCGAATTTCGAGTTGTAAGTCTTTTGATTTTAGTATTGTAGGTCAGGGTAGTGAAGTACCGTCTGTCTACCTTTGTCACCTTTGTCATCGATTGACATAAAAAGACCCGAGGTTTTAGTGACGTCTACCACTAACGTCGTTACTTTAATTTTCTACGAATGAGGAACCTTCCTTTCAATACTGGTTGGATCTGTTATATAATTTTTCGTCTCTGTAATGAAACGGTTGTTTCCAGACAGATCATTTCCGATACCAAAAAGGTCACCAGTACATACCTACACTCTCAACTTGATATTTCCTGCCTGGAACCATCTCACACGTATTACTCTATTCCTCGAACATGGTCTTGTATTTAATGGGCGAGTACTTCATATGAGAATTGAAGTCAACGACAAAAAAAAGGATCATTCTGAAAAAGTTACTTCCGTTGTTACACAACTAAAAGAAAGTCCGTGTGAGTACCTGGAGGAGTATCTGTTCTTGAAACTCATCGTGTCCGTTTCTCTAATTGACACCTCCCGGAAAGAAGAGCGATGTTATACTCATACGAATTAGTGAAGTCCGAGAAGTATATTATCGTCTTTAATTAATGTTATATCTAGTTAAAGAGACATTTGACGAATCACAGATATCAGAAGTGACGATTTAAGGGTGATCGTCCGTGTTTCAACCTGAAGTTATTTACAGACAACTTACTCAATCGATACTTTTTATTTTCATCTCTCTCTTTGTTTGTGTTAGGACTCTGATAAACGATGTAGTATAGGTTTCGGTAGAATTTGTCCTTAAGTATAAACAAAGGTACTACAATAAAAACAAACCCCTAAATTCGTTTCTTTGTATTCTTTGTTTTAGTATCATCTTATATATGTTCATAGTCAACGAGTGAACTCAGGTTGAGAAACACTGGGAAACCTGACATGGGGTGGTCCGAGGAGACAGGTACTTTAAAGGGTCCGTCATTACGACCTCACCCCACAGTAAAGGAGGAGATTTCCTAGAAGGGGGTGGAACCTAATTTGGGTGCACAGGACGTAGAAGACGTGACCGTCCGTCTAAGAAATGGTGACTCGGTAGCCCCTTCGGGACTTACATATGTTTGTCTGTGAACAGAGACAGTAATGGAGTTTCTCATTTACCATTTCTTACTTTTAGATAATACTGAGTAATAATAGATAAATGATCCTGAAGGTGATGATTCAATTTATTTGTACCACTCTCACCCGTAGTGGAACAAGGACTAGAATCTCCTTTGGAAAAGTCTAAAAGTGGTGATTCACTTTCGACACCCGAACAACGTATACCGGAAATAATACAACTCTATACGACGGAGATATGGTTAGAACGACTTCCAAAAATAGCTACAACTGGAAATAGTCTACAAAGGAGACGTAGATAACTCTACTAGTATCCGAAAATAGGAAGTAGAACAATTGTACAACGTACTGTAGTTAACTAAACGTCTATAACTTGGTAGGAACATAGGAACCCCATTTAGGGTGAACTGACATCACACACACTATAAAAATCACATGACAACTTAAGTCAAACGGTTATAAAACATCTTCTAAAAACGTAGATACAAGTAGTTTCTATGACTGGATGTCAAAAGAACATCACAGGAACAGACCAAGGGGTTTTGAAATCAAAGCTTTGTCGTCATGTGAAAATTAGGGGGGATCGAACATACCCAGTACTTGACTCCCCGTCGAACCTACCCGTCAGGACCAAACTACGAAGAGTGTTACAACATCAGTCTATAACCAGTTTATAATAGACTACAGAATTGAGACGGTCTTCATGGGTCGAGGTTCCACCGAGTCATTTCCACTAACCGTTTGACCACGACCGACAGAACTCTTCGGAGTCTAGAGGTGCATTTGGAAGGTGTCCCGACGGACTCATAGAAGTACAACATCGTCGACCGAAGGAGATCTTCACTGTGGTTTTTTTTTCAAAAGTTAAAAACTCTGGACCGTAATGAAAAGTAGTGTAAGACAAATGGTTTTTCCTAAGTGTTAAGGTAAGGTCGGGTGTAAGTTACCATTCCTTTAATTCGAAGTGGGAAACTCCGTTCCCTACAGTCACTCGAACGGTTTTATAAAACTTTAGTGATTTCTAATAGACCTCCTAATTTTACGGGACAAGAGAGAGAAAAAAAAAAAAAAAACCAATTTTCTGACTAATAAAATGAGATTATCGATCATTGAAGTGATTTTCTATTAACTGATAAAGTTATTTTACCTTTTATTTAACCGAAAAGGTTATTTAACTTAAAGAAAAAAGAAAAGACAAAAGAGGAGGAGGACATCGAAAAGGAGAGAAGAGATTCTAACCGACAGAACGAGTTGACTGGTGGTGTCAACAGACAAACCTTTAGATCATCCGTATTGTATTTAGAAAGAAGGTTCCAGTGGGTCGTTTTACGTTGTGAGTGAGATTGAAAAGGTCACTGTCTAAGTGAGTATAATAAAAATCAATAAAACTTTATTGGGTAGTTACTGTCGTCGAGATGAAAAAAGGGTTCCGAGACACTAAAACTTATATTCTAAGTTCTTCACTCAAAGATTACTGTTACTCTGTCTATGACCCCAGCCCCCCCCTGAATTTCACTGTTCCAGTCTCTCTCTTAAAACAGTGGGTGTCTCAACTACAGACCTACGTACTACACCATTTTTTCTTTAACTTAACTACTAATCTATTACCTGATGTCTGGAAAGTTCATCGTCCTCGTTTTCAGTAAAAAAAGAAAATAAAGAATAAATAAAATTAATTATTACGTACTACCACTAGAGTCGTCAAATCGTGTCGTTCAAGGTCAAGAGAGTAGAAGATAGACGTCATCTCGCTACACTGAAACGGCAGTCATGTCCGCCACCGTAAACAATATATTAGTTTTGGTCTTAGGATAAATCGCACCGATCACCGATTTAAGAACTTGGAGAGACATTGTTTTCCTATGTAACAACAGAATCCGGTTCTCTTTTATAGTGGAGTCAGAACAAACTCTATTCCCTCATTCCAAATATGTCACTAGTCTCCACCCATAACTCTCTCGTCTCAAAGTATCTGACAGTATTGATTCGGTATTATTTCGTCATATTTTATATCGGTAAGAAAATATTGAAGTCATCCATGATGATTGTATATAAAGTACAAATTAAAGATCACTTAACACAAAATTTCCGATTTTACAAATCGGTTCTGGTCGTCTTAACAACTTTTGATATTTATGGAAACGAAGAGAGTTCGATCCAAATACGACATGAAAGGTAGACTTAAAGTCACGTGTACCTAGTCTGACCATAGTTCTCTTGAAGGACACTGTAACTTCCAGTATTTGTAGTTTTTATCACGATTATCTCATTCCTGATTATCTTTCCACGATAGGTTCTGACAGACGTAAATCGTATGTAAGTCTGTCGACTTATAAAAGGGGTGTCAAATCAATATTTCATCTGTAAGAGTGGGGTTGAACGAAACCTTCTTAAAAATTCACCAAAGAATACTTTTTCTTTAAGTCAGGGTTAATAACTCTTTGTTGTACTAACAGTCACAAATAAGATACGTTAAATGTTCTAATCCTTACTGGACACTTATACTTTCGTCACGATTAAACATAATATCTTACAACAAATCCGTGTTTCAGTACAGACTGAGAAAACACTGGGATACTTGATATCGAACGGTCCGAGGAGACAGGTACGTTAAAGAGTCCGTTCCTATGATTTCACCCAACGGTAAAGGAAGAGGTCCCCTAGAAGGACTGGGTCCCTGGACTAGACTCAGAGGACGTAACCGTCCGTCTAAGAAATGGTGCCTCGGTGATCCCTTCGGACGTAATATCTTATCACTGAAGATTATATTCAATCAAATTATAGTATCGGTCAAAACACTGAATACTTTTTCTTTAATGGTTGACTAGGAACTAAAAATCTGAGTAGGACATAAAATCTCGAGATTTAAAATTCTGTTAAAACCTCTTTGACTTTTCAAAAAAAGTTCACAAAGATTTGTTACTTTCTTTATCATCGTAAAAACTCGTCTCCCGACCTCGTTTGATGACATCCTTATGTAGTGACTCAAATTTTAATTTGTAAACGGGGTTCTGTGTAAAATCTAACACGTTTTAAGATTTGTTTGGTTTTTTCAGATTGTTATTTTATTAAATCAATAAGTCTTTTAATAAAATCGTGTGTGTTTTTTAAAGTTTCAGTCAATTAAGTACTTTAGACTTGTCATTAATGGTAACTAAAAAGGAACAGTCACAAAAAAAAAGATTGGAAGTTCTTTCCTTTTGGATTCTTATCCCCTCGATCCTTTCTCTTCGTTATAGGATAGACACAAAACAGTCTAATCCATTCCCACCTCAATCAACGATTGTCCTCTGCAACGGTGGTAAAGAAATAAGTACTTCCCTTCTTTCAGTCGACTATTTTACGCTCGAAAGACACTACTCGTATTCAAAGATTAATTTTGGAAAAGTATTAAACCGACTTACACCTTTGTGATCTTAGAGAACTGTATCGGATGTCCCTTCACCCGTCCTTTCTCAATCCGACACTTAAAAATATGGTAAAGTCCACTTCACCTCTTTCTTCCACGACAAACTACGATGTCAAGTTCTACATAGTTTCTTCCGAGTCCCAGTTTCCGCTAGACTTTCGAAGAAAGAAAGTAGATTTTCTGTCCGTCCCGGTATGATAAGGAGGGTCAAAAAGACTCATCTTCTCATATCTTCTCTCGTTTCTTTTATAAGTTTCACTTCTATGTCAGTTTGTTTCTCTTTTCTGGAGTATGAAACGTTCCCAGTTTCTGTCCTAAAATTCGTCTGATCTGTTATTTCCACAACCTCACCGGTCTCGTCGATCTTGGTATCTTTATCTCAACTGCTTCAGACTCGTTAACGTCTTTATTTGCCAGTACCCCGTACCCGTGACTCTCGGCATCTTCACCCCGGTCCTCACCTTTTATTCCCATGTCACATTTTTCCTAAGTCCATTCTAGTACAACTGTGTCTTTAAGTGGGAATTCTACACTAAAGTGGTCTCACTCTCCGACTTTCTTACTTTCCAATGGAGACACGAACACACACACACAAAATGGGAGAAAGAATCCTGAGTCCTCAACACGAAACCTACGTCTCTCCACTAGAAGTTGGAGATTTTATCGTAAAAAGTAGTAGACCTTAAATTTACATACATTAAATATGTGTAAGAACAAACAAACACACACACACACACACACACACATCCCTCCCTTACCTTCACTTGTCTACGATAACTCGAGTCCAACACCTGGACTTTCGTTATGGAGAGTAGAAGGAACTGATCCTTCCCTTCTCCAACGCCATGTCAGACTTATCAAAAGAGTCACTACCAAACAAGAACCGTTCGACCTCCCCTCCACCTCACTCTTACGAATACTTCGGGCCTAGTGTTTGTACTCGGGATCTCTCCTCGTCGTTTCAAGAAATATCAATTCGGACGATACTCACTCTAAGTGGGAACTCGAAGAGTCTCCGTAGTAACGAACTGTCTTTGTCCTTCTCTTCCGCAAGTAACCAACACTAACCTTCCTCTTTGTCATTGTTGTCCTAAACGATACTAAAGGTGCGAAACACACTTGGAGTTGAAGACGACACTCCTTCTCACTGTCTCTCTAGGTTTAAAGAGTATAATCTTAGAGTCAGTTGGAATTAAACGAAAATTTATTGGCATTACTAGAAGAACAGGAACTTATAACTCATTTACCGGTAATTTATATATTTAATACGAGTCATGTGACATCTTTCAAACGACAGACTCAAAGTAAACATGTACCTTTGCTACAAGTTTGAAACTCAAGTTACCTGTTTGACTCCAAAGGAAAGACTTCCTTCCCCACCTCCCCTCTTTCTGGGTTTACTGTTACATTCGTCCTCTCCTATGATCTTCATTTTTTAAAGACACTACACGTCATCTTACTTTTTACCTTACTTTTTTTCATTATTATTTACTGAGAGAAAGAGTCTGCAGGTTTTTCTTTCACCTCTGTTCTTTATGTATCATCTTATACTATAAGGGTTTCTTCAACCCCTCGGGAGTTTTGGGGTGTTATGTGCTAAGGACAGAGGAAGATTACGACAAATGAATGAACAAAAGAAGAGAAGACAATTGAGAGTCGACACAAAGAAGTTTTACAATTTGAAAATAGAAAAGGATAGTCTATATAGAGTTGAAGTGGTGAATTTTTCAGAAGGATTGAAAATATCAGAAGGAATAAAATTCATAATAAAATGAGTTTGAATATGTAAGAATCAGAATATTAAAGGGGTTAAAATGAGGGACCAGAATTAAAAACCAACAAAGAAAGTGTAAATTTAGTTAAGACAATCCAAACTTTAAAACAGAATTATAGCCCAACTTCAAAAGACAACGAAATTTATTAGTGTAAAGGAAGGATTCCTGAAGGGACTACAGAGTCTACCATTTCTTAGACGGACGTTACACCCTCTGGACCCAAAGTAGGGACCCAACCCTTCTAGGGGACCTCCTCCCGTACCGTTGGGTGAGGTCATAAGAACGGACCTCTTAGGGGTATCTGTCTCCTCGGACCGTCCGATGTCAGGTACACCAGTGGTTTTCAACCTGTACTGACTCACTGTGTTTGGTGTCGTAAAGGAAGAATTTCAATAGACAAGGAATAAAAAATACTGAATAGAAGTGGTTTCGACTTGTCACCTCTCTTGACGATAATACACATTCTCTTACCGTAGAAAGAAAGTAGAAGGACAACACTAGATACGGTGGGGACAAAGGATTCAGAACAACATAAATACACAAATAGAATTTATTTGTCCTTAAAACATACTCGTCTCACTATGTCCTTAAGTCAAATCTAAAAAGGTGTACATATTAACATGGTCATGGTAAATAAGGTATCAAACCATCGAGTCTACTATTTCTTAGACGAACGTTACGTTATCTGTCTCCAAACTAAGGTCCCAGTCCTTCTAGGGGACCTTTTCCCTTACCGTTGGGTGAGGTCATCAGAACGGACCCTTTAGGGTACGTGTCTCCTGGGACTACACACACATGTGTGGTGTGTGTGTGTGTATATACGTGTATATATTTATGTGTGTATATACACACATAAAGATATTACTCCCATATACAGACACCCCGAAGGGTCCACCGAGTCGTCATTTCTTAGGAGGACAGTCACGTCCACTGTGTTCTCTGCCCGTAAGTTAGGGGTCCAGACTTTCTAGAGGACCACATTCTTTACCGTTGGATGAGGGCATAAACACGGACCCCTTAGGGTACCTGTCTCAGACCATCCAATGTCAAGTACCCCAGTCTCTTAACCTGTACTGACTCGTACATGAAACCGGTGGAGTACTCTTCTCAACTGAGTAACCTTTTATGAGACTACGACCCTCCCTAACCCCCGTCCTCTTCCCCTGCTGTCTCCTACTCTACCGACCTACCGTAGTGGCTGAGCTACCTGCACTTAGACTCACTTGAGGCCCTCTACCACTACCTGTCCCTCCGGACCGTACGACACTAAGTACCCCAGTGTTTCTCAGTCTGTACTGACTCGCTGCCTTGACTTAACTTGACTCGTACATCAGAAAACGGTTGTAGACGACCTAGTAGTTTTTTTGTTTTCTCAAGGCCTTTTCATAGATAAAGACGAAATAACTAATACGGTTTCGGAAACTGACACACCTTGTGTTATTTGACACCTTTTAAGACTTTCTCTACCCTTATGGTCTAGTGGACTGGATGGAGAACTCTTTGGACATATGTCCAGTCTTTCGTTGTCAATCTTGACCTGTACCTTGTTGTCTGACCAAGGTTTATCCTTTTCCTCATGTAGTTCCGACATGTGACAGTGGGGTGAATAAATTGAAGATACATCCCATGTAGTACTCTTTACGACCCGACCTACTTCGTGTTCGACCTTAGTTCTAACGGTCCTCTTTATAGTTATTAGAGTATACGTCTACTGTGGTGAAAATACCGTCTCTCACTTCTTCTTGATTTCTCGGAGAACTACTTTCACTTTCTTCTCACTTTTTCAACCGAATTTCGAGTTGTAAGTCTTTTGATTCTAGTACCGGAGACCAGGGTAGTGAAGTACCCTTTATCTACTCCTTTGTCACCTTTGTCACTCTTTAAAATAAAACCCCCCGAGGTTTTAGTGACGTCTATTACTGACGTCGGTACTTTATTTCTCTGCGAATGAGGAACCTCCCTTTCAATACTGGTTGGATCTGTCGTATAATTTTTCGTCTCTGTAATGGAACGGTTGTTTCCAGGTAGATCAGTTCCGATACCAAAAAGGTCATCAGTAAATACCTACACTCTCAACCTGACACTTTTTTCGACTCACGGCTTATTAATTACGAAAACTTGACACCACAACCTCTTCTGAGAACTCTCAGGGAACCTGACGTTTCTCTAGGTTGGTCAGGTAGGATTTCCTCTAGTCAGGACCAACAAGTAACCTTTCTAACTACAACTTCGACTTTGAGGTTATGAAACCGGTGGACTACGCTTCTCGACTGAGTAAACTTTTTGGGACTACGACCCTTTCTAACTTCTGTCCTCCTCTTCCCCTGTTGTCTCCTACTCTACCAACCTACCGTAGTGACTGAGTTGCCTCTACTCAAACTCATTTGAGGTCCTCAACCACTACCTGTCCATCCGGACTACACGACGTCAGGTACCCCAGCGTTTCGCACCCTGTACTGACTCGTTGACTTGACTTGACTCGTACGAAGGTACGGTTTAGTATACATATATTCGTATACACACACACACGAGTCCAACGATATCAACACAGGTTGGAAAATACTGGGGTTCCTGACGTCGGGAGGTCCAAGGAGGTAGGTACCCTAGGGGGTCTGTTCTTATGATCTCATCCAACGGTAAAGGGAGAGGTTATTTGTGTGTGTATTTATCAATATAAGTCTGTGGTTGTATATGCGTCATTCGTGTTCTTTTTAGTACTAACACTAATGTACCCCCTCAACCCATCCTCTACGTAGACTCTCCCCGTACGTGTTCTGAAGTTTCAATGACTGTAATTAGACAAAAATCCCAGTGATCGTATTTTAGGATACCTGCCTCCTCGGACCATCCGACGTCAGGTACCCCAGCGATTCTCAGTCTGTGCTGACTCACTGAAGTGAAAGTGAAGGGTGAAAGTACGTAACCTCTTCCGTTACCGTTGGGTGAGGTCACAAGAACGGACCTCTTAGGGTACCCCCTCGTACCACCCGACGGTAGATACCCCAGCGTGTCTCAGCCTGTACTGACTTCGCTGAATCGTCGTCGTCGTACAGGTATACACAAATAAAAGAATTATCGGTAAATCATCGGTAATTTAACATGTAATACATGTGTACATAGAAAACGTGTAGACGAAATAAAAGTTGTTACTTATCTACTCGTTCTTATACTTAACAAACAGTACAAATTATTTTACATATTAGTGCACCTTACGTTCCATCTCTAGACTCTGTTCTAATCCATTTTAAGACAATACCAGTGGATTCAATGTCTACCGACACTTTATGTGTTCACGTCTCTCTATAAACAAAGAGTTCGAGTTTCATCTTCAAGTATGATGTCTATAGTCAAACCTTGAGAATCGAGGCGATTGTCCATATATTCGGTCCCTACTTGTCCTCACCTCCTTTGCTTCTACCGAGGTCTGATATGGGATTTCCATTGAAGGGAAGTCTTCAGTTCCTCTTCTTAAGTCGGTTTTCTGTCGTTTTAGGTACGGTCACTTAATCCTCTTCAAACAAAGTCCTTTGGGGTCTCCCCTTTTTATAAATTTCTTTCAGTTATCTATTATAATCTTTTAATACAGTCCTCTAGCTCTTTCTGTCCAAGTTCCTCAACGAAGACAACAAAAAATTGGTTGTTCCTCCGATGACATGGGGGACTACCTCGTCTCCTCACTACCCTCGTCAAACCTTCCTAATTCCTCACTTACCTCTTAAAATGGGATTCTTCAAAGAGTGTTTTAGACAGAGAAGAAAGGATCTCATTCTGGACACTATTTTATATTTATCATTTGTTTGTTATTATTTAGTCCTTTGACCCTTTCCCTTTCACATATCCTGAGAGGTGTTCTCATCCATCTCGAACCGGACCTAGGACAGGGAGGGACGACGACGATTCAGCGAAGTCAGCACAGGCTGACACGCTGGGGTATCTGCCGTCGGGTGGTCCGAGGGGGCAGGGACCCTAAGAGGTCCGTTCTTGTGACCTCACTCAACGGTAAAGGAAGAGGTTACGTACTTTCACTTCTCACTTGTACTTCAGCGAGTCAGCACAAGCTGAGAATCGCTGGGGTACCTGACGTCGGATGGTCCGAGGAGACAGGTACCCTAAAAGGTCCGTTTTCACTACCTCACCCCACGGTAGGGGAAGAGGTACGGGAGGGTCACTACCAATTAAAATACACGGTCGAACTAACCCGATTCCCCATGTGTCCCTCGATCATTTTGTCATAAAGACCCACACAGACACTCCCTCAAAGACCTTCTCTAATCGCAAACTTAGTCGTCTAACGTGTCTGTTCTACCGGAAATGGTTACACCCACCTGGAGTGGGTTAGGGAACTCCCTTGTTGACAGTTTCCTCCACATCTAACAGTAAGGTCAGAACTCGGTCCCACAGGTAGAAGGGTACTGGAATCTGTACCCTCGAGGACCAAGAGTCCGGAGGTCTGTGACCCATGTGGTCACCGAGTGGTAAAAAGTCCGGAGACATGAGTCTGACTTAATAAGAAGACCAAAAGGAAGAAGAGGTCGAATGTCTGTCATCTAGAATCCTGAAAAACAAATGGTACTACTGCACTCGGTTAAGGATTTTACATAGAGGAGTATACATATAGTTATATACATAAAATGAATCTTGGGACAGAGTTTGTGTGACAGTAAACGTGTCTGTTAGAGTTCGTTATACCGTTTTATAGCCACTTCGGTGGTTTCCACCTTGTAAGAGAAGAAGAATAGCACTTTGTTTCCTTTGACATAGACCTTTGAAGACATCTCAGACATTTCGCCCCTTTCTTTTACCTCTTCTACTGAGACTATCTTTCTTTCTATAGTCCTGATATGTAACGTATTATTTTTATTGAAACTGCCTGTACCTATTTCCTAAGTCCGTCGTGGATCAATTCCGTCTAAATGACATCCGATGAGTCCCTAAAGGGACCACCGAGTCAACCATTACTTTTACGGACCTTACGTCCTCTGGGTTCAAGTTAGAGACCCAGCTCTTCTTCGGGACCTCTTCCCTTACCGTTGGGTGAGGTCATAATAACGGACCTCTTAAGGTACCCGTCTCCTCGGACCATCCGAAACAGGTACCCCAAATAAATAAATAAATAAATAAACACTTACAAATAATGTACGGGTCGGGACACGATTTACGAGACACATGTTGTAGGGTAAATTAGGAGAACTCCAGTCATAGTGGTTGGGAAAGAAGTATACTGTCGTGGTTGCGTCTACGATCCACCGTCTCACACTAAGTTTGGGTTCAGGAAGACGGGGGTCTCAGACACGAGACGAGACAAATTATGATCGAGGTGTACTGGGTCGACGGAAAGTAATTACGACTACTAACCGATTCGAGTAGTCGAGACCGGAACTGAAGTACGTACGACAACGACGACGACGACGATTCAGCGAAATTAGCACAGGCTGAGACACGCTGGGGTATCTGCCGTCGGGTGGTCCAAGGGAGTAGGTACCCTAAAAGGTCCGTTCTCATGACTTCACCCAACGGTAACAGGTACCCCAAAGTTTCTGAGTCTGTGCTGACTCACTGATCGTGAAAGTGCTTGTGTTATTTCGAATTCAAAGTCCAAAGGGAGTGAATACACTCAGGAAAAATTCCGTAACCTGGATTAAAACAAAAGTATTAAAATAGTATACAATGAATTGTTCCCGGGATTTTAAAAACATTTGAGTGAGTTAGAGTTAAATGGGATCGGATATTGATTATTCTCATTTGGAATCATCACATGTATTTTTTAAGTATTTCTTTTTTCGTCTCTAAGTCAACCTTCATTGTGGTGGTGGAGATGGGAAAACTGACAAAGAACAGGGTGTCTTTAACCTGTCTTTGTTAATAAGTCGGAATTGTGTCGTAGAGTCCCTCTTTTATTTCGTCAGACCGGAACTATGACGTCCTTCTATCGGTTCAATGAAAGTGTTAATCGGTTCGTTTACCTCACAGATCTAGCCGCGTTGGTTCTTATTTTTTCTTTTTTAATTGACAGTACCGTTGGTTCGTTTATATGATACCGTTTGTCGAATTCTTTCTTTCGTACTCTTCTTTCTTTTTCCCGAATAGGTTATCCTTTAATAATGAACTTCGTGTTTTCCTTTAAGAAGAGTTAACGAAGTGCAACATCTTGTTTAACTCTTTACACCGAAGATATTTTTCGAGGTTCTACTTTACTATTCTATTTTTTATCAAACTTTTATTAACGTTTACATTCTCCTTTACTCTTAATTTCGGGACATTATTTTAATTATTTAATTAATCGTTCCTTGTTTTTACTGTGTTGATTTTTATTTTAACGACTGTATCTCCTTCCTACACTTTATTAGTGTCCACTTTTTTTGAATTTCTTCGTCTTACTTTTTTAACCTGTACCTACCATCTTTTTCTATTCGACTGGAATTGATATTAAAAACGAGAATTTGATCTTTGTGAGTAGTCTCTTTAAGGGACTCTATTTCTTTAGTAATTTAGATGTTAAACTTTCTCTTGGGATAAGTTCCTATTAAACTATGTCTTTAAAGTTCTGGTTTCATAAAAGATTCAGTCTTTAAATTCATCATAAAATTTTCTTCAGAAAAATCCCATAGATCTGAATTTAGAGTTCAGTGGATGTTGACCTCTTTTAGTCCGAACACAGTTTCAAGATGAATCGTTGGAAGTTTCGGTCTTCTGTTCCTTCATCAAAGGTGTTGTCAGAATCTTTTCACACTGGGTTTTTGTAATGGGGGTCTGTTTCATAATCGGTTCATATTTCCGTGGTCCCTATATAAGAGTTGACACTTTTTATAGTCCCCGCGAAAGGAACACGTCAATAACAAGTCAACGAGTCAGTACAGACTGAGAAACACTGGGGTACCTGACGTCGTGTAATCCGAAGGGACAGGAAGTGGTAGAGGGTCTCAAACTAGTTTGAGTACAGGTAACTCAACCACTACGATAGATTGGTAGGGTAGGAGCCAATGAGGGAAGAGGAGGATGGGAGCCAGAAAGGGTTATCGTCCAAGAAAAGGTCACTCAACAACGAAGTGTGGTCCACCGGTTTCATAACCTTTGAGTCACCATTTCTTAGGCGGACGGTTCCGTCCTCTACACTCAAACTAGGGAGTGGGTCCTTCTGGAGTGTACTACGTCTCGTTGATGCGGACGTGTGGTGTAGGTGACTCCGACACGAGACCTCGGCCCCTTGACGTGGGTGACTCGGGCGGACGACGTTATGACTTCGAGCACACGGGACTTCTGACATGAGGAGTTACTCTCTTCGGTGACGCTACTCTTCGGACTCGTGGCGTTCTTCTGTCGACGGGGGTAAGGGGAGTTGATCTCTTTTCGGACACATCGTTGTTTCTGGGTCGTATCGGTTTTCGTTTATTCATTTTAATAATTTTTGCTTGTTTGTTTTTTGTTTGTTTGTTTTTTTTTTTGGAGTCCCTTAGGTGTTGGATTTGCACGAAGAACCTCCCTTTTTTACAGACTGTTTCTTTAAGTTTTTTAATTTTCTTTCTGCAGTTACTTCTTCTCATTTCGTATTTTACTTATCACCATTTGTAATCTGGTTTTTTGAGTCTTTTGATTAACATTTATTGTAACTCTTATTAATAAAAATATCTTCTTCATTCAGTATCCAAATATCTCATATTTTATAATTATCGTTTTAAGTTTACTTCATTTTATAAAATAAATTTTATGTACGTTATATTAAGGTAAAAATATTTTTCTACTTAGTAAGTAAAAATGTACATATTTACTATATACGTGAACGAAACACAGTTACTTCTATTAAAGTCCCTTCACCATAAACCTCCAAAAAGAAGTTTAGAAAATAGAAATATTAAAAAGACGTTTTACTTATTTGAAATATTAAACATAAATAGTGAAACTTTTTGTTATTTCACTAAATTTTTTTTACTTTATGGAAGTATTACGATTAGTGTCAATTAATTCCCATCATCTGTACACTTACTAATGAAAGAAGTAAAAAAAAAGACGACACAAGACTAAAGGAGTGGGGTGAAATGACAGGTTTTTAATATTTTGTAGTTACATTCATTTCATCACTTCCTTGTTTACATCCTCACACAAACTTTTCTAAAACCAATTCAGTCTCTTTTACGGTATTAACCTTCCTTTACACCTGAATTCTGTCCCTAAAATAATCTCCTTTGATATTGTACAAAGAACAACTACACTCTCTACGATATATCTACGTTTAACTACGACTCCCACTCCACCTCTATTGATTGTCTCCTGATACCAAGGAACTTCTCCAATATTTATTACCTTGGGTCTCGAGATTGTCCCACTAACAGGAACCTTTGTTGCTACCGATCACTAAGGTGACACTTTTTCTGTTCTCCTTTTTTACCCATGTTACATTCAGTTAACAAATCCCTACTTTTTACCTCTATTAAACTAAGACTACCAAAGTTAAAAGAATTGTTTTTAACATATAATAGACTTTTATGTCATCCTTCTTCCGTATAACATAATCTTATTTTTATGATCACTTGTATTGTTTTGTTTAGAGTTTAAGAATCGATGACTCTCGTTTTGTTTTTTTTAGGGAAGATAAATAACACATGTGTTTCGGGTGTACTTATAAGTACTACCTGGTCAAAAGAAGGAGTGTCAGTGAGTACTGTATCCAAGAAAGGTTGGACGCTGAAGTGGTAGTAGATCCAGGAGTGACACGAGAAGGTAAGTCGGACGTCTTTCTCCTAACACACATCTTCTAAGAATACCCGGTCCAGGGTTTCACTACCGATGTAGAAGACGGATGTAAGGTAACCGGTCTTGAGTTCTTGAACTGACGAAAATTAATGTCACCTCCGTCTCCTTATGTCAGTCGAACTCAGGTCCTCTTTTTCTTCTACCGAATCTATTTTCAATTGATTAAAGACGGGGTTCTATCATATTCTATGAAAGTCTATCACCCCGTTAGTCAGATAACCTCTATTTTAATAACCTGGTGTGACTCACGTTTTTTCTTTTAGAATTTAAGTGGTACAATTTTTACACGTCTTTTCAGAGTCACCTGAGTCCACCCACTAAAGGAGTTATCGTTATAACGTCAAGTCAAGTGTATATCTTTTCCTTCAACAATGCGAGTAGGTCTGGATGACACAAGGATCGACTTATTTTATCTCTTTCTCAGTATGTTGGTTAACTCTTATAAGTATTTTCTTTTACAATAAATACCTGGTGTCTTTGGTCCGACTAAGTCCTTCGTCTACCTATAACTTTGTCACCACTTCAATTGTGTGACCCCCAGAGTTACTCCAGTCTATGAACATCTGTATCTTTATAAACGATCTTTTCGATATTCTTACTTTAACAACTAGAATGTCACCTAACGAAATAAATAAATTTAAAAGATCGCTATTATACCAAATAAACATAATACTATTCTCCCTTACCGTCGTCATCTTATTTACTTTCCAGTGACCCTTTCTCTTCTCGTCTTTTGACCTTCTGGATCCCTCTCCTAGATCTGTAAACTTCAAATTTCTTTTCACTGTAGTTATCTCTCTTTTTGACAATCGATTCGAGACCACAATTCACTTTCTCGACCCTCTTTTTGTTTTTTCTGACAAACTACTGTCACACTTACAACCCTAGCGTACATGTGGGCACCACCTAAGTCCAGTTACATACAGCTTTGGTTATGTCATAACATTTCATTTCATTTCATTTTTATTTTTAAATAATTTTTTTTTTTTCTTTTTTCTCTCTTACTACACACTTAAATGGTTCTCCTTATTTAGACTTTCTTTACTTCAACTTCATCACCTAACATTCCTTATTATCTTTGATTCTTTAAGACTCATCGTACGGAGTTTAACCACCCCTCACTTTTTACTTTGTTGAAGTTCAATTCTTATCTTCCTTCAATGAGGTCATCTGTAGACCACAAGTGTTTTCCGTTCCTCCTCTCTTCTTTTACGGTTCTCTTCTACTTTCCATGGCCCCTCGAAAGACTAGTATCATCCATTAGGTCAACAACATCCTCCAAACACTTCTTCCAAGACCCCCACGAATCCATCCTACTCACCTATCGTTCGTACCTCTTCTTTAATCTTACTATTGTAGAATGAACCTTTGTAGGTCGTAGACCACCACTGGTCCTACTTGTCTCTATGTTTCATAGTACGTTAATATTCTAACATTCATAATTATAATGTTCGTTATGAGAATCATGATAAGACCTAAGACGATGATCGTACTCTCCTTTTGTATCTCTTTTATTTACTCTCACCATACCCTTATAAACTTGCCATTTTATAATGTCGATAACTACTGACTAACCTTCTCTTTTTTGTTTAATTTTTCTTACTGAAGGAGTAAAGACCAAATTCGTTACCTTACCGGTAACCACATTAACAACTTACATCCTTGTAACGGGGTCCTTGTATCTATAATACCGGATGAAAATAAAACCTTTCACCTTTTACTCTTTAATTAGTAAGTGTACCTCTACAACTCAATTTATATACATTTTTTTTTGTCGAGTCCTCTCTATAGACCCGACACTTATATCTTCTTGTAGTTATTAATACCCAACTAATCTTTCCCTACCGTTTTTACTGAGTCTTCTGTGTCGGTCTCTTTAGTCTCTTTTTGGGATTCTTTAACATGATATTTGGGTAAGTTGTTATCCCTCGTTATTTACTTATCCCACTTTTTATTACGGTTTTCCATTTATTCGTTCTACAAAGTTTTCATAGACAACTAAACATACTGTACCCTGTTTATATCAAGGATGAAGACGTCATCAGGGTTTAAAAGACTTTACTTTGAGATGATCCGAAAGTCTAAAAGACTTTTAGTAAGATAATATGAGTTTATATAGAATTAAAGTAGTGACATTCGTATTAGATATAATTTTCTAACAAAGTCTATGTCATTAAAGTTATTTAATAATAGTCTATATACAAATTCAAATCATCAAATTTTTATGTAGTGGGTGACATTTTCGGTAAAAGTCATGTCCACGATCAGGTTAAAAAAATTTGAGGTTTATGAGTGGTTATCACCTCTTTATTACATATTTCATTTTATTAGGTAGTGTCAACTAATAAAAGGTCGTGTCAAAGATATACTTTATGTTATAGATACCCTTAAATTACATTTTGAAAGACCTAATCATTAAGTTTAAAGGTAAAGGATTATTAATAATATGTATATCGTTTATATGGAGTTCACTAATAAAAGAGTTTCTGTTTTTTCTTTTTTGTGTGTTTTTCATAACATTTACATTGAGTAAGTCCTTTTCCTTAAATTACATTTTGACTATCTCTAGGACATTCTAGGAGTCTATGAGCAAATGTTTTTAGTCAAATAGTTTCTCTTCGACTTAAACTTCGTTGTCCTTTAGGAAATTGTTAAATCCCTTACGGAGGAAGTTCAGACTGTCTAAATAATTGTGACTATAAAAGGGGGGATGTTTACGTATAAATAATAAGCGAACCATGACATTACTAAATACCTGTGTCGTCTAAGTTTTACACAAAATGTTATGCCCCGGATTACGGTTCGTACACAGATGAAAAGTCGGAAAAAAGGGAAAGAAAAGATAAAGAATGCCGTCGAAATGTAAGTATTACATAAATAAGGTGACGACTTTACGTTCCGTCGTCAGACAAACACACCCAATATCAGAAATTCTGACGGATCTAATGAAAGTTAGAAACTTAGCGTCCTTAGATGTCTTAGTGTTAAAGTAAGAGTAAAAGTGTTCCTAGGAGTCTGTCGGTCGTGTCATGACCTTCCAGTCATTTCCGTGGTACCTTTTGTTTTGAGTGTTCACCGGTCGGTATACTCTTAGACATTTCCAAAGAACTCAAACGAGTAACCAAATTGTTTGAATCGATGCCATCTTGATACCCGCTCTCGATTCTCTCAGGTGAAGAGTCTAAACGTTCCGTTTCAACTACCGTTTTCTAAAAAACGTTTTAGTTAAGACAAAGATTTACCCCGTTAGGAAATGTAAATAGGATGTCTCAATAAAGAAAGTTTATCATCTTTGTTCTGATTTCCCTTATAAAAATTGGACATATAGACTAATTCTTAAAGAGACTTACTATATAAAGTATATAAGGATTACTTGATTTAATCAAAATAATTAAGTTTTTAATACCAAGGTCGGCTGACACCTTATATCGAGGGTTCTTGGTATTGTATTTACAACTTCTTACACTCGTAACATTGTTCAGATACACTGAAACTAAGGGTCGAGACGGTTACAAACATTTTAAAACGACTTCAATGAAGGGGAGAGAAACGGAGTCCAAGAAGAAGGTATTTACCCTTACTATTACTGTTGAAAGTCTTCCAACTCATTCCTGATTCAATTATTTGAATCCTGTATATAAATCCTGTATCGAACCGTACTTAATTCGAGATGGGCTTATAATCGGTGGTATCTATAATCGATCTTATTTTAAAAAGAGTAAAAGTTTTTTTCGTTGGAGTTAAGTGGAACGACGATGACGACGACGACGACGACGATTCAGCGAAGTCAACACAGGTTGAGACACGCTGGGGTATCCGTCGTCGGGTGGTCCAAGGGGGTAGAGACACTAAGAGGTCCCTTCTTGTGACCTCGTCCAACGGTTAAGGAAGAGGTCACGTACTTTCACTTTTCACTTTCACTTCAGCGAGTCAACACAGACTGAGAATCGCTGGGGTACCTGACGTCGGGTGGTCCGAGGAGACAGGTACCCTAAAAGGTCCGTTCTCATGACCTCACCTCACGGTAACGGAAGAGGCGTTAAGTAGAATTTAAACCCGTTAATTAAACAACCCGTTTCGAGACGGTACAGACAACGTCCTGAAAATTTCTTTAAAGTCTCATACATTGATTGTAGATCCCTTATAATGAGTGTCCAATTAGGTTGTTCGTTAATAATTCACGGAAGATTCACGGTCTACCGAAGATTAAGGATTTCATATTTTTTTACCTGTTCAAATACGAGATCCTGGAGAGGTAATACAAACGTTTGTTCATTCATCTATCTACCGTAGTTCCTGACTACCCACCATTCTGCATACAAACGGTGCACCTGACCCTCATCTCACACCTCAGACGAGTCACGTCCGTCCGTTCCAAGTCTCCGAGGGTAGACTTGACTGGGACTTCGGACTGAGGTTCGACGTCGGATAAAGTCACTAATTTGTCGATAGTTCTTTGTAATATTTTTAGAAACGGGACATTTTGATTCATATATTACCTTGAACTGAAAGTGTAGTGAGAATGTTAAAATTCACTTCCACTCCCCAAGTGTGGTCAAGATCTACGGAGTAAGGAGAAATTAAGAGAGAGTGTTTTCCGTGTCTACTTATGCCTTGTAGTCGCTGACCATACTACTTTTGGCAACAAAGGGGGCGGGGAATGCAAAGAAGTGTCTATATTACGGTGTTTACGTTAAGAGTTCCTATTTAACGACTGTCTCTTCTCTCCTGTGCCGTCTTTATAAACTTGTAGTGTTACCTAAATTTACTGTCCTATGATAGTACTTTCAACTTCGTATCTACCTAGGTGTCTGTCAACAGTATCGTAGATTGAAAAAGTATAAAATCCGATTGCAAGTTTAGGTGTCAAAGTAGTACAAACCGAACCGTCCGCGTAGGGTGAGTGAGACTCCCTCACACCGTCCCTTCTCCTCGGTCCTCATCTACTTAGGGTTAGCGAATGAGTAGAGTACCGTCTTTCCCAAAAACAAAAAAAAATTCAACATCACGACGGTCGTACCTTTCACTCCTGGTCGACTTCACTGTATATTAGTAAACGTCTATGAAACTCTGTGACCACAAAGAAAAAACCTGTTCTTGTAGTCTCCTTCGAACCATCGATTCTCAATCTTCCCCGGGCGACTCAAATGATGAGGTGGGAAGTGGAGACGTCAATTTTCTCTTTCCGAGATTGGACCCTTTCCAGTTCACGGGACTTGTTTTAGTGTGTAGTTAGACCATGGTTATAGTTCCGACCTTAGGTCTAAAGGACCCAAGGTTAGTACAGAATAAAGGTGAGGTGGTACTTAAGAAGGACTATTAATACTCACTTTAGACCATTTTACGAAAGATTCTGGAAGAGTTTAAGTCCTTGTCGAGATTCGTATATAAAACAAGAAAGTTTATGTTAGCTCATATTGACTTTTTACGGTCACTACGGAAACCCAAAAATTACATAGGCAATATACCCTGATACCAAATAAATATGTCGGTAATTTTATGGACAGAGGTTTTCGTGTAAAGGAAGATTTCAATCAATCCTCAATTAACGAAAAAGTCTAAAATGACTTCAAAGTAAAAAGTGTTATTCTTGTTTAAAACCTGATAAATCTTTTAAACGGTTTAGTCTAAGCGTTTAGTGAAAAAGTACAGAGGTGTATCTTGATTGTTACCCGAACTGTTAAAGTCTAAAGGTTCGGTAGTATATTAAGTTGTTAGACGAAACTTAAATAGGTTTTACAATTAAATACCTATTCTCGTAATTATGAAAATTACTTAGAGGGACCACCGAGTCTATCATTTCTTAGACGGACCTTACGTCCTCTTGACCCAAATCAGGGACCCAACCCTTCTAGGGGACCTCTTCCCTTATCGATGGGTGAGGTAAGAACGAACCTCTTAGGGTGCCTGTCTCCTTGGTCCACCGGATGTAAAGTATTCCAACGTTTCTCAGTCTGTGCTGACTCACTGATTGTGAAAGATGGCGACCGTCGACCTAAAGAAAGTCTCAGTCAAAAAGTATCTTTTACATCAAAGGATCGTGAAGTCATCGTAAAATATTTGATATTTATAATCTGTTCTCGAGTTTGGGTGTTACTCGTACCTAGTAGAGTGTATAGTTCACCAGTAGAGTGAGTGACCGATTTCAAGGAAAGATAGGTAGTCGGAACACGACATTCAGTGAACGAAAGTGTTAATCGTTTTAATTTATGACGATTTATAATGATTATCTCCACACGTGTTAGAGAGTCATTAGGTCTCTTCAGACAATTTACACAGCACAGTTTTATAGAGGATGAGAATAATGTAGGTAGAAGATCGGACATGAAGTCTTTCACGTTACAGCCGGGGTAAAGTGACTTAATCGTACTTCAAGTCAATGTATCTCGCACAGGGAAACATGGAAAGAACTGGACATATATGTGTTATCTATAAAGTTCTGGACACTTCAAAAGGTTTAGTTCGTATCGTGTAATGCATTGTTTTATGAAAGAAGAGGGACAAAGGTGATTTCTTGAAAAGTGACAACTTATCTAACTCGGAGACTTCTTTGGGAAGTTACTACACAGGTTTCACAAAACCCTTACTACGTTGTTTTAAAGTTGTTCAAGTAAGGTTGTTCTCCCTTGAAGATAAAAAAAAAAAGGTGAAAAACATTTTGAAATTAAAGACTCTGTAAACCACGGTTTTAGATCTCTCGAATAAAGATACTAGTGTAGGGTTTTAAAAGGAAAACGTCAAAAAGAGAGACAACAATCACTAAACTAGAAAAAGACTTTATCCGAAAAAATAGAGGTCCAATGTACAGAAGTTACGTTAACAGGGTCCAAGGACGACTAGAAATACTAAGAAATAAGATGAAGAATGACCAACCATCACTAGAGAAACATGAATTCTATAAAACGAAAGGTTATCCGATCAGGAAGACAGGTATGATTGTATTAAATTGGATATTCATAACCACAAAACCTATTAAGTATCTAAACCATCATGTTTCTTCTCTAACATGTATTTTTGGATAGAAACTCCGTTATGTAATTGTACGTTAGAAAATTTTAAATGTCATGAGTTAGTATTAAACCCAAATACTTTATTAGTATCATTTTTTTTACCATCGAAGAATTCTGAAATATAAGATATAAACGTGATTATAAGGTATATACAAGTTTTTACTTGAATGTTTAATCTTCTATATTTTTTTCATTGTAAAAGTGTCCCAGAATGGGAAAAGTAAACACCAGGTAGTTCTGTCGACAGGTCAGAGAACCATAAATAAGATTATTTCACTCTCAGAAGGAATACTAAAGTATTATATAGTCTTTCGTCTTAACACTTCGGAAATCAATGTACCCTTTCTCGTTAAAAATTTTACTTCTTAAAAGGAAAGTTTATAGTAACCTTTTTCACTAACTGAAGTATATTGGGTTCCGAAACCCTTCTTTATATATATATATATGTTCTGAAACTTGATTCTCACTCCCCAGATAAAAATTTTTTATTATAATACAAATTCTAACTTTACACAATATTGATTGTAAATAAAGGAACCATTAAGAAGTTTTTACCTGAATCTTATATACTGGATTCAGTCTGATTTCTCATAACGATCCCCTAAACGATTTCAAAAGTCTTCATTTCGATCACAATACCCCGACTTCTACCATAATAATTGGATCTCATCAACATCGGTAGAGACATGGCCTTCTGACAACGGACCTTTATTTTTCTTTGATATTCTTTACCTCTAGTCTTTATCTTCTCTCTCTAGAATGAGTGAGGATCTGTAAAGTAAATACTTTCAGTTCTATAAGGCAAATAACGAATTCGTTCTTATTTGTCTACTAAGTCTAATAGACAGTCCCTTCTGACTGTTGTCTTTTCTTTTTCTGGTGTCACTTATGTGTCTTGTCAATTCAGGTATCTTTCCCTATATTACGTTTTTCATTTTCTGACATTCTAAATATTGTGAAAGTGTCACAAACCTTCAATGACATTGATCTGTTTCTTTTTCTTTTTTTTATCCTAATATACTTTCTCAGTTACACACTTGTTCATTGACGGTTCTATTTTTAAATTATTCCACTTTGATATCTTATTTATCATGGTAAATTCTATTTTAGTTTAAAGACCTGATATCTCGTTTTGGTTTTTTTTTTTCCTTAGTTCAGTTTTCTGTGACAAAAGTCTTTTGTCTCGTAGAGTAGGGGTTTCCCAGTCTTCTTTTTCTTACTTTTCCTTCTTTAAATATTTCTTCTTTTCTTTTACTCTCTCTCTTTGATTTCTTGTAAAAGGGTTCGACTTCTTTTCTGAGTTCAGAATTCTATCTTTCTTTTGTAGTTTCTGTTTTGACTTTGTACCCCCCTTGGATCAATATCTATGGATGATGAGATGCCAAGACTTATTTTTCGTATCTGATAGAACACGCACAAATCAGTGAGGGCTAAGATGACATCGGATGGTCCGAGGAGACAGGTACCTTAAAAGATCCGATCTTATAACCTCAGTCTACGGTGAAGGAAGAGATCTCTTAGAAGGAATGGATCCCTAGCCTAGTTTGGCGTAGAGAAAAGAGAGGACCGTCCGCCTAAGCAAATGGTGACGTGGTGGACCCTTCGGGTATTCCTAAATGAGTTCACGAAATAAGAACTCGACTAGACCTACTACTCTAAGACCTAAGGCCTCGAATATATGAAAATTTTTATCGGACATATCTTACAGATATCTTATAGAATCTCCGATATATAATGTCAAGTGGGACAGTAGGTTTTAAGTGTTGTAAAGGTGTCGTTTTATAAGAGCAAGGGACGGTTCTAAAGAATTTAAGAGTAGGGGGGTTTCTAACATTCGAGGTCTTAGGTCTTAGAACAGTAAATCTAGTCCATTCCTATTTCGTGGAGACCACATCAAGTAAAAAGTTTAATGACTTAATGATATTAATAGGATAAAATACCTTCCCTTGTCTAGAATTGATAAATAACATCGGTCTGTTGTCCCTTCCGTGGTCTCTCGGTAGACATTCTCCACTGTGTTTCTAGATTCTGGGGCATTGTCGAGGTTCCCATCTGATTATGTAAGCACATTTGTTCATCTCAAGATTTTAGAATTTTTTTTCTTATCTCTTCTTTTTAGTCTTTAGTTGTAGTTGAAGAGTATTACTCCGGGAGTTTACTTTTACTTTTTTTATAAAGTGTGTGTACTTCAGATATATTAGTGATACAAAAAAATTTGTACAAAAACCTCCAGGACCGGTTACATTGTGTCATTCTTTTCCCCCTTTAACACAGAATCGGATACAATTCTTCTTTTCGAGTTACGTTTGCAAGAACACGACGATAAAAAAAATACCTCATATTAATGATCCTTCGTCCGTACTCAATCCTTTCTTTTATTCACTGTTATGTTCCAACGTAAAGACTCGACCGGAAAGGAACCACAGTTCTATCAACCAACGAGACACAGTATCTTAATAGGAATTTTTCAGACAAGACCCTCCTTTACTTCAATATGCTAAATAGGTTACTGAAGGTACCGTAAAACTAGAGGGTATCCCTCAACTGTGCACGTTCAAAAACAGAAATTTATGTACTCTTAGTTATCACAAAGTATGGAAGTCATAATTCTCACTTCGGGACTACAGATTCCGGTCCCCACTTATCACCCTCGTAACCGTTTTGATGTCTATGCACTCGTTTTCCCCTAGATTTCGACTTACATTCTACACAGATTATCTTCACTACATTTGCAATCTTTCTCTTTGTTTACAAACGTCTTATGTACTGCCGGAAGAAACTTTAGATTCCACGTAGTTTCATCAATGAATACTCCTCTTCTACCGTCAAACACCCACGGTTTTCTCCTAAAACTATAAAATAAGGTTTGCACAAGGAAAGTCAAGATATTAACTGTTAAAGTGAGATATTAGTAATAATTCATACTTTTTAATTATATAAAAATTTCCTATGTCAGAATCTTCCTAACAAGTGTAAAAATACTCAAATTGGAAGTCCTAGGAGAGGTCTAAGAGTACTGTTTCTAATCTCTTTTCGGAGGAACACGAGACCTTACCGTCTTTCTACTATCACTGGTAAAGTTTTTATGTTGATCTCGTAAGTCGAGTCGTAAGTCCAGAAGTACAACGTCAACATAAGGGTTCCATTTGATGGAACCGTCTCGGAATAGATCGGATTCTGTTCCTGACAATCTGTTGAGGTCGGTTCGATCGGAGGGACAGACGTATTCTCCTCCTTTTAGTTTCAGATTCTATGAGAGGTTTTTCAGTGTATGGTCTTTAATTTCTGAGAGAATTTTTATTTTATTTTGGACTCTAAATTCGTTTTGTATCTTACGAAGTGGAGGGGTTATTGAAGGTTGTAAAGTTGTATCGAATTATTTTGTTGTCATCTAATATTGTTTATCTCCACTTTCTGGAGTTGAAATTCTTTCTTAAAGATACAATCGGGTTTCCATTGTTCTTGTAATCTTCTATTTGTATTTTGGAGTATCATTTCCGGTTAAATAGAGTCAAGGATAATGGACTATGTGGAACAGACCGAAATTTGTTCTTTTAACGTTCCGTACGAATTTCAATCTCTTTTGGGTAAGACCTCTCTGTTTCGTTCGTAATCTTGGACTACGTCTGCACAGTCTCTAAAACTTGAATAGTCCGACCCTTAAATTTTGTCGATCCTCATTATACACTTTCCAAGATCACCCTTTTTATTGACTGTTACGCATTTTTGTTTGTCCATTGTCTTCGTCTCTTTATCTATGCGATTCTTCCTTAGTTTTACCTTACGATCTTTACTTTTAGTGAAATTGTCTTTACTTCTTACGAAAATAGAACTAATCATCTGACTTGGGTCGTCTCCCTACGTAGTAACTCGAACTTCTATACAGTTATTTTGAACAAATTGACTTTTCGTTTCTCCGTTTTTCTTGTTATGTTGTTGTTGTTGTTGTTGTTTTATCTTCTAGGTTTTTGACACTCTTTTAATGTTATCTACATTGGGTTCGGATTATTCGTATTGTCTTTCTTTTTTCTCTTTTTTTGTCTGTTTTATAAACTTTATTATCTTCGATTTTTAGAAAGTTTGAATTAGTGTCTGTGGTGTGGTGTATAGGTTCTTCGAATTTCTTCGAATAGAAAAAGAGAAAAAAAAACAGATTTTATTATCAAAAATAAAAATGTGTTTTGTCATGTTTTACTCCGTCAAGGAGTTTCTTTGAGATATTTTTAGATAACACTTTACTTTTACAATCACAATCTACGAGTTATTACAAACTGGGAAACGTTGGGTTACCTGACATCGGGTGGTCTGAGGAGACAGGTACCCTAAGAGGTCTGTTCTTCTTCGAATATAAAAAAGTTTGTTCTATTTTTGGTTTATTAAGTGTGGATCTGTATAGTATAAGTTTAACGTCTTTGGTTTCAGTCTATTTTTTTAAAATAAATATGTCTGTATTCAATTTTTAATTGCAGTATGTAGAGAGAAGTCTTTGGTACGTTCGTTCTTTCCTCACCTCTTTAATGGATCACAACTTCCTTTTTCTTTCTTACACAGACTTACTCAAACTCGAAATCAGTTAGGAAGTACACCCAAAACTAACTTTCGGACCGTCTAGAGAAGAAACCAAGACTCTGGGACCCTCCCTAATCAAAGATGGTAATAATCCAAAACTCTATTCGAAATATTTACAGACGAAATAACTCCAAGTTTTATACTGCATACATATTTCTACCTCTACAGACACTTATACTTCGTCAAGGAGATCCTTTTGAAAGAGAATTCATGGTCTCGATGTCTTATAAAGTGAGACGAAATCTTATGAAGATTGGGTCGGAAGGTGTATTAGTATCTTCAGTCGTTTATAGGGTCCCACTTTCCAGCGGTCCGTAAACTCTTAGGAGTTTATAGTTAAGTATTAAATTCTTACATGTTAACCAATTTCGAGACGACCAAAGGGAAAGGGAGACGTCCCTGGGAGAAGGATTTGATTCGATTGAGTCGAGTATAAACCATTTATGAGGGTCTCTTCGTTTGTTGATCTCTAGACCTCGAGAGTTCCTCCCGAAAGTAAAGTAAAACCCTTAAACCAAAGTGAATCCAAACAATTAGGTCTCATGAGACTACAAGAGTTTTAATCAAAGTAAATACAATAAGAAAAAATCAAAATCAACAACATCATCTTGGTAACCGGATGTGTTATATAACGTGCATTGTGTCTTCGGTAAATCAGGAAATTTTATATTTTTATATAATTTTATAAAACGTATATAAACTATTACATCAAACTTACGATCTTGTTTTCATGTCTAATAATAAATAATGGTTTTAATTATGGGTACATGACCCACATCTATAAAATTGACAAAACGTTTACAACTATATACCAGTTGTCACAAACCTCAAGTCGACTACTTTTAATGGGACAATGTGACGAGGTCCCTTAGGGACCACTGAGTCTACCTTTTCTTAGACGGACGTTACGTCCTCTGGACCCAAGTTAGGGACCCAGCCCTTCTAGGAGACCTCTTTCCTTACCGTTGGGCAAGATTATAAAAACGGACCTCTTAAGGCACCTGTCTCCTCGGATTTCCCGATGTCAGTACCTCAGAGTCTCTCAGTCTATGCTAACTCACTGATTGTGAAAGTGAAAAGTGTGACGAGGTTTTCGGTGAGTAAAATTATATAAGGGTTTAAATGAGGTCTTCTTTAATTCCAAAAGTTACCAGAAACGATTTCTTATGACAAGTACCCCAAGAGTTCCGTTCTTAGGACTTCACCGAACGGTAAGGGAAGGGGTCACCTGGTGTAAGACCGTCCGGAGTGGTGGTACTGGGCGGGTAGTACCCAACGGGGTGTCCGTACCGAACCAAAGTAACTCAATTTGTTCCGACACCAGGATCACACTAATCTAACTGATCAAAATACACTCATACCAAAGTCACACAGACGGGAGACTACGGGAGAACGTTGTGAATGGTGGAATGAACCCAAAGAGAATGGAACCAGCACCCCATAGAGAAGTACCGACGAGGAATGGAACCTGCTCCCCATAGAGGAATGGCGGTGGCAAGGACTGGAAGTTGCACCCTATCGAGGAGACCCGGGAGGACACGGACGCGTCGGTGGTGAGGAACCCAACGAGGAGGGACGGTGGCCGGGACTTGAACCCGCACCCACCGAGGAGTTCCAGTGACGGGGACCGAAGGCCACGTTCCACCGAACACCGAAGAGGACCGGCGGGGACTAGAGGTTGAGTCTCACAGAGGAGGACCGGTTGTGACCGGAGTCTGTGTCCCATCGCGGAGGACCGGCGACGGGACTGGAACCTGTGCCCCACAGAGGAGGACCGGAGGTGACTGGAGCCTGCACCCCATCGAGGAGAGCCGGTGGCGGGGACTGGAGTCTGAGTCTCACAGAGAAGGGCCGACGGGGCTGGAGCCTACGTCCCATCGAGGAGAGTCGGCAAGGACGTGGCAGTGCCGGACCGTAAGATCCGGTGACGGGGACTGGAGCCTGCACCGCATCGAGGAGAAGCGGTACGCATCACTCGGTACTTGTCATACTTTTCCGTTTTACTATCCTATGGTTTTCTCCTTGAGGGGTCCAGCAATCCACGGGTTATACGATGACCTCTAGTCACCTCTTTATTGAGGTCTTTCTTTCTTCCCTACCTCGGTTTCGTTTTTGTTATGGGTCGACACCTACACTGACCACTAACTTCGTTCTAGGCTATGACATTTCTCGTTATAACGTATCCTTGGACCTTACAGTCCAGGTATTTAGTTCCGTTTAACCTTCACCAGTTTGTTCTCTACCGTTCCCACTTGCAGCTGTAAGATCCTTAGTTGCTTGATTTTACCTGACCTTACCCACTTAAAATGAGTCTACTGGTAATATATGTGATGACGTCCGTCCTTAGGGAGTCTTCTTTACCTCATCGGTAGTACCAGTTGTTTTCTCAGGATTTACGTCATGAGCCTACGTTAGAGTTTTTGTTTTCTTACTAGAGACAAGTAGAAGTTCCGTTTGGTAAGTTATAGTGTCATTAGGTTCAGATACGGGGTTGGTCATTGGGACTTCTTCGACTTCAACTTATCAAGAACTTCTGGACGTTCTAGAAAATCTTGATTGTGGGTTTTTTTCTACAGGAAAAGTAAGATCCCCTGTCTTTACGTTTTCTTCTTCTAGTTCTTTGTGAACGTCATTGTCCGTTTAAACCGGAACTTTACGTCTTACTTCGTCCCGTTTCTGATTATCTCAAAACGTTTCCTTTACGTGACCAGTATCGTTTGTGGAAGAAGGTTGTTGTGTTCTCTTCTGAGATGTGTACCTGTAGTCGTCTACCAGTTGTGACTTTAGTCTAACTAATGTAAGAAACGTCGGTTTCTACCTCTTCGGTATATGTCAGTTGTTTTTGTTCTGGTCCTCGACTGACACCGAGTCTAGTACTTGAGGTATAACGGTTTAAGTCTGAGTTTAACTTCTTTCATCCCTTTTGGCGATTTGGTAAGTCCATACTGGATTTAGTTTAGGGAATACTAATATGTCACCTTCACTCTTTATCTAAATCCTCGGATCTAGACTATCTCACGGACTACTTGATACCTACCTCCAAGCACTGTAACATGTCCTCTGTCCCTAGTTCTGGTATGGGTACCTTTTCTTTACGTTTTTTCGTTTTACCGGTAGACCCCTCCGGAATGTTTATCGACACTTTTCTTCTCTCCACTTTTCGTTTCCTCTTTTCCTTTCTATATTCGTAGACTTACGTCTCAAGGTCTCTTATCGTTCTTCTCTATTCTTTCGGAAGAAATCGCTAGTTACTTTTCTTTATCTCCTTTTGTTGTCTTACCCTTTCTGATCTCTAGAGAAGTTCTTTTAATCTCTATGGTTCCCTTGTAAAGTACGTTTCTACCCGACCTATTTCCTGTCTTTACCGGACCTGGATTGTCTTCATCTTCTATAATTCTTCTCCACCGTTCTTATGTGTCTTCTTGACATGTTTTTTCTAGAAGTGTTGGGTCTATTAGTGCTACCACACTAGTGAGTAGATCTCGGTCTGTAGAACCTTACACTTCAGTTCACCCGGAATCTTTCGTAGTGATGTTTGTTTCGATCACCTCCATTACCTTAAGGTCATCTCGATAAAGTTTAGGACTTTCTACTACGACACTTTCACGACGTGAGTTATACGGTCGTGTAAACCTTTTGAGTCGTCACCGGTGTCCTGACCTTTTCCAGTCAAAAGTAAGGTTAGGGTTTCTTTCCGTTACGGTTTCTAACGAGTTTGATGACGTGTTAACGTGAGTAGAGTGTGCGATCATTTCATTACGAGTTTTAAGAGGTTCGGTCTGAAGTCGTTATGCACTTGGCACTTGATGGACTACAAGTACGACCAAAATCTTTTCCGTCTCCTTGGTCTATAGTTTAACGGTTGTAGGCGACTTAGTGCCTTTTTCGTTCTCTCAAGGTCTTGTAAATAAAGAGGAAATAACTGATACGGTTTCGGAAACTGACACACCTAGTGTTATTTGACACCTTTTAAGACTCTCTCTACCCTTATGGTCTGGTGGACTGGACGGAGAACTCTTTAGACATACGTCCAGTCCTTCGTTGTCAATCTTGACCTGTACCTTGTTGTCTGTCCAAGGTTTATCCTTTTCCTCATGTAGTTCCGACACATAACAGTGGGTCGAATAAATTGAATATACGTCTCATGTAGTACTCTTTGCGACCTGACCCTCTTCGTGTTCGACTTTAGTTCTAACGGTCCTCTTTATCGTTATTGGAGTCTATATGTCGCGGTGGTGGGAATACCGTCTTTCACTTCTCCTTGATTTTTCGGAGAACTTGCAATTTCTCCTCTCACTTTTTCAACCGAATTTCGAGTTGTAAGTCTTTTGTTTCTAGTACCGTAGACCAGGGTAGTGAAGCACCATTTATCTACCCCTTTGTCACCTTTGTCGCAGTCTGAAATAAAAACCCCCGAGGTTTTAGTGACGTCTACCACTGACGTCGGTACTTTAATTTTCTACGAATGAAGAACCTTCTTTTCAATACTGGTTGGATCTCTCGTATAAGTTTTCGTCTCTGTAATGAAACGGTTGATTCCAGGTAGATCAGTTCCGATACCAAAAAGAACACCAGTCCATACCTACACTCTCAACCTGACACTTCTTCCGACTCGCGGTTTCTTAACTACGAAAACTTCACACCACAACCTCTTCTGAGAACTCTCAGGGAACCTGACGTTCCTCTAGGGTGGTCAGGTAAGACTTCCTCCAGTCGGGACCCTAAAGAAACCTTCCTTACTACGACTTCGACTTTGAGGTCATGAAACCTGTGGAGCACGATTTTAACTGAGTAACCTTTTCTGAGACTACGACCCTCCCTAACCCCCGTCCTCCTCTTCACCTACTGTCTCCTACTCTACCGACGTACCGTAGTGCCTGAGCTACCTGCACTCAGACTCACTTGAGGCCCTCAACCACTACCTGTTCCTCCGGACCACACAACGCTAAGTACCGCAGTGCTTCTCAGCCTGTGCCGACTCACTGACTTGACTTGACTGACTGTATATATATATATATTAACGTTCTAGAACACCATCAAGATAAAAATTATAGAAGGATGTTAAAAAAGTGTCATTGACGTCGTAAAACGTAAGGACGGTTATCACACGGTGGTAAGGTCAAATAGGTGTAGAAGTACTTGTAAAGAAAAACCACAACCAACAACCAACATTACCAGTAGGATGACCCACCGTTCACTATAGAGTAACACCAAAATTACACGTAAAGAGATTACTAACTCTAAAATCGCAGAAAAGTATATGAATTACCGTTAAACATATAGAAAAAACCTCTTTATAGATAAGACCAGAAAACAATTAGAATATTAGTCCAATGAATAAAAACAAAAAGTCAACGTAGTTATAGGTAAAGTAACACACAAAATAATCGAAAATATTATAAAGATAGGTATTTTTACCATAATCGATAAAAATATACATTATAATACTATCAACCTTGTACGCCGTCTATTTGAATATACTTGTTAAGAGTCGTGGAAAAATTTGAAAATGGTAGTATTAATTACCGGTGTGTCACAAATAAGTCTAATAATACTAATAATTCTTAAACACAAGAGGTCTAATGTGAGTCATTTAGAAGGGACATTCAACGAAGGACAGTACCCAAGAACCATCATCCGTGTAGGGTTATTTACTCTTAGTTTTGTGAATTGACATAATTATAACGAACTGGAGTCAAACTAAGGACCCAACCCTTCTAGGAGACCTCTTCCCTTTCCGATGTGTGAGGTCATAAGACCGGATCTCTTAAGGCACCTGACATATCAGGTGCCCCAGTTTATCTCAACCTGTGTTGACTGTCTGAAAGTGAAGGTGAAGCGATACCAGTATCAGTCTCCAGTATAGTAAAAAAAGTAAAACTCTTGTATCTGTTGAGAACTTATACACAATCTTAACGATAGTAGGTAGAGTGGTGAATCAAGAAATAGGGTCCTTCTCCAAAGTTGTCTCACGAAGGGAGGTTCACGTATACTCAGTTTCGATTCCCTCGATAATAAGAAAAAGAGGTTCGAAAAGAGTTCCGTGGTTTTAATATATATAATCGTAAAGGGAAAAAAAGTGTACGTAAGTGACTGAGGAGGGAGTCAATGTTAGAGGGGAAAGAAGGTAAATAGTAATTAAAAGTAGATTTGGAAAGGACCAATCTATCCAAGACTGTGACTAGTACGTATAACGACCGTCGTTCTACTTCGTGGAGAAAATAGGGTAAGGATGGATACCTCCCAGTATACCTTGTTTATAAGTCTTTATCTTGATAGTGTAAGTAATCCGTTACTTTGTTAATGTTGGTAGTTGGGGTTAAACCATCCAATACCTCTTCTATATTAGGTAGGGAAGTTAGGAAACTTTAAAAAAATCAATCCAAGTTTAGTCATCTATATGAAATAAAGACCGGATCCTTGATGACTCTAACCGCAACTTTTTTTAACTCGACTTTACGTTCTCTTCTGAACATGTATTCGAGGACATAGTAGTCGGGAGTAGGGGAGAAGGGGTTAAAGTGGTGTTTACTTATTGCTGAATCGATTATTTCTGGGTATTAATCTGGAGAACCGTAATTTAACGTTTTTATTCCGACCTTCAAGTATCTGATCGGAAATTAGAAAACAGTGGTAGGTAGTAAAATTTGTTTATAAAATCAACTGATACAGTCCATAATAATTGGATGGTGGAACTCCTACTATTCCTTCTTCTTCTTAAGTAACTCTCACTACATGAGATATGGGTGACAACGTGATCCACCTATTTCTTAACTTACGGAACTAGACTGTTTTACATTAACACTCTCAGTTTGACCATTTTATAATAAAAGGATCAGAAAAATATCATAATCGTAACTGAGATAACAAAGGGTCAGAAAGTTATCTTAATTGTCGTAACTGAAGTCAAATGTGTATACCTTTAGGGTTGGCCCTTATACTTAGTTCAGGACAGTCACAGGTAAATTCAGGAGAAGGGATGGGTCACACACACACACACACACACACACACACACACACACACACACACACACAAGTCAGCGAGTCAGTACAGGTTGAGAGACACTGGGGTGTCTGACATAGACGGTCCAAGAGACAGGTACCCTAAAAGGTCCACCCTTATGACCTCACTCAACGGTAGAGGAAGAGGTTCCCTAGAAGGACTGGGTCCTTAGTTTGGATACAGAGAACGTAGAGGACGTGACCGTCCACTTAAGAAATGGTAACACGGAGGACCCTTCAAGGATCGGTAACTATTTTTCGTTTTCATTAGATGAACGTTTGATACACGACCATTCCTACTTAATATCTGAAACGGAAAAGACCAACAAGTTGTAAACTGAAACAGCCCCTCGATGGTCATAAATAGTGGTAAACCGTATAACAATGTACGAAACTCAAGGAAATACAAAAAGTACAACACTTGAAGATTCGACGGTGAAGTTCACTAGTTTGATCACACAGTTGAAGTACTAAGGTTAATAGAGGGTTGGGACCTTGTCCCAACAAAACCAATTTGTAGTCATATAGTTTGAAACTAAAATAGAGTCTTAAAGACATCTCGAAAAGTTTCACATCATAGGAAATATTTCCAGTAGAAGTACTGGGTAAAACAGGTAAAATGTCTTTTTTAATGTTAGGGTTCTCAGTCGTATGGGTTTATCATCTTGAAAATAAACAAAGGTTAATAAAATAGTAACGTTCCTTGTCTCGGATATTAAGTCGAGAAAGTTACTCCTAAAACCTTCTCGACTTATGGGAAAGTATGACAAGTATGGGTACTTGTCATACTTTTCCGTTTTTTATCCTGTGACTTTCTACTTGAGGAGTCCAGTCATCCACGGGTCATACGATGACCTCTAGTCACCTCTTTATTAAGGTCTTTATTACTTCCCTACCTCGGCTTCGTATTTGTTGTAGGTCAACACCTACCCTGACCACTATCTTCGTTCTAAGTTACGACATTTCTCGTTATAATGTATCCTTAGACCTTACAATCCAGGTACTTAGTTCCGTTTAACCTTCACCAGTTTGTCCTCCACCGTTCTGACTTGTCCTTAAAATCCTTAGTCACTTGATTTTACCTGACCTTACCCACTTAAATTGAGTCTACTGGTAATATAGATGATGACACCCGTTTTTAGGTAATCTTCTTTACCTCATCGGTAATGTCAGTTGTTTTCTCAGACTTTACGTCATGAACCTACGTTAGAGTTTTTGCTGTCTTACTAGAGACAAACAAAGGTTCCGTTTGGTAAATTATAGTACCATTAGGTTAGATACGGAGTTGGTCATTACGACTTCTGGATGTTCTGGAACATATTGATTGTGGGGGTTTTCCACAGGAAAAGTAATATCCCCTGACCTTACGTTTTCTCTCTTCAGTTCTTTGTAGACCTCATTGTCCGTTTAAACGGGAACCTCATGTCTTACTTCGTCCCATTATCTCAGGACGGGTCTCTTCCGTGACACGACCCCAGGTCGGGACCACCTAGGTCCCATTAAGATTCCCCCCTGTCTCAACCGTAGGATCCTTTCTTGAATAAATTAATGTCTATATTTTTTCTAATCTTTTCTTATCACATCTCCTTTTAATCACCTCTTTTTCTACGACTTATTGAACCAAATGCACCTTTTAGTTATTTTGAGGTTCTCTTCCTTAAACGTGATAGATGCATCCGGTGGCCACGGACGAACTTATCGTCTCCCACGGGGCGGAACCCGAGGGAGAGCACACCCAGAATCTTCGGTCCCGTTCATTCATCTGTACCGCTCGGAGGTGTGAGGTCTACCCTTAAGTCGGTCTTTTCTTCTCTTACTCTTTTCTGGTGTAACCCCCTTTGGTCAGAAAGGTCCTTGACCAGACTAAAGAAATAAAAGATCCAAACGAATATATGAAAAACAATATGTATCTCAATCTTATGTTTCAGTGCACCCCAGTCGTCTGGACTGGAAATAGTTTTAGTTCACGAAGTACATTTACATATGTTTTCCAGAATTCCTTAAATGTATTAGAAGATCGGTTCTCCGGACGATTGTAAAATACCGGGAAAGAAAGACTATTGCCAGTCAGTTGGTCTTTTGGATAAAAGGTCCCCGTTAAAAAGAATTTGGTCCACGGTGGGAGGTTTCCATGGTCTATTTCAACGTAAGGATATCCCACTCCCACATCACCCAATATTAATTCTTTCCTTAAATGAATCGGATTCCAAATTGTACTAATTATAGGTTCCAATCATGAATAAAAAGGATATATGATCAATATAAGTAATTACACATATTCCTCTAAAATCGTCGTCTATAACCGAGTTGTTTTCTTTTTGGGAAGTGGTTACTAAAGATTGGTTGGGTGATTATGATATGATTATAAAAAGATTGAAGAGTTCTATTAGACATAAATCTTTCAATTTTCGTAGAGCACGGAGAGTATCAACCCTCCGACACTTGTTAGTGTACACCGACCTGCTCGGACAGTCCGTTCGATCTCTTGAAAGTCTCCTCAAACACTTGACTTTGTGAGAACAGTGTGGGTCCTTAAAATAATCGACCTCGGGATTCAATTGAGGAGTCTCTCTCCACCACCCCCTGTTGGGGGACATTTCAGTCTCGACATCCACTCTCGTATTTCGTCATTTCATCCGTCTGAGACCAAAACCTCCCATCCACGAGTCCTTGTCCCCTAGAGGACTCTGAGCTAGGGTGGAAACGCATACGACTCGGAGGAAGGAGTACTGGAAACGGTACCCGCTCAAGGAGTGTGACCGAGGGCCGTCGTGACCAGTATCGTTTGTGGGTGAAGGTTGTTTTGTTCTCTTCTGAGATGTGTACCTGTAGTGGTCTACCGGTTGTAGTTTTAGTATAACTAACATAAGAAACGTCGGTTTCTACCTCTTCGAGATATGTCAGTCATTTTTGCTCTGACCCTCGACTGATCGAGTCTAGTACTTGAGAATTAACGGTTTAAGTCTGAATTCAACTTCTTTCTTCCCTTTTGGTGAACCGGTAAGTACAAACTTGATTTAGTTTACTTTTTACTAATATGTCACCTTTACTCTTTATCTAAATTCCCTGATCTAAACTATCTGTCTCACGGACTACTAGATACCCATCTCTAAGTACTGTAACATGTCCTCAGTTCCTCGTTCTGGTAGGGGTTCTTTTTCTTTACGTTTTCCGTTTTACCGACAGACTTCTCCGGAATGTTTACCTTCTCTTTCACTTTCTTCTCTTCACTTTTATTCTCTTCGGTTTTCGTTTTCCTCTTTTCCTTTCTATAAGGGTAAACTTACGTCTCAAGGTTTCTTATCGTTACTCACTATTCTTTCGGAAGGAGTCACTAGTCAGGTTTCTTTATCTCCTTTGGTTATCTTACTCTTTCTGATCTCTAGAGAAGTTCTTTTAATCTCTATAGTTCCCTTATAAAGTACGTTTCTACCCGACCTATTTCCTGTCTTTACCAGACCTGGATTGTCTTCGTCTTCTATAATTCTTCTCCACCGTTCTTATGTGTCTTCTTGACATGTTTTTTCTAGAAGTACTGGGTCTATTAGTACTACCACACTAGTGAGTGGATCTCGGTTGTAGGACCTCACACTTCAGTTCACCCGGAATTCTTCGTAGTGATACTTGTTTAGATCTCCTTCACTACCTTAAGGTCAACTCGATAAAGTTTAGGACTTTCTACTACGACACTTTCATGACGTGAGTTATACAGTCGTTTAAACCTTTTGAGTCGTTACTGGTATCCTGACCTTTTACAGTGATAAGTAAGGTTAGGGTTTCTTTCCGTTGCGGTTTCTTACGAGTTTGATGACGTGTTAACGTGAGTAGAGTATGTGATGATTTCATTACGAGTTTTAAGAGGTTCGGTCTGAAGTTGTCATGTACTTGGCACTTAAAGGTCTACAAGTTCGACCAAAATCTTTTCCGTCTCCTGGTCTCTAGTTTAACGGTTGTAGATAACCTAGTAGTTTTTTCGTTTTCAAGACCTTTTTGTAGATAAAGACGAAAGAACTGACACGGTTTCGGAAACTGACACACCTAGTGTTATTTGACACCTTTTAAGACTTTCTCTACCCTTATAGTCTTGTGGACTGGACGGAAGAGTTCTTTAGACATACGTCCAGTCCTTCGTTGTCAATCTTGACCTGTACCTTGTCTGACTAAGGTTTATCCTTTTCCTCATAAAGTTCCGACATATAACAGTGGGATGAATAAATTGAATATACGTTTCAAGTAGTACACTTTACGACCAAACCTACTTCGTGTTCGACCTTAGTTCCAACGACCCTCTTTATAGTGATTGGAGTCTATACGTCTACGGTGGTGGGAATTCCGTCTTTCACTTCTCCTTGATTTCTCGGAGAACTACTTTCACTTTCTCCTCACTTTTTAGACCGAATTTCGAGTTGTAAGTCTTTTGCTTCTAGTACCGTAGACCAGGGTAGTGAAGTACCTTTTATCTACCTCTTTGTTACATTTGTCACCGTCTGAAATAAAACCCCCCTCGAGGTTTAGTGACGTCTACCACTAACGTCGGTACTCTGTTTCTGTGAATGAGGAACCTTCCTTTCAATACTGGTTAGATCTATCGTATAATTTTTCGTCTCTGTAATGAAACGGTTGTTTCCAGACAGATCAGACAGATCGATACCAAAAAGGTCACCAGCACATACCTACACTCCCAACCTGATATGTCTTTCGACTCGTAGTTTTTCAAGTACGAAAACTTGACACCACAACCTGTTCTGTGAACTCTCACGGAACCTGACGTTCCTTTAGATTGGTCATGTAAGATTTCCTTTAGTCAGGACTCACAAGTAACCTTCCTGACTACAACTTCGACTTTAAGGTTATGAAACCGGTGGACTACACTTCTTGACTGACTAAACTTTTGTGGGACTACGACCCTTTCTAAATTCCATTCTCTTTTTCCCCTGATGTCTCCTACTCTTCCAACCTACCGTAGTGGTTGAGTTACCTGTACTCAAACTCATTTGAAGTCCTCTACCACTACCTGTTCCTCCGGACCACATGACGTCAGATACCCCACCGTTTCTTAACCTGTACTGACTCGTTGACTTGACTTGACTAGAAAAGTAAACATAGAGCAATTCTCCTTAAAAGTAAGTTAATAATACAGATATGGTTAATAGATATGTTCATTATACGTACGGTTGTTTTGTATATATAAAAAATAGTATACAAGGTTTTAAATTGGTTTCTAATTAAAAGGGATGATACTATCGTAGAGGTAAAGGGATACGTAATTCAAATGTGATAATTCTCCTAATAATAGTCCAGATCCGTCATGATATGTAATATGAGACAATAGATTATCTGGATTTCTACAAAGGTAAGTTAGGAGTTAGGTGAAGTGGTTATGACTTCGTGAAATAACCTCTGACCCGGTTCACTGGAACTAGAAGTACAGTTAAAAGAAGAATGTGCCTTGTAAAACTGTTGGTTATGACCTCCGTGTAGTCTTAAAAAGACAATAACAAGATTCAAGTCTGACTCGTATAGTCTGAACTCTAAAAATATCGGATCTTTCAAGTTCCGTTCTCAACATTCACAGATTCAATGGATATTTTAAGATGGTTCGAAAGACACTCGTGTGACGGTTAGAAGACAATGTATGGTAAATATTTATTGGTAGAGTAATGCAGGTATAATAATACAGGACTTACCGACGGAGGAAAGTAATACAATTCCCCCGAAGGGAGTACCGAGTCTACCATTTCTTAGACGGACGTTACACCCTCTAGACCCAAGTAAGGGACCCAGCCCTTCTAGGGAACCTCTTTCTTTACCTTTTGGTGAGGTCATAAGAACGGACCTCTTAGGGTACCTGTTTCCTCGAACCGTCCGATGTTTTATACCGTACCGTTTCTTAAACCTGTGTTGACTCACTAATTACAATTTTAAAGTATACTCCTTCGACCCTATGTTTTAGACCCAATGTTCGAAGAAGATGTCAACAGATCCCAAGTTGTCGTTTTAGTGAACGTCATAAAACGATCATCGGAAAGAAAGTAATGTCATAATAATACGATCCTATCCCTTGTTCACAGGTAATCCTTAAAACAAAGGAAACCTCACCTCCCTGTGTTCTTCCTTGGACACCCGGACTCCAGGAGATGATGACTCACTCCGGTCCGTCAGACGAAACCAATTTAGGGCTGGATATGTAAGGAAGTCGGTTATGATTGTTCTTCGTCACTCTCGGGATCACCGTATTCTATTCGGTATTTCTTGTTTTATTTTGGTTTTCCGATTTTATTTTTGGGGTATTTTAGTTCGACAGTAACCTTGTTGTCGGGTTTTTTGTTCAGATCTTAGACGTACGATTTACCTTACCGACTAACGATTTTCTTTTCTAAATTTAAACTTGATCTCGGACAATTGTGTTACCCGTTTACATATTCTATGTTTGTTTTTAGTGAATAATATCAAGTCAAGTCAAGTCAAGTCAAGTCAGTGAGTCAGAACAGGTTGAGAAACGCTGGGGTACTTAACGTCGTACGGTCCGGAGGAACAGGTAGTGGTAGAGGGTCTCAAGTGAGTCTGAGTACAGGTAGCTCAGGTACTACGGTAGGTCGGTAGAGTAGGAGACAGCAGGGGAAGAGGAGAACGGGGATTAGGGAGGGTTGTAGTCTCAGAAAAGGTTACTCAGTTGAGAAGTGTACTCCACCGGTTTCATGACCTCGAAGTCGAAATCGTAGTAAGGAAGGTTTCTTGTGGGTCCCAACTAGAGGAAGTCTTACCTGACCCACCTAGAGGAACGTCAGGTTCCCTGAGAGTTCTCAGAAGAGGTTGTGGTGTCAAGTTTTCGAAGTTAAGAAGTCGTGAGTCGGAAGAAGTGTCGGGTTGAGAGTGTAGGTATGTACTGATGACCTTTTTGGTCTGGGAACTGATCTACCTAGAATCAGCCGTTTCATTACAGAGACGAAAAGTTATACGAGAGATCCAACCAGTATTGAAAAGAAGGTTCCTCCTTCGCAGAAAATTAAAGTACCGACGTTAGTGGTAGACGTCACTAAAACCTCAGGGGGGGTTTTTTCAGACTGTGACAAAGGTGACAAAGGGGTAGATAAATGGTACTTCACTACCCTGGCCTACGGTACTAGAAGCAAAAGACCTACAACTCGAAATTCGGTTGTAAAAATGAGAGGAGAAAGTGAAAGTAGTTCTCCGAAAAATCAAGGAGAAGTGAAAGACGGTATTCCCACCACAGTAGACGTATAGACTCCAATAACTATAAAGAGGGTCACTAGAACTAAGGTCGAACACAAAGAAGGTCGGGTCGTAAAGAGCACTACATAAGACGTATCTTCAATTTATTCGTCTCACTGTTATATGTCGGAACTACATGAGGAAAAGGATAAACCTTGGTCAGACAACAAGGTACAGGTCAAGATTGACAGCGAAGGACTGGACGTATGTCTAAAGAGTTCTCCGTCCAGTCCGCCAGACTATAAGGGTAGAGAAAGTCTTAAAAGGTGTCAAATAACACTAGGTGTGTCAGTTTCCGAAACCGTATCAGTTCTTTCGTCTTTATCTACAAAAAGACCTTGAGAGAACGAAAAAGGTACTAGGTCTCTTCCAACCGTTAAACTAGAGACCAAGGAGACGGAAAAGAGTTTGGTCGAACTTGTAGTTCTTCAAGTGCCAAGTGTATAACGACTTCGGACGGAACCTCTTAAAACTCGTAATGAAATGATCGTACACTCTACTCACGTTAACACACCATCAAAGTCGTAAGAAACCGTAACGGAAAGAAACCCTAACTTTACTTTTGACTGGAAAAGGTCAGGACACCGGTGACGACTCAAAAGGTTTACAAGACCGTATAACTCACGTCGTGAAGGTGTCGTAGTAGAAAGTCCTAAACTTTATCGAGATGACCTTAAGGTAATGGAGGTGATCGAAACAGGTTTCACTACGAAGGATTCCGGGTGAACTGAAGTGTAAGGTCCTACAGACCGAGATCTACTCACTAGTGTGGTAGCACTAATAGGCTTAGTACTTCTAGAAAAAACATGTCAAGAAGACACATAAGAACGATGGAGAAGAATTATAGAAGACGAAGACAATCCAGGTCTGGTAAAGACAGGAAATAGCTCGGGTAGAAACGTACTTTACAAGGGAACCATAGAGATTAAAAGAACTTCTCTAGAGATCAGAAAGGGTAAGACAACAAAAGGAGATAAAGAAACGTAACTAGCGACTTCTTCCGTAAGAATAGAGAAGAACGATAAGAAACCTTGAGACGTAAGTGTACGAATATAGAAAGGAAAAGAGGAAACGAAAAGTGAAGAGAAGAAAAGTGTCGATAAACATTCCGGAGGGGTTCGTCGGTAAAACGAAAAAACGTAAAGAAAAGGTACCCCTACCAGAACTAGGAACAGAGGACATGTTACAGTACTTGGTGTAAGGTATCAAGTAGTCTGTGAGATAGATAGTCTAGATCCGGGAATTTAGATGAAGAGTAAAGGTGACATATTAGTATTCACTAAACTAAATCCAGTATGGACTTACCAGATCACCAAAAGGGATGAAAGAAGTTAAACTCAGACTTAAACCATTATTCCTCAAGTACTAGACTCGGTATCAGTTGAGGAACAGAACAAAAACAGCTGACATATGTCGAAGAGGTAGAAACCGACGTTTCTTATATTAGTCAGACTGAAGCCACAACTGGTAGACCACTACAGGTACACATCTCAGAAGAGAACACAACAACCTTCTCCCACAAACGATACTGGTCGTGTAAAAGAACCGTTTTGAGATAATCAGAAACGGGACGAAGTAAGACGTAAGGTTCCGGTTTAAACGGACAATGAGGTTCACAAAGAACTGAAGGATGAAAACGAAAAGACAGGGGATATTACTTTTCCTGTAGAAAAAACCCACAATCCAGATTTTCAAGAACATCCAGAAGTTTCTTAGTAAGTTGAAGTCGAAGAAGTCGTAATGACCAACCCCGTATCTGAACCTGATGACACTATAACTTACCAAATGGTACCTTTACTTGTCTCTAGTAAGACAACAAAGACTCTAACGTAGGTTCATGACGTAAAGTCTGAGAAAACAACTGGTACAACCGATGAGGTAAAGAAGTCTTCCTAAGGACGGGCGTCATCATCTATATTACCAGTAGACTCAATTTAAGTGGGTAAGGTCAGGTAAAATCAAACGACTAAGGATCTTACAGTCGTAAGTGAGAACGGTAGAAAACAAACTGGTGAAGGTTAAACGGAAATAAGTACCTGGACTGCAAGGTCCAAGGATACGTTATAACGACAAAGGTCGTAGTCTGGAACGAAGATAGTGGTCAGTGTAGGTATCGACTCATAACAAAAACGAAACCGAGGTAGGGAAGTAAGAAAGACCTCAATAAAGAGGTGACTAGAGGTCATTGTATAACCCGTAGATGACTGGACCCCTCAAGGAGAAAGTCATAGGATACTCAAACGGAAACGTATGACAAGTACCTCAAGAGTTCCGGTCTTATGACTTCACCAAACGGTAAGGGAAGAGGTCACCTGGTGTAAGACAGTCTGAAGAGGTTGGTATTATACCTTTTGTTTTGATCTCACTTTTTTCTCTTAGTTGTATACAGTTGTCTCTATTTAGTCTATAACTTGAACAGTCGTAAGTCAGATTTCATCAAGTATTTTTATAAAGTTGTAGTTAATATTTAACAGAACTTTGTTTACTTTTGTTTTTAGAATCCTTTCCTTATTTTCAATATCTTTTTCTTGGTTATCTTCTTTTACCTTTTATATCATGACTTTTGAAGTCGTTGTTTTATTCTTCGAACGACCAAACTAGGTTATGATCTGATCTCTACAGTCTCCTATTTTTAGTCACTTGAATTCTGTTAGTTTATATGGGTTACACTTATTGTCCGTCTTTTTATCTGACTTTTTTTTAACTAGTCTGGAAGTCCCTGGAGAAATTGTTATTGTTTATAGGTTGTAATTATATTAATCTTAGGTTCTTCTTCTCTATCTGATTCTCATAAGTCTCTTTATTACTGACTTTTGAAAGGTTTGAACCGTTTCCTGTGTTGGGATACTAGATTCTTCAGTTTACTTAGGGTTGTCCTATTTTGGTTTCTTTAGGTATGGTTTCACGTAATATTAAATAAGGACTTTTGTTGTTCTCTCTGCCTTGTACAATGGAAGTCCCCTTGTAGTTAAATTTATCCAAGACTAGACATAGTTTCTTCTGGTCTTCGTTCACCGTGTTATAAAAAGTTCACAACTCTCTTTTCATGACAGTTGATACTTAACATATTATTTTTATATCTTTTTATTACTAAGAGTCTTCTTTCTTTTGATTTCTTTTAAAAGTGATCGTATACATGGAATGTCAACAGATTCTTTCAGGAAATTTGTCCTTTCATTACTTTATTTTCTTTTAGAACTTCACAACCCTGACTTCTTTCTTGTTATCTTTCTTGTTTTTATGTGCATCTATTTTACCTAATAGAAAAGGAGTACTTAAAATATTTAACATAAACTCACAACAACCTCTTCTGAGAACTCTCAGGGAACCTGACGTTCCTCTAGGTTGGTCAGGTAGGAATTCCTCTAGTCAGGACCCACAAGTAACCTTCCCGACTACCACTTCGACTTTGAGGTTATCAAACCGGTGGATTACGTTTCTCGACTGAGTAAACTTTTCTAGGACTACGACCCTTTCTAACTCCCGTCCTCTTCTTCCCCTATTACCTCCTACTCTACCAACCTACCGTAGTGACTGAGTTACCTGTACTTAAACTCATTTGAGACCACTACTTGTCCCTCCGGACCACAAGACGACAGGTACCCCAGTCTTTCTCAGTCTATGTTGACTAGTTGACTTGACTTGACTAACTTCTTTTATAACATTACGGTAGATTATGAGATCTCTCACTATCTCATACCTTTCATTTCCTTGGATTCTCTTTCACTTCTAGAGAGTACAATGATATTCATCATTATATAAATATGATCATCTGACACTATTTATCGCAAACATATAATACTATGGGTCGGATATTTATTATACCTTGTGATTTTTTTTTTACACGTTCATTAGGTATCCTTCCTTCCTTTCCTCTTTATCTACTTATAGCCTCTTGTTATATTACTATCTGAAGTCAGGATTATGATTATTAATGGGATTTACAGTTCGTTTACTATCAAACCATACTTTCTAAAAATTTTATCTGACGTATAATATATATTTTTGAGTAGAGTTTAAGTCACTGTATCGATTCAACTTAGATTTTCGTACCTCCTTCTATATAACACGTTTGTAAACAGTTTGTTTGTTTTTCATCACCTATACATTTATAGATCAGTATACCTGTAATTTTGTTTCTGTTAATGATCTCAGTTTTTTCCTACTCTAGATTACTAAAAAATTTTTATTAGGTAGATGGTCCTATTACATACTACGATTTACATATATATGGTTTTTTGTCTCAGAGTCTTATGTACTTCGTTTTTCGATTAATTCAATTTTCCTCTTTATCTGGGTGTTAATGTCGACCTTTAAAGTTGTAAGAGGAGAATCGTTGATTATCTTGATTGTCCGTCTTTTAATCGTTCATAGACATTCTTAACTTGTCCGTGTTAATTGACTCTCCTAAGTTAAGTACATATGTTTTGTAAGGTGAGTTGTTCTCGCGTTACGTGTACCTTTTAATTAGTTCTACTCGACATTTTAATTTGTTTTTTAAAATTAACTATAGTATATGTCATACAAGGGACCGATATGTAAATCGATCTTTCGTCATTGTCTTTCTGTTGTCCTTTTAACGATTTATACAACTGTAATTTATTGTTTGAATCTAAGTACTCACTTCCTACTTCTGAGCGTCCTTTAAATTTTTTCGTATCTCGACTTCCTTTTGATTTTATATCAGTTTATACACTCTACGTTGATGTTGATACTCTTCTCTTATATGTCGATTTACAAATGAAATCTTTGTTTCTTTCTAGAGTTTAGTCAGAAGATCCAAGGGTGTACTTCTTATATAATTTTTTCCTTTCACGTTTTCCTTGAGTATCTTTCATCTTCCTTCCTTTATTTCTCGTCTTCAGTTATTTAATTTTTGTTTCCTTGTTATCCCTTTTAGTTAATTTGTTTTCAACCAGAAGTTTTCATTAGTTATTTTAACTGTTTGAAGATTGTTCTGTCTGTTGTTATTTTTGTTTCTTATGTTTAGGGGTTACAGTCCTAACTTTATCCCTGATAGTAGTGTGTAGGATATCGGTAATTTTCTTGTAATTCCTTTATCTTGTTTAGTCAAATACGAGTGTTTAAACTGATGAATCTTTTTTACTTTTGAAAAACCTATGGACCTTTTGACACTTGATGACTCTGTCAATTAAGAATCCATCCAATTATTCCTCAGGTCCCGGGAGTTCCTCCTTCCTAAGACCTCGGGAGTTCCTCCTCTTTCCCCAGTACCCGAAAGTTCCTCCTCTTTCCCTGTTTGAAAAAAAGAGGTAACGAAACAGAATCAGTGTATTTGAGAAAGTCAACAATACTGTTGTTAGGAATTCTGATTGAAAGAAATTCGGGTCTCGATTACAAATATGTTGTTTTCTTGAGTAGAACGATTTCCCATCCAAAACGGAATTCGAGACATGATTACTAATATATTGTTGTTACATAGAACGAACTTATGTACAAAAAAGAAGAATTGTCCTTGGAAAACTGATTAGGACAATCGAATATTCACTCACCCAGACCATTCCGGAGAGATAATAATCAAAATCATACATACACTTTCAGGGAATCAGGATAGACTGAGAAACGCTGGGGTACCTGATATGTCAGGTACCTTGACTCGTCCGGTCTTATGATATCTCCCATCGGAAAGGGAAGAGGTCCCCTAGAAGAGTTGGGTCCCTAACTTGGGTCCAGAGGGTGTAACGTACACCTAAGAAATAGTCGACTCGGTCTTTCCTTCGGGAACAATCCAGATTAAAACAATTAAATTCTACATACAGCACCCTCACCCAGACCATTTTCATATATGCCGGAACTATTCTGATCCTTCATCCCTTAAGAGATAGGGGGAGACTTCAGATATAGTCTTCAAAAAAGACAGGGAAAAGGGACATTATTTTAAAGACGGTGTATTTTCGAGACTCACTAGTTCTGCCCAGTGTGACTAGGACTTCGATTTAGAAAAAGAAGTCTCTAGTCTTTACACCAAGTGGTGTTCGATAGTGATGGATTTGACTTAACTTTACTTTATCTGGTAGGTTTATCAACCTATTGATAATTTCTTCAACTTAGGTATAAAAATTTCGAGTGTTTCTCCTTTCACCTTTAGAGATTGAGGTTGAGGTCGACCAAAGTGACCTTTTAAGATGGTTGTGAATTTCTTCTTAATTGTGGTTAAAATGTTTAAAATGTGATAGATACAGTCTACATCTTCTCCTTCCCTGTGAAGGGTTGAGTAAAATACTACGTTCTTAATGAGACTATGGTTTCAGTCTGTCATGTTTTTTACTGTCTAGTTATAGAGAGTTCTTACATATGTATTTACGGAAAATATTTTTATAACCCGAAGGGACCACCGAGTCTCCAATTTCGCAGACGGAGGTTACGCCCTCTGGACCCAAACTAGGGAACCAGCCCTTCTAAGGGGACCTCTTCCTTTACCATTGGGTGACGTCATAAGAACGGACCTCTTAGGGTGCCTGCCTCTTCGGACCATCCGATGCCAGGTGCCCCAGCGTTCTCAGTCTGTACTGACTCGTTGAAGTGAAAGTGAAAGTGATATTTTTATAATCACTTCGAATGTGTTGTTTTATAATTTTCTTGAGAAATAGTACTGGTTCATCATTAATAAGACCTATATGTTCAGACCAATTTATAAACTGATAGTTTAGTTACATCAGGTAGTATAGGTGTCCAACTTTTCCTTTGACACACCTAGTACAGTCAACCGTGTCTTCTTCTTAAATTGTTTTAGGTTGTGTTTAAACCCTAAATTTTGTAAAATCGTTTAATCCTTATTTTATATTAATGGAGTTTAACGGTTGTTCGTAGATACTTTATTGAACATCGGTTGTCGTGCCATGAATTACTGTTTTCTGACCTAGGAAAAGGGAATTATAGTTCTTCTTCCTTATTTATAGGTGAGTAGTGAGTATAAGTTGTATAATGGTCTTCTAAATCAATGGTATCTTCCTGTTCTTTTCCTTCATCTACTGTGTGTTAAACTTTTCCTTTTTCGTTTTGACGGGATAAACGTCGGTTTACCGACATCGTTAAGGTCTGAAGTATACACATGTAACGTGACAAGTCTTGTTTTCTATTTAGAAGAGAAGAGAAGGGAAAGGTTTGTGACCTGAGACTCAACATGTAGACACCGGTCCTCCTACAGAACGTGACTTATCAAATCCAGACCCCATGCCTGGAAAAGACTTGGGAAATAAAACCGTTTTCACCTCTTTAATAAGACTATTTAAACACGGTTAGTACAGGGTGAGACTACGACTCCTCATAGTCATGGCTCGTTACTGTAGTAATAACAATTGGTTATTGACCCCAAAACTCACCCCTCTATTACGTCGAGAGAAGAACTGTTCATTTAGATAGACACCTTTACTGTAAAATTCTATTATATCTACGATAATTTCATAAGTTGTCCATTACTCTGTTCATGACTGACATGTATCCTGCCCATGACAAAAATCTACCCTACCAGTTTTTTTGGATCCACCGCGGTCACTATTTCTTGGACGGACGGTTACGTCCTAAGGACATTCATTCTTTACGTCTAAGTAAGGGACCCAGCCCTTCTAGGAGACCTCCCCCTGTACCGTTAGGTGGGGTCATTTCTGGTAGAATCTCTTCCATGACAACCTCGACTCCGGATTTCCTATTCTACCTCCCCCAGAACACTTCTCGAACCTTTTCCTGTTACATCCGTCTGGTCAAACCTCTATCTTTACCGTTGGGTGACGTTATAACGAACGGACTTTTTAGGTTACCTGTCGCCTCTGACCGTCTGACGTCAGGTTTCCCAGCGTCTGAGTCTATCCTGACTCGCTGATTCCTATTCGTGCTCGTGTCTCCGTATCGTTAATATCGAACCGACGAACAAAGTAACGTCCGGAGGAGATGTCTAGACATGTCAATAATTCTGACCCCTAGTACGACCGATTGAGGGATGACATAGATCGTCCCGGAACGTTTCTAATCGATAAGTTCATAAGGACTAATTACTTACCTCTACTTTCCTTAGGGTTCGTGTTTCTTTACTTTACGAAAGTTTGACAGAGACTTTCTTACCGTTAGCGTTAAATCCCGTCGCTCTGTCTAGTTGTTTCCGTACAGGGAACATCTTTTCTTACCCGGTAGAGTTCAAGTTGTTTACCTTATATTACACCCGATTTCTCCTTTCCTCGAATGTCATCATTCTGATCGAAGTTAATGTCTTCACAATCCTAGGTTTACTTTGAATGGAGACGACCGGATCCGTCATCCCTTTGTAAAAATCAAGAAATTGGCACCTTATCTTGCTACTTTTAACTTATTCTGATAAAACCTACCTTATTCATCCGACTCGTTTCTCTATTAATAGTAGAAATTAATAATGACACAGTACACACATATTTTTGGTTGCGACAACTTTCCCATAAGTCATTTGGTCTGATATAAGATTATTACAAGTCACCAATAATACGTAAAATGTCGTAGGATTGGTGAAATCTTAGGGCACCTGACGTTCCTCTAGGTTGGTCAGGTAAGACTTCCTCTAGTCGGGACTCTAAAGAAACCTTCCTTACTACGATTTCGACTTTGAGGTCATGAAACCGGTGGAGTACGCTTCTCAACTGAGTAACCTTTTCTGAGACTACGACCCTCCCTAACCCCGTCCTCCTCTTCCCCTGCCGTCTCCTACTCTACCGACTTACCGTAGTGGCTGAGTTACCTGCACTCAGACTCACTTGAGATCCTCAATCACTACCTGTCCCTCCGGACCGCACGACGTTAAGTACCTCAGCGTTTCTCAGACTGTGCTGACTCGTTGACTTGACTTGACTTAACTTGGTGAAATATACGTGAATAAACTGTGAGTGTATTAGAGTATTCTATCTATAAGTCAAGGCAAGTCAAGTCAACGAGTCAGCACAGGCTGAGTAACGTTGGAGTACTTAGTATCGTGCGGTTCGGAGGGACAGGTAGTGGTAGAGGGTCTCAAGTGAGTCTGAGTGCAGGTAGCTCAGCCACTACGGTAGGTCGGTAGAGTAGGAGACAGTAGGGGAAGAGGAAGATAGGGGTTAGGGAGGGTCGTAGTCTCAGAAAAGGTCACTCAGTTGAGAAGCGTACTCCACCGGTTTCATAACCTCAAAGTCGAAATCGTAGTAAGGAAGGTCACTTGTGGGTCTTGACTAGAGGAACTCCTACCTGACCAACCTAGAGGAACGTCAGGTTCTCTGAGAGTTCTCAGAAGAGGCTGTGGTGTCAAGTTTTTATAGTTAAGAAGCCGTGAGTCGGAAGAAGTGTCAGGTTGAGAGTGTAGGTATGTACTGTGGACCTTTTTGGTATCGGAACTGATCTGTCTGGAAACAACCTTTTCATTACAGAGACGAAAACTTATACGAGAGATCCAACCAGTATTGAAAAGAAGGTTCCTCATTCACAGAAAATTAAAGTACCGACGTTAGTGGTAGACGTCACTAAAACCTCGGGTCTTTTTATCAGACTGTGACAAAGGTGACAAAGGGGTAGATAAAGGGTATTTCACTACCCTGGTCTACGGTACTAGAAGTAAAAGACTTACAGCTCGAAATTCGGTTGAAAAAGTGAGAGGAGAAAGTCAAAGTAATTCTCCGAAAAATCAAGCAGAAGTAAAAGACGGTATTCCCACCACAGTAGACGTATAGACTCCAATAACTATAAAGAGGACTGTTAGAACTAAGGTCGAACACGAAGAAGGTCGGGTCGTAAAGAGTACTACATGAGACGTATATTCAATTTATTCGTCTCACTGTTATATGTCGGAACTACATGAAGAAAAGGATAAACCTTGGTCAGACAAAAAGGTACAGGTCAAGATTCTATCTATAATAAAAGGGTAAAATGTCCACACCTGATTCCGTGTCTCACGATTCTTTTAGCAGGTTCAAGTCGTTCCATTATTCCGTGTCTCAACTTACCCTAACATGTGAATTCGTCATAAACTATAATGGGAAGGTATCAGGACACCTTTATTTTCCGAAAATCTTAAAAATTCTCTCCGTCTTACCTGTTGTAAACTTGAGTATACAACTTATACAGTTTTCAACTGAGTCATAGAGATTTCTTAATAACTCGGGAAAAAAGGTTGACAATAGATAATCGAAAACTTGATATAAGAGGTATTTAAGGTAATGTTTTTTTCGTATTCCCAAAGTGACAAGATGTATATAAAAGTAAAATAAAGAAGATGTTTAAATAAATAAATAAAAAAACAAATCTTGGAATCCACGTGTAAATTACAAAAGGGTATTAAAACAACAAAAAAAAAAGAAGAACGTAAGTTTATATAAAGTGATTGCTAGACATTAAGAATGAGAAGTCCCTCAAAAGGAAGTCAGAAAGAATAAAGTTAAAACAACTTGTGAATTTTAAAGACTTATAGAAACTAAATATGGGATTCAACACTAAGATGTATATTCTTTATATAAATTCAATTCTTTATAGGGGTGTTTTATGACACACAAGAAATCTCATTCATATGAACGTAATCTTTACATACTAAGGTATAGAAGTATTTTATATAANTTTCATTACAGAGACGAAAACTTATACGAGAGATCCAACCAGTATTGAAAAGAAGGTTCCTCATTCGCAGAAAATTAAAGTACCGACGTTAGTGGTAGACGTCACTAAAACCTCGGGTCTTTTTATCAGACGGTGACAAAGGTGACAAAGAGGTAGATAAAGGGTACTTCACTACCCTGCTCTACGGTACTAGAAGTAAAAGACTTACAACTCGAAATTCGGTTGAAAAAGTGAGAGGAGAAAGTGAAAGTAATTCTCCGAAAAATCAAGCAGAAGCAAAAGACGGTCTTCACACCACAGTAGACGTATAGACTCCAAAGAGGGCCGTTAGAACTAAGGTCGAACACGAAGAAGGTCGGGTCGCAAAGAGTACTACATGAGACGTATATTCAATTTATTCGTCTCACTGTTATATGTCGGAACTGCATGAAGAAAAAAATAAACCTTGGTCAGACAAAAAGGTACAGGTCAAGATTCTATCTATAATAAAAGGGTAAAATGTCCACACCTGATTCCATGTCTCACGATTCTTTTAACAGGTTCAAGTCGTTCCATTATTCCGTATCTCAACTTACCCTAACATGTGAATTCGTCATAAACTATAATGGGAAGGTATCAGGACACCTTTATTTTCCGAAAATCTTAAAAGTTCTCTCCGTCTTACCTGTTGTAAACTTGAGTATACAACTTATACAGTTTTCAACTGAGTCATAGAGATTCCTTATTAACTCGGGAAAAAAGGTTGACAATAGATAATCGAAAACTTGATATAAGAGGTATTTAAGGTAATGTTTTTTTTCGTATTCCCAAAGTGACAAGATGTATATAAAAGTAAAATAAAGAAGATGTTTAAATAAATAAATAAATAAAAAATCTTGGAATCCACGTGTAAATAACAAAAGGATATTAAAGTAACAAAAAAAAAGAAGAACGTAAGTTTATATAAAGTGATTGTTAGACATTAAGAATGAGAAGTCTCTCAAAAGGAAGTCAGAAAGAATAAAGTTAAAACAACCTGTGAATTTTAAAGACTTATGGAAACTAAATATGGGATTCAACACTAAGATGTATATTCTTTATATAAATTCAATTCTTTATAGGGGAGTTTTATGACACACAAGAAATCTCATTCATATGAACGTAATCTTTACATACTAAGGTATACAAGTATTTTATATAACAATTTATTATAGGTATACGAATTAAACCTGAGGGGACCACCGATTCTCCTGTTTCTTAGACGGACGTTACGTCCTCTGGACCCAAGGTGGGGGATAAATCCTCCTAGGGGACCTCTTCCCTTACCGTTGGGTGAGGTCATAAGAAGGGACCTCTTAAAGTATCTGTCTCTTCGGACCATTCGATGTCAGGTACCCCAACGTTTCTCAGCTTAAACTGACTCGTTGATTGTGTGTGAGTGTGTGTTTACACGAATTAAATCCTCTTTATCAAAAACACTATTGGGTCAACCATGAGGTGAAGAGTGGGTATTAAGAGTAAGGAACAAACAAAAATAATTATACAGCTCTATCACCTTCACAACAAGAGTCAATTTACGATAAAGTTCTTATAAATAATTCCGTAAAGGGAATGTAAAATACAACATGATACTTTTTCGTTTGAGATGTCTTTCTGTAAAAAATCACTTAAGAAAGTTACAGTGAGAGATTACACCGTACTGGATCGGTAGTAAAGGAACCTCCATCAATTATAAAACCATGATTAAAAACCACAAGACGTTTGTAGTATAGCTAACGTATGATATTACGTATTAGTCGAAAGGATTCGTCTTTACGAGAAGTAGAAAAGTATAAGGTATTTTACAAAATAGACATTAATTTCCCAGTCGATATGACTTTTAGTGACATGAAACGAGAAAGGTCATAACAACGTATTAATAACTAACAGTTTGGTCAAAATTAAAAGGGAACAATCATATCTGATACAGTGAATTTTTACAAATAATATAATTTTTAGGGAGTTTATAACAATATAGGTAAAAAGGATCTAGATAAGTTATAAAAATATAGTTACGATTAGTTTTTCTTGTTTGACATATCGTCTAACAATTGGACAATCAACTACATTAAATACTGATTCGTATAGATTTGTACCTTAAGTGACTATCCAATATCTTCACAACAAGGTTTAGAGGTAGAAATTTTCAAGAGACACGGTTTCACCTGGTTGTAGACACTTAGATTAAAAAGTCTTTAAACAAACCATATGTGGAATTACTTTAGTTAGAAACTTATTGATAACTTCTATTAAACACTAAAAAAAAAAGAATTTACTTTCTTAACTGAACGTCGGGTTCTCGTATACACGGATAGTCCTTTTAATGAACGAAAGAGTTTATTATTTAATCTGACGTACGAATTATTAGGTGGAACCCTTTGAGTTCTTTTAAGACAAACTTATAAATGAAACAAATCAATAGAAAAGAGATCGAGTAACTAAATACTTGGACTTGTCTAAATGTTGTCTTTATCCCTCTGTAATTCGAAGAGACTCGGTCAATAAGGTATATGAGAATTGGAATTAATATAACCAAACGAGAAGAGGACACCGACAATTTATAAGATCATACGTTTTGATAGGAACCATGATAACTGTTTATACAGTTTGAGACACAAGTAGTTTTGATTAGATTCACAAAACATGAAACCGTACAAGTCAGTATGGATCCAGAACTCTAGTTGAATTACTTTAAGACACCTTTATTTTCATTTTTCGTCTTTGTAGACTTATAGTCTCTCTTCTTAATCAATCACACAGGACCGAAAAACTTAGGTCGAGAACCCGAAAGGTCCACCGTGGTCACCATTTCTTGAGTAGATGGTTACGTCCTCTGACCCCAAGGTAGGGACTGAGTCTTTCTAGGGGACCTCCTTCCGTACCGTTGGGTGAGGTCATGAGAACGGACCTCTTAGGGGTACCTGTCTCCTTGGACCATCCGATGTCAGGTACCCCAGTATTTCTCAACCTGTGTTGACTTCGCTGAATTGTTTGTACACACCGTTGAACACTAGTGTTTTATATCTTTAAATAACTTCAATCGGGTTCTCTCTACCTTAAATGATTTCTCCCACTTAAGCAGACTCCGGTTATCCTCTTCTCAGTGTTGTTAAACTGACATACGTTTAATATCACATTTCTTACTAATTTAATTCTATTTTCTCTTTGATTATTCCTGTATGCCTCTTGAGACACCCAATCAATTCCCGATCTTTTTCACACGCTACTTCCCGTTCAAACGTTTCCACACCACACTGCCGTCCCGAAGTCGTTCGACCTAGAACAATCTTTTCCACATCAACGTCGGGGGACCTCTCAAACGATCCAACGAATCCAGTCTCGGTCCAATGGTGTTGTCCTATATTCCAACGTCTATCAGTTCTGGGATTTACTCCATATGTCTCTAACCTCCCAGAAAACGACCTCTTAATGTCGGACACCACATTTGTCTCGGGATCCTTCGTCGGAAAGGTCCACACGTTTGTTCGGTTCCGAACCCTGTCCACGTGTTTCCCTACAGTTTCTTGACGACACTCAGGACCTCACGAACACAAGTATCCGTCTCGACCACCCCTTCGTATGTCTCACCCCTTAAGATTCATGCACCATAAGGTCCGCTCTTCTGGTGGATCTATCATTGGTCTCTCCGACGTTTCAGTGACTCCTTGACGTCCAAGATCCCCATATTGACCCTGTCATAGTTACCTCTCGGATGTGTAAGTGTCTGACTGTCTTGTGTGTCATCCTCCGTTTTTATCTTATGTTTTATTCGTAGAGTCTTAGTCTTCAGAAGAAGGAGGGCGGTACAGAGAGGACACGGGAGATGTCAACTTGTACACAAGTACATTCCCTCTTTACGAACTTCAGTTTAGGTACTAACTTCTTGTACATGACTTCCCACTGATACCTCGACTCTCCGTCAGTTCACCATTGACCGTGTTGACACTTACCTTACTTGGATACCTTACTGTGATCTTTTAGTACTCGTTAGTCCGGACACGAATCCCTGGTCAAGGAAAAAAAGACAATGAAAAGGAGGATCGGTATTCAGAATAGAGTTCCATAGAGAGAATTTATATGGGAAGAGAGTAAGAACCCAACGAAGTAATAGTAAATTTGAATTTACAAGTAACATCAGTCAGAAGAAAGAAACACTCTGTAAAGTCGAAGTTGTAGGTAAAGATTGTACATAAGATAGCCCTGGATTACAGGGTTCAAGAACTTTCTCCCCTAGACAAATCCTTTCAAGTAATAAAATGAGGTCTGTAGCAATGTACATATCTAATTGACAGAAACTCTGGTGAGGATCAGATTGACCAAGACATGGACCCTCAACCCAGTGTACCTATTTTGTGCCGAGGGTCTTTTTCGAGAAGTCGTCCTCAGTGTCTCTTTATCAAGGGGAGGGGCTAACGTTCTCCTCGGTGTCTGACTCTCTGTACAACTAACCACTACAGAGATAATTCAAACCATATATTAATATATGTACCGTTTTAAAAAGTATCTTTAGTCAGTTGACATGGATTCGAGAAAATATAAAATAAGGGAGATCTATACAATGTTTGAGATAAGTATTTTAAGTAAAAAGATAAAGTATTTTATAAAAGTGATCTGGTGAAAGTCCCAGAAGTATTGTAGAACACCATAGGTTTTCAGTTTTACTTATATTCTTTGAAATATTACTTTCTTAATATAGGACTAAAAAGAATCTGTATGAAAAACGTAACGAGTCCTAGAAATATCAACATTTTCTTCCTTTATTGATTTTAGTCAGATTCAGTCTTTTCCTCTAAACAATAGAGTACATAAACTTTTTATGACTGAAGTCAAGGACGACCCAAGGTCTGAGTTTACTACAATGGGTAAAGAGTTGAGTCGAAATGAGACTCCACCGAATTAGGGGATACCAAAGAGAGATGAACTCCCGGGAGTGATAAGATCTAACGACAGAAAAAATCTTCTCACAGTTTCGTCAAAGTCCGTTACCAATGACGAGTGTCCTTACTTTCACCACAGTGGCTCCTGTGTATAGTTTAACGGGTACCTCTTTATTGTCCTCACATTTTAGACCAACACGAGTACAAGAAAAGAAAGACACCTAAAGAAATCGAATATACATTTGTACACTTATATATACTAATAGAAAAATTGACTTTGTCGTCGATTGAATGTTTATTTATTTATAGGTAATACTTAATAGAAAACTCTTCAACCCACGTGTGAAATACACTAGATTTAACCCAATCTTTTGTAAATCACTTGAATAACGATGGAACGGTAGGGAACGTTTATAGAGACATGATCTCCAAGAGTTGGTTACCGTCAAAACGGAGGGTCTTCTGTCTATTGTTACAACCTCTGTAAAAATCAACAGTGTCGACCCACCCATCTACGAGAAAACGTAGATCATCATCTGGGTTTCTAAGAGGATTTGTAGGATGTTACGTGTCTTATCGTTGGGTGTCGGGCGTTGTTTTTTAAAAAGAGAGACAGTCAACACACACAACTCTTCGGGACAAGACGTACTAGTACGGGTGAAGAGACAGAGCGAGATGGAGACATAAAAATTAGAGAGATAAGATAAGGAGGGAGAGAGAGAGAGAGAGAGAGATATATATATATATATATACACACACACACACACACATAGATATGTATGTATATTTGTATACTCACACAAACAGACACACGTGCACGAATACAGGTTGAGGAACGTTTGGGTACCTTACGTCAGGTGGTCCGAGGAGACAGGTATCTTAAAAGGTCTGTTCTTGTGACCTCACCGAAAGGTAAAGGATGTGGTCCCCTATAAGGACTGGGTCCCTAGGTTGGTCTCAGATACCGTAGAGGACGTAACCACTCGTCTAAGAAATGGTTATCACGGTGGACCCTTAGGGTATATATAGAATTTAAGGTAGAGTTGGGTTATAGTGTCCGTCGATCAAGGTCATCCTTGATATAAACTGTAGTTTTATTTTAGAAAACTGATGATGGATCCCGAATGACCCCTTGATGATTAATAGGACCCAACTCGAGAAAACCAACGTAGACTGTATTTGTTATAAAGTAGGGAGTATTGGTTGTTTTTTTAGTAATTATACTCTATGATACGGACTACTTGAGTTCTTACATGGACCTACTCTCCGTGGTGGTCTATGTCCCTACATCTACGGTGCCCTATAAGAAACGTAGAGAGTTGAGACGAGAAGAAGAAGACGGTCGAAAAGAAGTCTAATCGGGGTTTGTCGAGTGTAAAATGTACGATGGTGGTGGCAATCTTTCTCTGTTCGGATAATAAGATTTCTAGTGTTCGACCGTCTCATCTTCCTCTACGTGAGTAGAAGAGGACGTTCTTGAGGTCTTGACGTTGATTGGTGACTTGTCGGTAACTGTTCTCTTACGACCTAGGATGGTCTTTTTCTATGTGGTGTATGTCTCCGTTTCCTCTTCGGGGTTATACCGATATCCTACCCGCTTCGTAAATCTTAGTTTGGGGTATGGGAGATCTCTACGAGTCTCCCGAATTTGTTTTGGAACACGTGGGGTCCTAGGTCCGTGGGGTTTTCTCTGACTCGGTCTGGACGGAAACTCAGAAACTCACAGATGACGTCTCCGTACTCATTCGTGACCAAATGGTGACCCTGTCCCCGAGACCAGTGTCGTGGACCCTCCGTGTCACACACCATATTCGGGAGAACCTCCTCCAGTGGTAATTGGGGTGGTATCTCGGTGACTCGTCCACTGGACGTTTAGTCTCTTGTTAATATGGTTTCTTCAAGAGTGTGACAACGTTTTCAAGATCCCGGATGTTGTCTAAAGGACTTGACCCCCAGACCGTTTTCCTTACTCTTGGAGTCCCTTAAACTGAAACTTCCAGTCACCCTAAACTGATGTCTAGAAATTGTCCAGACCCCTTTGTCTGAGAACCTCCCGAGTTTCTTTTGGAACATGTGTGTCCTGTGTCCTCTTTCCTCGTCACTTGGGTGTTCTCTGACTCGGTCTGAATAGGCCCTCACAGGTCCTCAGAGTCCGTCTCTGTACCCAACTGTCACCGGACGGTACCCCGGTCCTTGTGACTTATGTTGTCAGGATGTTCTTCGTTGTATGACCGTATTAGGGAAAACTTCCTGAATGGGGTTGTTATCAAAAAGTCGGAGTCCGGTTTGATGTCCCTCCCTTGTGACAGGGTGGGTAGTTTTCTTATAACCTAATTTCTAAATGGTTCGTACCGGGGTGGGTGGTCTTGTTTTGTGTCTAAGGGGGTTCGGTCAGGGTGGGTAGTCCTTCAAAGGTTTTAGGAGAATGGGAATAGGTAGTCTCCTGTCTGTCTTACTTTTAGTCTTAGTGTCGTTTGATTGGTTTTACTAGTATTCCAAGTGTCGGAACAGATTGAGTTAATTCGATATTCGGTACAGTACATCCCGGTGGGTTCTACCTGTCCTGTACCACCTCTCAAGACTGTTTTACACCAGGTGACCTCTTCCCTTACCGTTTAGTGAAGTCATAAGAACGGAACTCTTGGGGTACTTTCCGTTTTTCCGTTTTTCCTGTGACTTTCTACTTGAGGGGTCTAGTCATCCATCTGTTATACGATGATCTCTTCTCACCTGTTCATCGAGGTCTTTCTGACTTCTCCGACTCGGTTTGGTTTTTTGTTGTGGGTCAACACATACACTGACCTCTACCTTCATTTCAAGTTACGACATTTCTAACGTATCCTTGGACCTTTCCATCCAGGTACAGTTCCATTTAACCTTCACCAGTTTGTCCTCTACCTTTTTACACTTGTAGTTGTAAAGTCCTTAGTCACTTGATTTTACTTGGTGTTACCCATTTAAATTAAGTCTACTGGTAATATAGATTATGTTACCCGTTCTTAGGGCATCGTCTTTACCTCATCGGGAGTACCAGTTTATTGCTCAGGTTTTATGTCTTGAAGCCACACTAGATTTTTATACTGTCTTACTAGAGACAAGTAAAGGTTCCGTTTTGTAAGTTATAGTGACATTAAGTCCAGATACGAGGTTGGTAATTACGGTTTGTTCACTTCAACTTACCAAGATCCTTCTGGAGGTTATGGAAGATCTTAATTGTGGTTTTTTTCTACAGGAAAAGTAGTATCCCCGGACCTTGCGATTTCATCCTTCAGTTCTCTATTTCCGTTCAAACCGGAACCTCATGTTGTACCTCGTCTAGTTGTGGATTGTCTCAAAACTGTTTTCTCGTGTGACCGGTATCGTTGTGGGAGAAAGTTGTTGTATTTTCTGTTTAGAGTGTACCGGTAGTCGTCTACCAGTAATGTCTTTAGTCTAAATAATATAAGAAAGTATCGGTTTCTGCCTCTTCGAGATATGTCAGTCGTTTTTGTTCTGGCCCTCGACTGACACCGAGTTTAGTACTTGAGGAATAACGTTTGTATTCTAAATTTAACTTCTTTCATCGTTTTTGGTGATCTGGTAAGTCCATACTGGATTTAGTTTAGGTAATGTTAATATGTCACCTTCACTGTTCGTGTAAGTTCCTTAATCTAGACTATCTGTCTCACGGACTTCTTGATACCTGCCTCCAAACATCGTAACATAGCCTCCGTCACTAGTTTTAGTAGGGTTCTTTTTCTTTACATGACAATTTTACGACGTGAGTTATACGGTCGTTTAAAAGTTTTACCAACAGACTCCTCCGGAATGTTCATCGACTCTTTTCTTCTCTTAGATTTCCGTTTCTTCTTTTCCTTTATATTTAAGTAGACTTGCGTCTCAATGTTTCTTATCGTGTCTCTCTATTCTTTCGGAAGGAGTCGATAGTCATCTTTATCTTCTTTTATTATCTTACCCTTTCTGATCATAGAGATTAAAAGAGAAGTTCTTCTCTTTTAATAAAGTAGGTTTCTACCCGTGTTATTTCCTGTTTTTGTCATACTTGGATTGTCTTCGTCTTCTATAATTCTTCTCTACCGTTCTTATGTGTCTTCTTGACATGTTTTTTCTCTAGAGTTACTACTATTGGTGTTACCACACTAGTGAGTGGATGTCGGTCTGTAGGACCTCAGACTTCAGTTCGTCCGAAATCCTTCGTAGTGATGTTTGTTTCGATCACCTCCACTACCTTAAAGTCGACTCGATAAAGGAGTAGGATTTTCTATTACGACACTTTCACGACGTGAGTTATACGGTCGTTTGAACCCTTTGAGTTATCACCAGTGTCCTGACCTTTTCCACAAAAATAAGGTTAGGGTTTCTTTCCGTCACGGTTTCTTACGAGTTTGATGACGTGTTAACGTGAGTAGAGTCTACGATTGTTTCACTACGAGTTTTAAGAGGTTCGATCCTAAGTTGTCATACATTTGGTTCTTGAAGGTCTACAAGTTCTACCTAAATGTTTTCCGTCTCATTGGTCTCTAGTTTAACACCCGTAGACAACCTAGTATCTTTTTCGATCTCTTAATGTATTTTTTGTAGAAGAAGACGAAGTAGTGATGCGATTTCGGAAACTGACACACCTAGTGTTTTAGGACACCTTTTAAGAATTTCTCTACCCTTATGGTTCGGTGGAATGGACGAAGTATTCTTTACACATACATCAAGTTCTTCGTTGTCAATCTTGACCTGTACCTTGTTGTCTGATCAATTTTGAACCCTTTCCTCATGTTGTTCCGATATATAACAGTGGGACGAATAAATTGAATACACTTCTCATGTAGATCACTTTACGGTTCGACCTACTTCGTGTTCGACCTTAGTCATAAAGGTCCTCTTTATGGTTATCGGAATCTATACGTCTACTGTGGTGGGAATACCGTCTTGTACTTCTCCTTGATTTCAAAGAGCTACTTTCACTTTCTCCTCTCACTTTTTGAACCGAATTTTGAGTTGTAAGTTTTTTCCTTCTACTACCGTGGGTCAGGGTAGTGAAGTACCGTTTATCTACCCCTTTGTCACCTTTGTCTATCTGAAATAAAGGAACCCGAGATTTTAGTGACGTCTACCACTGACGGCGGTACTTTACTTTTCTACGAACGAGGAACCTTCTTTTCGATAGTGTTAGGATCTGTCGTATAATTTTTCGTCTTTGTAATAAAACGACTATTTACAGATATATCAGTTTCGATACCAAAAAGGTCATCAGTACATACCTACATTCTCAACCTGGTATTTCTTCCGACTCACGGTTTCTTAACTACGAACTCGACACCAACCTCTTCTGAGAACTCTCAGGGAACCTGACGTTCCTCTAGTTTGGTCAGTTAGGATTTCCTTTCGTCAGGATTTATAAGTAACCTTCCTAACTACGACTTCGACTTTGAGGTTATAAACCGGTGGACTACGCTTCTTACCTGAGTAAATCTTTCTGGGACTACGACCCTTTCTAACTTCCGTCCTCTTCTTCCCTTGTTGTCTCCTACTCTACCAACCTACCGTAGTGGTTGAGTTACCTATACTCAGACTCGTTCGAGGTCCTCAACCACTTCCTGTCCTTTCGGACCGCACGACGTCAGATATCCTAGTGTTTCTCAGTCTATACTGAATCACTGACTTGACTTGACTGTGGATGATCAGATCTACTGTTACGATTTTTAAGATTTTGTCCCACGATCTCTTGGTCTAAATTCAGTCTACGTGTAAAACCTAACTATTTGATTATGTTTCCGAAGAGACTACCGAGTCACCATTTCTTGGATGGACGGTTATTCGCCTGTGTTAAAACTAGGGGCCAAACCCTTCTAGGGGACCTCTTCCTTTACTACTCTTTATAGAGAACGGACCTTTTAGGGTACCTATCTCCTCGGACCACCCGATGTCAACTATCCCAGTGTTTTTTCAGTCCGTGTTAAATTGTTGATTTGTTGTCGTATGATACTGTTCTCCGCGACTTTTTATCATACGGTTTGTCTAGTGGGAGGGTGGGTGGGTGAGGGGGGTATTGGTATACATACTCCCATCTTCCATTAAAAGTTTTCGTCCCTCATAAACCGGTAGTCCGAGTACCTCCCTTTAGTCTGTGGATCTTTTGTGGTGGATATATAAGAGTGGGGGAATACGNCTGTTCTCCGCGACTTTTTATCATACGGTTTGTCTAGTGGGAGGGTGGGTGGGTGAGGGGGGTATTGGTATACATACTCCCATCTTCCATTAAAAGTTTTCGTCCCTCATAAACCGGTAGTCCGAGTACCTCCCTTTAGTCTGTGGATCTTTTGTGGTGGACATATAAGAGTGGGGGAATACGATAGTGAACTAGTTTTTTAAGACTAACAGAATCTAATTTTATAAGATTTTTTTTTTTGGAGGTCATTAATAGGAAGATTTACATAGTGAAGAAAAGATGGTATAGAAGAGTGTGTTTTTTCTTGATTCAACATATTTTTCAAGACACTCAAGGAACATTAACCTCCTTCAGAAAAATTGAACATCAATTTATGGTCTGAAAAATTCTCCCGAAAGCACTACCAGTTGTCAACCATTTCTTAGACGGACGTCACGTCCTCTGTGTCTTCGGGACCCATACTAGAGACCCAACCCTTCTAGGGGACCTCTTCTTTTACCGTTGGGCGAGGTTATAAGAACGAACTTTTTAGGGTACCTGTCTCCTCGGACCTCCCGATTAAGTTCTATTAACCTCTGTTAGATAAGTTGAATATCAACTGATGAACTAAAAAATTTTCTATATATATATATATTAGTAAAGAATTGTATGTTGTTCGAATTGGTTTCCTACATCTATAAAACGACGATGATTCAGCGAAGTCAGCACAGGCTGAGACACGCTGGGGTATGCACCGTCGGGTAGTCCGAGGGGGCAGGGACCCTAAGAGGACCGTTCTTGTGACCTCACCCAACGGTAAAGGAAGAGGTTACGTACTTTCACTTTTCACTTTCACTTCAACGAGTCAGCACAGGCTGAATCGCTGGGGTACCTGACGTCGGATGGTCCGAGGAGACAGGTACTCTAAAAGGTCCGTTCTCATGACCTCACCCCACGGTAAAACGAGATCATTCATCTTTTATTGCATTTTACTCCTAGCGTTTTTTTGTTCGATGTAACTTGCTATGGACAGCTTCTGATTTTAATATACGAAATATGACTTTCATATTAAGTCTAATGACTTTTTAAATTGTTCGCAAATTTCGTCGATCAGGAGAATTTTCTCTTCATGAAAGGAGACATTGTATTATAAGAGATCAAGTCATTCAGGGAAAATAAGAAACCTTTTATTTTTATTTAAAGACAGATCAGTATAAACAGGTTGAATGAAGTTTAAGATTTTGTCTTGAAGTAACGTTGACACCTTCTTGGAAATGGTACTGACAAGTCATATCTGACATTTCACTATATTGGAACTGACAATGGACTTTTTAAAATTTTACTACGTCGTTTTTAAGTGGGTCTATGTAGTCAAACTGTATCTTTCTTCTTCTTTGTAGAGTCCGTTCATAACACAAGGTATATGTAACTAACTCTCCGTAGATAATTTGTTGGTTGTAAGTACCAGACTACCTTGATGACTTTCACTTTATAAAGTTTTGAGTAGGAATAGTGATACTAATACAATTATTATTAGTAATAGCATAGTAAATTGATCCTTCCGTCTTCGGAGGTTAGTTTTAGAAAATCGATAAAGTGTCTTACTATTTCATTGTCTACTTCTGTCACCTCCCGTGTATCATTCCCCACAAACCCATCAACTTATTCATCCACACCTCCCGTTCGTTAGTAGATCAAAGTTCAAGTCGAAGGTAACGTACGTTGTCGTCAGCATGACTCGTGTTGTTGCTAGTCAATTCCACTAGTCTTACATCTGAAGTTGCTTCAGATAAGTCACACTGCATGAGTCGTTAAATTACGTGACGACGACGATTCAGTGAAGTCAGCACAGACTGAGACACGCCGGGGTATCTGCCGTCGGGTGGGCCGAGGGGGCAGGGACCCTAAGAGGTTTCACTTTCCCTTCAGCGAGTCAGCACAGGCTGAGAAGCGCTGGGGCACCCGACGTCGGATGGTCCGAGGAGGCAGGCACCCTAAACGGTCCGTTCTCATGACCTCACCCCACGGTAGTGGAAGAGGTTAAATTACGTGATCTATGTATTTTTCGTTGAATCCCCCTTACCTTTATAAAAGAGGAACCCAGATGAAGGACAATATAAGTAAGAGAGTTGTAAATAACCTACTGTGATACAAAGATTGTGTGACAAATAACCTCTATCTTGCATTAAAAGATGGGGATAACATCTTTGAGTAATTCCAAAAATACCAGAACACACGACGAGTCTACGGGGAGTCCCACTAGTAGGGGAGTTTCCAGTCCCCAAAATCCAAGACTTCCGGTTTGGAGTCAGGGAGAGGTCTTTGACGGAAACCAAAATTCCTCTGACGGAAAAATTTCATTGTCGGGGAGATCGTCGACGTGACCACCGACGAACCCCACCCCTCCCACTTTCCCCGTTGTCTCCGACCCAGAAATTGAGTGGACCCTGGTGAGACGTACCGGACCGTAGGTCCCGTGGACGAACCACACTGACTCTGGAGACAACACTAAAGTAGTGTCAAGTGGGAGAGGGAAATGGGCCAGGTCAATGAGAGTGTGGAGTACCAACAAGAAGGGATTTAATTGGAGAACAGTTTTTAGAGTCTCAGAAACGGTCCCTCTGATTAGGTGACATGAATATGAATAAAACATTTCAAAATATATTTTATGACATTTACTTCTATCAAAGATAACTCAGGTCTTAATCGGTTTGTTTTCAACCGATTTTATTTATACATTTACACTTTTTTGATGTTAAAATATTCTTTTGTCATTAAAATATTCGAACTCCCTTCTTTTTTTCACATTCACAATCGGTGAGTCAAAACAGACCGAGAAACACTGGGGTACCTGAATCGAGCGGTCCGAGGAGACAGGTGCCTTAAGAGATCCGTTCTTATGATCTTATGACCTTATTCAACACTACGGGAAGAGGTCCCCTAGAAGGGTTGGGTCTCTAGTTTAGGTCCAGAAGACGTAACGTCCGTCAAAGAATTGTAGACTCCGTGGTCCCTTCTTTTAAAAACAATAATTCTTTCTCAACAATAATTCTGAAGTTTTAGTGATTGTAATTTTACTAAGATTTCATTCTTATAGACAAGTGAAAAGGACATCAATACATACCTACACTCTCAACCTGACACTTCTTCCGACTCGCGGTTTCTTAACTACGAAAACTTGACACCACAACCTCTTCTGAGGATTCTCAGGGAACCTGACGTTCCTCTAGGTTGGTCAGGTAAGACTTCCTCTAGTAGGGACCCTAAAGAAACTTTCCTTACTACGATTTCGACTTTAAGGTCATGAAACCGGTGGAGTACACTTCTCAACTGAGTAACCTTTTCTGAGACTACGACCCTCCCTAACCCCCGTCCTTCTCTTCCCCTGCTGTCTTCTACTCTACCGACCTACCGTAGTGCCTGAGCTACCTGTACTCAGACTCACTTGAGACCCTCTACCACTACCTGTCCCTCCGGACCGCACGACGCTAAGTACCCTAGTGTTTCTCAACCTGTGCTGACTCGTAGACTTGACTTGACTTGACTTCGTTATGGTCTTTCCTTCACTTTCGTCTTCGGTGTCGGATCTTATTTCATAAAGTTTGGTACAATTATCATTTCCTAATATCTATAGGTCTAATTTTAAAGTGTAGTAATTATTAAAATTTTTCGTTGGGTATTTTTCCCTATGTTTATCTACTAGTCGATGAAGTGTCCTTTTGAAGTATCATTATTATAATTTTTTTCTTTCTCAAGGTGGAGTGATCATGAGTTCTTTTGTGTATGATTTTAGTTCTACTATAACCAAAATGATTGATGTGTCCGTTTTAAATTCTTGACCTTTTAAAGAACGAAACCATTCCTAGACGATGTCACTCTTAAGATTGTTTACCGATCACTCTTACAATTAACCATATTAGTGAAACTAAAGTTTTCGACTGTAAAAAAACTTGCCAACTTACACTGTCAATGGGCACTAGACCACTAAGATAAGGAACAAAGTACAGCATCTGAGAAAAGATGTACACGTTATCCTCTATGTAACGAGTATTATCTTTCTGTTGATCTGTTTTAGTTTTACAAATACTCTTATGTGACACTATCAGTTAAATGTTTCCTAATGTGTCGTTACTATTACTTACTTGACATCGGTGTGTTTTCTGACGTCTATTTTGACTCTTTGTAATGTAATATGCTTTTCTTTCGTTTGACGTCATATACTATGCAAAAAATTTCGAATCTTTGATCATTTTGATTCGTCGTATAACAAAGTCTTGTATACGTACACACTATTTTGAAAAGAAAAAATTTGAGGGTGACCTCTTATTATGACAGATAAGTAACAAGTGGAAGGTTTAGTGTCTGTTTTTAGAGAGTGACCGTTTTCACTTTTGTCATGGACGGCTTTTCACTCAACCTCATTACAGTTTAGACAAAAGTCAGTAATGTTTTGTCTCCTGTTATATTTTACATCTACAATAACACTTTGTTATTTATAATAAAGTAAAGTCAAACCAAGTTTTCGAGTCAGTACAGGTTAAGAAACTCTTGGGTACTTGGTGTCGTGCGGTCCGGAGGGACAGGTAGTGGTTAAGGGTCTCAGGTGGTTTGGGTACAGATAACACAGCCACTACGGTAGGTTGATAGAGTATGAGACAGCAGGGGAAGAGGAGGACGGGAGTTAGAAAGGGTTGTAGTCCCAGAAAAGTTTACTCAGTCGAGAGACATAGTCTCTACACCGGTTTCATAACCTTAAAGTCGAAGTTGTAGTCAGGGAGGTTACTTGTGGGTCCAGACGAGAGGAACTCCTACCTGACCAACCTAGAGGAACGTCAGGTTCCCTGAGATTTCTCAGAAGAGGTTGTGGTGTCAAGTTTTCGTAGTTAAGAAGACGTGAGACGAAAGAAATATCAGGTTGAGAGTGTAGGTATGTACTGATTACGTTTTTGGTATCGGAACTGATCGACCTGGAAACAACCGTTTCATTACAGAGACGAAAAATTATACGACAGCTCCAACCAGTATTGAAAAGAAGGTTCCTCATTCACATCAAACTAAAGTACCGACGTCAGTCGTAGACGTGACTAAAACCTCGGGTCTTTTTATTTCAGTCGGTGACAAAGGTGTGAAAGGGGTAAATAAACGGTACTTCACTACCCTGGCCTACGGTACTAGAAGCAAAAGACTTACAACCGAAATTCGGTTGTAAAAGTGAGAGGAGAAAGTGAAAGTAGTTCTCCGAGAAATCAAGAAGAAGTGAGAGACGGTATTCTCACCACAGTAGACGTATAGACTCCAATAACTATAAAGAGGGTCGTTAGAACTAAGGTCGAACCCGAAGTAGGTCGGGTCGCAAAGAATATTACATGAGACGTATATTCAATTTATTCGTCCCACTGTTATATGTCGGAACTGTATGAGGAAAAGGATAAACCTTGGTCAGACAACAAGGTACAGGTCAAGATTGACAACGAAGGACTGGACGTATGTCCAAACAGTTCTCCGTCCAGTTCACTAGACTGTAAGGGTAGAGAAAGTCTTAAAAGGTGTCAAATAACACTAGGTGTGTCAGTTTCCGAAACCGTATCAGTTCTTTCGTCTTTATCTACAAAAAGACCTTGAGAAAACGAAAAAGGTACTACGTCGTCCATAAAGTTAAACTAGAGACCAGGAGACGGAAAAGATTTTGATCGAACTTGTAGATCTTCAAGTGTCAAGTACATAACGACTTCGGACCGAACCTCTTATAACTCGTAATGAAATGATCGTACACTCTACTCTCGTTAACACGTCATCAAACTTATAAGAAACCGTAACGGAAAGAAACCCTAACCTTACTTTTCACTGGAAAAGGTCAGGACACCGGTGACGACTCAAAAGGTTTACACGACTGTATAACTCACGTCGTGAAAGTGTCGTAGTAAAAAATCTTAAACTTTATCGAGTTGATCTTAAGGTAGTGGAGGTGATCGAAACAAGTATCACTACGAAGGATTCCGGGTGGACTGAAGAGTAAGGTCCTACAGGCCGAGATCCACTCACACTCACTAGTGTGGAAGTACTAATACACCTAACACTTCTAGAAAAAACATGTCAAGAAGACACATAAGAACGGTGGAGAAGAATTATAGAAGACGAAGACAATCCAGGTATGGTAAAGACAGGAAATAACTCGGGTAGAAACGTACTTTATAAGGGAACCATAGAGATTAAAAAAACTTCACTAGAGATCAGAAAGGGTAAGATAACATAAGGAGATAAAGAAACGTGACCAGTGACTCCTTCCGAAAGAATAGAGAGGAACGATAAAAAACCTTGAGACGTAAGTTTACCCATATAGAAAGATAAAGAGGAAACGAAAACCGAAGAGAAGAAAAGTGTCGATAAACATTTCGGAGGAGTTCGGTAAAACGTGAAAACGTAAAGAAAAAGAACCCCTACCAGAACGAGAGACAGAGGACATGTTACAGTCTTTGGAGGTAGGTATCAACCGTGAGACAGATAGTCTAGATTAGGGAATTTAGACATATCAGTATTCCCTAAACTAAATCCAGTATGGACTTACCAAATCACCAAAAGGGGTGAAAGAAGTCAAATTCAGACTTAAACCGTCAGTCCTCAAGTACTGGACTCGGTGTCAGTCGAGGGTCAGAACAAAAACGACTGACATATCTCGAGGTAAAAACCGACGTTTCCGAGATTGTTAGACTAAAGCCACAACTGGTAGATCACTACAGGTACACCTCTCAGAAGATCTACATTGGTTTGAAGATGCCTTGAAGGGTCCACCGTACCACCATTTCTTAGACGGACGGTTTCGTCTTCTGTGTTCTCTGCACCCAAGTCAGTGACCCAACTCTTCTAGGGTACCTCTTCCTTTACCGTTGGGTGAGGTCATAAGAACGGACCTCTTCAGGTATATGTCTCCACGGACCGACAGACGTCAAGTGCCCCAACGTTTTTCAGTCTGTACTGGTTTGTATGTGTGTTGTGTGTGTGTGTGAGTTTGAAGAATGATAGGTCAGAAAGATTAAATCTTTCATGTCGAGTAGTTGTTCAAAGTAGCCGAACTAGGGATTTTGAGAGAATTCAGAGGGAGAAGAACGGTACAGGCAATGAACAGGAATTAACAGATCCGGAGTCGAAAAGTGGACCTACTATCGACTGACACCATCAGATTTCTAAACAACAGGTAGAAGGACACAGATGTTGTTTACGTTGGTCTGACTAAAATCATTTATTCTAGTACGATGAGTAGAAAAGTCTCTTCCGTTACCGTGGGGTGAGGTCATGAGAACGGACCTTTTAGGGTACCTACCTCCTCGGACCATCCGACGTTAGGTGCCCCAGCGATTCTCAGCCTGTGTAGACTCGCTGAAGTGAAGGTGAAAAGTGAAAGTATGTAACCCCTTCCTTTACCGTTGGGTGAGGTCACAAGAGCGGACCTCTTAGGGTCCCTGGCTCCTCGGACCATCCTCCTACAGATACCCCAGCGTGGCTTAGCCTGTGCTGACTTCACTGAATCGTCGTCATCGTGAGTAGAAAAATTCTTGAAAGACACCAAAGGAGAGGATGTATCTCATATTAGATTGTAGGAGTTAACTTTTACAGACTAGAAGAGATGTAAAGTTGGTAATACTAGATCAGTGTGATAGTAATTTAAAGAAGTTTAAATGACTCAAATACTGTACCGAACGTACGTCATAGTAAGGGGGAAGTTATCAGGGTACCGACCATAGTAAAACAACACATGTAGAGTCGAATTATAGGTAGTACTTCTCTGAAAAAAGGTTAGATTTCACTGTGGACCGTGAAATTAAGAGAAGTGTCGTGAGTCTTTAAGAATTAAATGAACAAATTAGAGATAGAGTAGGAGTTTGTAAGTCGTAGTATTTCGTTCCTGAGACACCTAAAACAAATGGTGATGTCGTACCACAGATCTTGACCGTATCCCACTATTTTGAACGAGTTATTTACTCATCACTTACTGAACGATTCGATCGTACGTATCACTATTGCCACGAAAAAATCTTCTATTATTACTACGAAGAATGTGCTAATGTAAAATGACTTATATAGTCGGACCTACGGTATTAACCGGATACTGAGAAATATTCATTAGTAAGGAACAACTATCGGAGACAATTTCTCAATCAGGAATCCTGAGTCAGAACCAGAACTCATATAATATAAAAGTTTGTATTACCATTTGTAAAGTTACACCATCAAGTACATACTTGATGGTTGTTAATAACATACCTTACCGTCACAAAGAATGAAATAACAGATTTTCTATAACAGTCAAGTCAGGTCAAGTCAGGTCAGGTCAAGTCAAGTCAAGTCAAGTAAGCGAGTCAACACAGGCTGAGAAACTCTGGGGCACTTAGTGTCGTGCGGTCCGTAGGGACAGGTAGTGGTTGAGGGTCTCAAATGAATTTGAGTACAGGTAGTTCAGTCACTACGGTAGGTCGGTAGAGTCGGAGACAGTAGGGGAAGAGAAAGACGGAGGTGAGGGAGGGTCGTAGTCCCAGAAAAGGTTACTCAGTTGAGAAACGTACGCCACCGGTTTCATAACCTCAAAGTCGAAATCGTAGTCAGGAAGGTTACTTGTGGGTCCTAACTAGAGGAAATCTTACCTGACCAACCAAGAGGAACGTCAGGTTCCCTGAGAGTTCTCAGAAGAGGTTGTGGTGTCAAGTTTTCGTAGTTAAGTAGTCGTGAGTCGGAACAAGTGTCAGGTTGAGAGTGTAGGACTGTTTTCTATAACTGTCCCTTTACAATTCAGGTTTAATGATCGTCATCGGTAATTAGGACTTTCTCTAAAAAACTCAGTTACTTTATAATAAAATAGAAGTCAATTTTGACTGTACAATTTATAAAAAGAAACTTTCCAATCAGGAATCCTTTGGTAAAACATTTTATTCTGTGGATAACGGTAAATGGTCTACCACTAGATCCTCACACAGACTTTGTTTTTGTCGGTTAAGACTGACTGTTCAATGGATTTGACATTTATGTGAACGATCTCTTCTAACATAGAGAATACTAAATACTAAATACATATTCTCTCTTGTCATTTGTCGTTCCTTCGACTTTCGACTATATATTTCGGTCTTTATCCCACACTCACACTTACCTGAACCCGATACGAGTTCGGTTCCTGTACTCTCTCATTTTTGAGACGTGTATCTTTTTTTATGCAACAGACTTTCGTCCCTCCCTTTTACCACTCTGGACGGGTCTCCACGACTTAGTTCCATTTCCAAGTCACGAATTCACTCCTAGGTTTTTGACCATAACGGACATAAGGGACTTGACTGAACCATAATGGACCATTATTTGGAGTCTTAAGGACTGAAGAAGTCATACATAGTGAAGAGGTATTCAACCTTTCGGAACCGACTTAAAGGGAAGAAATATAGTTATCTTTGGATTGACCACATCAAATACCGAGATCAAAGGCATAAAACAGAACAGTAAATTAGAAAGTAAATTGTTTATAAATAAACAGTTGTAGATACGAAATCTGTGACAAAATCCAAAATCTTGTTCTATGATTTGTCTTCGTTCTTTTTATTTAAGGACTAAAGGACTTTTAATACAATATCCTTCCCTATAAGGTATTTCTACTTTTTCAATTTGTATGGAATATTGTAGTAAGGGGTTGTACAAACCGTGGTCCTTGATCAAAGTACCTTCTCCTCCTCCAAAGTTTTACTAAACTCAAGTAATGTAGATAACACGTGAAATAAAGACTCAATTATGGTGGTACCTAGACTGTCCTCCATGGTCAGACACCAGGCCTCCAACACCTGGGGACGTAATATTCTGTCACTACTACGATGGTTTTTTTTNCGATGGGTTTTTTTTTTTTTTTTCTTTCTTTCTTTCTTTCTTTCTTTTATTCTGTGTCCTTCCCCTATACTTTATGACTTCCTTCCTTCCACCCCACAACTTAAAATCTACTTCACCGGACTTATCCGGTGTCCCTGTCAATGAAAGGTCATGTTGAAAGTTCATGTTCTCGTAATGATACTCGTGTTAACCTTTTAAGATCCGTATGTCCCTTTTTGTTTGTTGTCCTGGAAACCGACTCATACAACTTTCTGATCGTCTTATTCGTTCTCCTTCGTGTAATCCCCTACTCCAGTCTCTCGGTGCCCGTCCCCCTCCACTCCGGTCCTCCCTGCCTCTACAACTCCGGGTTTAGTGTTACTCAGAAAGTCAGTGTCATGTCTACCACCGAAAATAAGGTCTACTCCACCCAACGGAGACCTTCCAAGGTCCGTCTCTTCACCGTACGAGACTGTTCCAAATTCTCATGGTGAAACCAATGACACAACCACTGTCTGATATCCACGGATTCCCCTCTCTCTCTCTACTCAATTCTCCGACAACGAGACAAGTTCCATTCCCGACTTACCAGTGCAATCCGGTCCGACCACCGGTTCCCCCACAACCCTTCGGTCGTCTAACATGTATGTAACGTTTTTATAATGACTTTCTTATACGAAAATCCATCAGAACCTCCCATTACTTTTTTTTCCTTAGTTCTAAACCCTGGACTTTACTTTTCGGACATCCTTCTCGACTACATCGAAATTCAACATCTGTTCAAATAGTTCTTGAGGTAGAATTTGAATTCGTACAATTTAAATTCTGTAGTTTAGATTCACCTTTATAGTTTATCCGGTCACTTCCTGTCTCTAGACCTCAAGACTTCTCTAAAGACTTTACCCCTATATATTTAGACTATCTATCAGTTCTTCTGTCTATTTGTCTGTCTACCTGTCTGATATTTCAGTACTCTACACCATAACAGTAACAAGTTAGGGATTCAGTACAGGTTAAGAAACGTGGTGGTACCTGACGTCGTACGGTCCGAAGGGACAGGAACCGATTGAGAACCTCAAACGAGTTTGAGTACAGGTAACTCAGTTACTACGGTAGGTTGGTAGAGTAGGAGACAGTAGGTGAAGAGGAGAACGGGAGTTAGAAAGGGTCGTAGTACTAGAAAAGACTAGCAGGGATAAGTGTCGGGTTATAAACCTCCAGTCACTCTACTCTTCCTTTCGTTCACTCTACCACGTCGGTCTTTCCACTCCTCTTTTTAATCGGGTGTCACTATAGGATCTTATGGTCTCTTCCTTCACAGTCTCTTCTCATCAGGAGTGATAGTTTACTACGATTATTGTATGGATTGTACTACCCGTCTACGTTCCTACGTTTACACCAATTCCTGGAACTCATGTAAGAGAAGACTGTCAAAGACACAAGAACTACCATACCTATCGCTCAGTAGTCGACTCCCATTCCTGCTTCCCCCTCAATCTGAAGGTGAGATTTAAGGGTTACTATTACGAAAAGTGAATAACTAATCACAAGTTATAAACACCTGATACATTGATTGTTTTCTTTCTTTCTTGAGAATTTTACTCTCACTCTTATATTTCCAATCTCCGGTGTGAGATTAAGGATAACACAACTCATTCAGTGAGTGAAGGAGGTGGGAAATTCTAAGTCAAAAGGGTAATTATTTCTATCCGATTATTATTGATGAATCACCTCCTCTTTTTTTTTTTAGGGACTAACTATCTTAAACACCCACTTCATTAATCCTTTACTACAGAACTCATGAATCATGGAAACAAAGTTTATATTAAATACACTAATATTGAATGTGTCCAATTATAAATTAAAATAACTTGAATAAAGACTTTTAAATCGTTAGTCGAGAGTCCTCTACTCTGTCTGACCGAGGCCTTGTGGTGTCGTAGATGAAGACTCAAAATCATTCTTAACTTATTTTAGTACACACTCCCTCTCGAATGTAAACCATTTTTAGATAAGTATGTTCCTAGTAAGTAGTTCCTAGTAATATAAAAATCTACAAAATCTCGTTCATTCTTTCCGTTTTCTATCTCAGGGACGGAACAAACACAACCTTAAATACTGTATAAAAGTCTCTCATTGATTGTTCATTTACTTGTTACTCGATTCAAAGGTGTCCACTCAATCTGTTTTCGGAAGGACTAATATTTTTATCTTCCTAGGACATAACTTGGACCTGACTGTTAAACAAAGAAATATAATATGTACAAAGGTACGGTGAGGGGGTTTAGTAGGGTGGGAGAGGGAGAGGGTGTCTTAGGTTTTCTGACAAGCTATGGAAAGACAGAGAAAACGACCCTACTGGACCTCCCTACCAAGCCCCTCCCTCCACCCTCCCCCCAAGTCCTACCCCTTGTGCACATGCGGGTACCGCCTAAGTACAACTACACACCGTCTTGGTTATGTTATAACATTTCATTAATCGGAGGTTAATTTTATTTATTTAAATTTAAATTTTTTAAAATTTTTATTTTTTTAAAAATTTTTATTTTTACCTCTAAAATTGGTAAAAAAATAAGTTCTAAATTTTTCAATTAAATCAGTAAAAGAAAAACATTAAAATTACAAGATTGTACGAAGAGAGATATCTATTTTCCTGGTTAATATTTTAAAGATTTTATAAGGAATTTAATACCCAGTAAAAAAAGACTTTGTGATAACATCTGAAGTTAAAGTTCTGAGGAAAGATAAGGTATTATTCTCTATACTACTTTTTATCAATTGGTGATTGTGAAGTTTTTTACTGTAGTAAGTATACTACGTATCTTCCATGACGACAACAACTTGAGAGTAAACGAATAACAGTGACACCGAGTATACAACAAATGGTTTCACCTCTTTATTTGTATTTGATCTAAATATAAATTATGGATAATTACTGGACAATTTATCCAATAAATTATGGACACCGAAGTCAAAGTGTCAAAGACTTAATTGAATGGATAAAAAAATTTTTTTCTTATAAAGACCAAATTGAAATATTCTATGTGTAAACTTTTTAAGGATACCTCTCTAATTCCTAATAGTATTATAGAATTCCTAATAGTATTATAGATAAAAGTACATAGTCAAGTCAATTCAGCGAGTCAGCATAGGCTGAGGAACGCTGGGGTACTTAGCGTCGTGCGGTCCGGAGGGACAGGTAGTGGTAGAGGGACTCAAGTGAGTCTGAGTACAGGTAACTCAGTCACTGCGGTAGGTCGGTAGAGTAGGAGACAGTAGGGGAAGAGGAGGACGGGGGTAGGGAGGGTCGTAGTCTCAGAAAAGGTCACTCAGTTGAGAAGTGTACTCCACCGGTTTCATGACCTTAAAGTCGAAATCGTAGTAAGGAAGGTTTCTTTAGGGTCCCGGCTAGAGGAAGTCTTACCTAACCAACCTAGAGGAACGTCAGGTTCCCTGAGAGTTCTCAGAAGAGGTTGTGGTGTCAAGTTTTCGTAGTTAAGAAGCCGCGAGTCGGAAGAAGTGTCAGGTTGAGAGTGTAGGTATGTACTGGTGTCCTTTTTGGTATCGGATCTACCTGGAATCGGCCGTTTCATTACAGAGACGAAAAGTACATATCTAATACCAATTTTTTTCTACCATAGGTAATATGGTATTTTAAAAGTTCGTTACAATTTTATAGAGTAATAGGGTAAGGAACAGTTGAGAGTGAGATGAGTTCAAGTTCTTTCTATTTGAATCTCTTTTTTAAATCTCCTATAATTCCCAGTTTAAGTTTATATTTAGTATTGATTATACATTTACTGTCAGTGTGTGATACCTAAAAGATTTTATTTATTATAAATAATCGGGACAAAAGTTCGGGTCATCAAAAAATTCAACCAAACAATAGGAACTGGATTGTTAGTTAAACAATAACTATAACCCCGAATAAAAACAAACAGTTATACGAAGTAAAAGGAAAAGTCTTGGTCAGACCACCAAAGAGTTACGGATATCACAAGTCGACGTTATCACTGTACTTTCTGTAAAAAAACAGGTGAATTTTACGTTCCTTTCTTTTAGAGTCATTAAGGAATCTTTCATATCTTTCACCTTTTAGAAGATCTTCGTCTCTACGGGATTTTTCACTTCTAACCACTGTTAGAACTGCCACCCCCAGGTTTAAGTTACGATGTAAATTTTTAAAAGTAGCTGAATGTTTTTCTGTGGACAAAGAATTTTAATACAAAGGTAGTTCACCTGTTACAACGGGCCCTTTTAAAGAAGTGTCTTTACCCGTTTGTTATGTCTTCGACTACAAGCTACACAGTTTTTGAGACTCTCTTAAAAGTGCACACAGAAGTTTCCGTAACCGTTTCATTACCCTTCTGAATGACAGAAAAGAGACTGTCTGCGTATAGGGATGATGTCTCTCTCACACGTTCTCCATTCTTTCGAAAGGAAAAGACTGTTTCCTAGTCGTAAATCCTGACATAATCGTACGAAATAATCTTCTATCAATGGGAGGGTGGTAAACTATTATACATGTATATTGAACGATAAGAAACCTTGAGACGTAAGTCTACGAATATAGAAAAAGAAAAGAGGAAACGAAAAGTGAAGAGAAGAAAAGTGTCGACAAACATTCCGGAGGAGTCTGTCGGTAAAACGAAAAAACGTAGAGAAAAGGTACCCCTACCAGAACTAGGGACAGAGGACATGTTACAGTGCTTAGAGTAAGGTATCAAGTAGTCCGTGAGACAGATAGTCTAGATCCGGGAATTTAGATAAAGAGTAAAGGTGACATATTAGTATTCCCTAAACTAAAACCAGTATGGACTTACCAGATCACCAAAAGGGATGAAAGAAGTTAAATTCAAACTTAAAGTGTTATTCCTCAAGTACTAGACTCGGTGTCAGTCGAGGACCAGAAAAAAAACGACTGACATATCTCGAAGAGGTAGAAAACGACGTTTCTTATATTAGTTAGACTAAAGCCACAACTGGTAAACCACTACACGTACAGATCTCAGAAGAGAACACAACAACCTTCTCCCACAAACGATACTGGTCACGTAAAAGAACCGTTTTGAGATAATCAGAAACGGGACGAAGTAAGACGTAAGGTTCCTGTTTAAACGGACAATGAGGTCCACAAAGAACTGAAGGATGAAAACGTAAGGTCAGGGGATATTACTTTTTCTGTAGAAAAAAGCCACAATCAAGACTTTCCAGAACATCTAGAAGTATCTTGGTAAGTTGAAGTCGAAGAAGTGTTAATGACCAACCCCGTATCTGAACCTAATGACACTATAACTTACCCAACGGAACCTTTGCTTGTCTCTAGTAAGACGGTAAAAACTCCAACGTAGGTTCATGACGTAAAGTCTGAGAAAACAACTGGTACTACCGATGAGGTAAAGAAGATTCCCTAAGGACGCGGGTCATCATCTATATTAACAGTAGACTCAATTTAAGTGGGTAAGGTCAGGTAAAATCAAGCGACTAAGGATCTTACAACTGCAAGTGAGAACGGTAGAAAACAAACTGGTGAAGGTTAAACGGAACTAAGTACCTGGACTGTAAGGTCTAAGGATACGTTATAACGAGAAAAGTCGTAGCCTGTAACGAAGAAAGTGGTCAGTGTAGGTGTTGACCCATAACAAAAACGAAACCGAGGTAGGGAAATAAGAAAGACCTCAATAAAGAGGTGACTAGAGGTCATCGTATAACCCGTGGATGACTGGACCCCTCAAGGAGAAAGTCATAGGATAATAAAACGGAAAAGTATGACAAGTACCACAAGAGTTCCGTTCTTAAGACTTCACCTAACGGTAAGAGAAGAAGTCACCTGTTGTAACACAGTCTGGAGAAGTGGTACGGACGGACAGAACCAAGGTTTCTTATCGTTCTTCTCTATTCTTTCGGAAGGAGTCACTAGTTACACTTCTTTATCTCCTTTTATTGTCTTACCCTTTCTGATCTCTAGAGAAGTTCTTTTAATCTCTGTGGTTCCCTTGAAAAGTACGTTTCTACCCTAGCTATTACCTGTCTTTTCCAGACCTGGACTGTCTTCGTCTTCTATAATCCTTCTCCACCGTTCTTATGTGTCTTCTTGATATACTCTTTCTAGAAGTACTGGTTCTATTAGTGCTACCACACTAGTGAGTGGATCTCGGTCTGTAGGACCCTACACTTCAGTTCACCCGGAATCTTTCGTAGTGATGTTTGTTTCGATCACCTTCACTACCTTAAGGTCAACTCGATAAAGTTTAGAACTTTCTACTACGACACTTTCACGATGTGAGTGATACGGTCGTTTAACCCTTTTGAGTCGTCACCGGTGTCATGACCTTTTCCAGTCAAAAGTAAGGTTAGGGTTTCTTTCCGTTACGGTTTCTTACGAGTTTGATAACGTGTTAACGTGAGTAGATTATACGATCATTTCATTACGAGTTTTAAGAGGTTCGGTCCGGAGTCGTTATGTACTTGGCACTTGAGGGTCTACAAGTTGGACCAAAATCTTTTCCGTCTCATTAGTCTCTAGATTAACGGTTGTAGACGACCTAGTAGCTTTTTCGTTTTCAAGGTCTTTTTGTAGATAAAGATGAAATTAACTGATATACTTTCGGAAACTGACACACCTAGTGTTCTTTGACACCTTTTAAGACTTTCTCTACCCTTATGGTCTGGTGGACTGGACGGAGAACTCTTTGGATATACGTGCAGTCCTTCGTTCTCAATCTTGACCTGTACCTTGTTGTCTGACCAAGGTTTATCCTTTTCCTCATGCAGTTCCGACATATGACAGTGGGACGAAAGAATTGAAGATACGTCTCATGTAGTACTCTTTGCGACCCGACTTTCTTCGTGTTCGACCTTAGTCCTAAGGGACCTCTTTATAGTTATTGGAGTCTATACGTCTACTGTAGTGGGAGAACCGTCTTTCACTTCTCCTTGATTTTTCGGAGAACTACTTTCACTTTCTCCTCTCACTTTTTCAACTGAATTTGGAGTTGTAAGTCTTTTGCTTCTAGTACCGTAGACCAGGGGAGTGAAGTACCCTTTATCTACCCCTTTGTCACCTTTGTCACAGTCTGAAATAAAAACCCCCGAGGTTTTAGTGACGTCTACCACTAACGTCGGTACTTTGATTTTCTACGAATGAGGAACCTTCTTTTCAATACTGGTTGGATCTATCGTATAAGTTTTCGTCTCTGTAATGAAACGATTGTTTTTAGACAGATCAGTTCCGATACAAAAAGGTCACCAGTACATACCTACACTCTCAACTTGACACTTCTTTTGACTCGTAGTTTATTAACTACGAAAACTTGACACCACAACCTCTTCTGAGAACTCTCAGGGAACCTAACGTTCCTCTAGGTTGGTCAGGTAAGACTTCCTCTAGTCGGAACCCTAAAGAAACCTCCCTTACTACGACTTCGACTTTAAGGTCATGAAACTGGTGGAGTACACTTCTCAACTGAGTAACCTTTTCTGACTACGACCCTCTCTAACCCCCGTCCTCCTCTACCCCTGCTGTCTCCTACTCTACCGACCTACCGTAGTGGTTGACTACCTGTACTCAAACTGACTTGAGGCCCTCAACCACTACCTGTCCCTCCGGACCGTACGACACTAAGTACCCCAACGTTTATGAACCTGTACTGACTTGCTGACTTGAGTTGACTTGACTGTATATTGAACTTGACTTGTATATTGAAATATTCAAATTAAATATAAGAAAAGTTATAACTAAAAAATTTTTGAAATATTATAATATGGTAAAAGATTAAAATCCTTTTAAAGTGGATTAAGAAAAATGACACAAGAACTTTAACCAAATTCTGTGTTTAGAAACGTCTAATATGAATAAATTATGTCCAATAGTCGGATAGTCGTTAAGAATTGGATGCCTGGAAAACATAATCAGATACCTAATGTCTGATTCAAGACTCTTACTACAAAACTTTACTTATTTTGTTTCGTTACCCCAATTTTTATTACCCTAATGGTTACTTTGGTTAATAAACTTTTACGTTGATAAATTAAAAATTTTAACACACTGAGATAATTGTGTAACTTATTATTCTGAATTGTTGTACATCTTAGTGACACTTTCTTCACTACTCGTATTTGTTATCAACTACTATAGTGTAGACATTACACCAGAATTTGTAGAGACTAAAGATAACTACTAAATTAATATCCATCACGATGGTGATAACGGACGTAAATAGTGACTTCCTTTATACTTAAAGTCAACCTCCTATTACTTTTATTTCAACACTAGAAAGGGGTATGTTCAAGTGTATCGGGAACTATGTACAAATACCTAGGTCCCCAATCACCTATACTCCAATACTTCAGACTTATGTCTTGAAGTAGAATTTTACAGAAGGAAGATATCGACGTTAAATCTCATAAAAGGTGATTTAGTAAATCAGAAAATCTAAGGAAAATATCACCTACGTCCAACCTAAGGAAGGAAAAGAAAGAAGAGTAGGGAAATCGTGCACAAAATGAGTTTACGATTCGAGAGACTTACGATCAATTCACTCGTCAAACTTCCTTCCGTTTTACAGAGTCAAAAAGTTAGATGGACCGTACTGATCCTGTAGTAGAATTCCTCTCCTTTGGTATCAGACAGAAGGGATGACACATGATCAATGTGAATACGAATTGATAAGTAAAATCCTGATCAATCCGGTACTTTAAAACGAAAATTTCTTTCCTGACATGGGAGTGTACGTTCATTCTGGAACGATTCTCTTCTCTTTTTACTCCGAAAGGTAAATAAATGGAACTACTCTACGAAACTTCTGTTATATACTCTTTCCTTCGACTTTACGATTCTTGAATTCTGTAAACCAAGATTTAGTGTTAATAATACGTCAATTTGGAGTCAGACTGAAAGTCTTTAAGTCAGGTCTCTGAAAATACAAGGGTAATACATTTTCTAAAAGACTTTATAAAAGGTTTTACTATTTGTAAAGTCACTTTAATACATATAAGAAAGAAGTTACTATTCAATGAACAGTAGATATACTATAGTTTTGGATCTTATAATAGTAAAAGTACACAGGTATTTCTCGTTTCAATATTAGTAGTCGGTTTTCGTAAGAAATTCTCACGTAAGGAATTAATATATATTGAATAGACGATACTGAAAAAGTTTCTCTTAATACCTTTATAAAACGTTAAAAACAGTCATGTTGTCATAAGGGTCTATATTCTTGGGTAACATGATGTTTGGACTTTACACGAGTAAGTAAACCTATAAGGTAAGTTAACTAAAATATCGTACAACATTGACTTTTATACTATGCTTTTTTATCCTTTCACTTTATTTTATTATCGACTTTTTTTTTAATTCTGATTTAAGTCTTGGTTGTTAAGTTCTCTATGTGAGAAGACTATGTATTACCGTCTCACTAGGTTCTAAACTTTGTTCTGTAAGACGAGTACCTTAACTTGGTAGTATACTTTTATCGAAGTCATTCATCAAAAACTTTTAGATGATATAACTTCTGGTAACCACAATAATTTTTACACTTTACTACGGATGTAAATTTTTGGTAAGAGGACACAGAGACGAAGAAGTATGCCACTAGAAGAACATCTGTATACAATAACCTAATCCCCGGATGGGATGATATTATATTTGATTAGAATTGATTAATATAGATGTTTTAGAGATAAACGTTTATTTCAGTGTAAGACTCCATGAGCTTCAATCCTGAAATTGTATAGAATAAAACCCCTGACTCTTCTATATTAATTTGGGTAATGTGTAGTTGAGACAACTACATTCTCACGAAAAAGGGAAGTTCCTTGATATACAAGTTAAAATATTGTTGTTTGTTTTGTCAGTCATAAGAAAATCGATTTTCGTTGTGTTGAACGTTACTTTTCTTCAAAACCTTTCTTCGAGTGTTTTAATTTCTCCTAACGACTCAACTTCCCCTCGAGACCTTGGTATATAGAGAGACGGAGAGTGGAAACGAAGAGAGACCCATACATGATATAGGAGAGTTCGAATAGGGACGTAACGACGTATACTAATGGTCTTCAAGATCCAGGTACACGACACTCGGGAAAACCAGGTATTAGAATTCATTTATTAATCTCTTGGACGACGGACGAAGTCATCTTTTTCGGATGTCTTCCTGAAACTCACTAGGACACGTATCGGACCTGTCTACTGATAACGACGATCTTTCACGATACTAGTGTCGGATCGGTTTTCGAGTTGGGAAGACAGGTAACGTCATCCAGATTTTGTTTTCCTCTTTAAACAGTCCCATCTACAAAATCAAAAGACCCCGACGGTATTATTTTATAGTGTCCGAATTCATTGCCTGTAACTTAAAGAGTATCTAGACGTTCGGATACTCTACAGATTCTAGTCTCATGATAGTACCAACTAAAGAAGACTCTATAAAGGAAGTAAACACCCATCGACTAAAGAGAGAAAGGAGACACACGAGTAGATAGACACATTTTTAGAGAAGAAAACTTCTGTAGTCAGTATGACCTAATCCCGGGTGGTTCTATTGGAGACCTCTTCCGTTACCGTGGGGAGAGGTCATGAGAACGGACCTTTTAGAGTACCTGTCTCCTCGGACCATCCGACGTCAGGTACCCCAGCGATTCTAAGTCTGTACTGACTCGCTGAAGTGAAAGTGAAAAGTGAAAGTACGTAACCTCTTCCTTTACCGTTAGGTGAGGTCACAAGAACGGACCTCTTAGGGTCTCTACCCCCTCGGACTACCCGACGACAGATACCTCAACGTGTCTCAGCCTGTGTTGACTTCACTGAATCGTCGTTCTATTGGAGTAAAAAGAAATGAGTCGAGAACTTTCCGGGATAAAGGTTTCTGTCAGTGTAAGACTTACAATCTTGGAGTCACATCCTCAAAACTCACCTGAATGGACTTAGTCAAGTATCGTTATATTTCAGACTACTTTCGGTTGTTCACAAACGGACTTTTGGTGATAGAGGATTTTCCGTAGAGAAGACAATAATTCTGTATAGTACCTGAGAAAAGTTCTTAGAGTGTTCTGACTGGGACAGTAACGGGTCTTAAAATGTATACTTAACTTTTAAACTTTTTCGATTATAAAACAGGTTTCATTAACTCTTTTCGACTCTAAGTTTGGGTTCAACGGGACCAAGGTTTGAAATGTTCGGGTTGGTGATGTGACATTAATATCTTAACCAAACCCTAAAAATCAAAACCTAAAACCGAACTTAAACAAAATAAAAAATATTTCTACCCTCACTAGGATCTTGTTTCTTGTGTAAATTTAGGAAATCATAAAAACGTGGTGTCTGAAAACCCCCGTAATCTATTTGACATTTCTTAAAAGTTTAGTAGAGGATTATTAGAATCAAGTATCGACATTTATACCATCTAGTAAAGTCCCCTTTTACTTTCAATAAAGACTTCTTTTATACTTTTTAAATTTACTACGAGACCGGTTTTTTTATATATATAATTTACCTTCAAATAAAATCGGATATGTAAAAATGCACCTCTCGACGTAATTAACCGTTTTACATTCACGTTAAAGCCCCCTCATTTATTTCTGGTAAAGTTAAGTCACCATACATACTTTACTAGAATGAAAAGTTGTCGGTTTTGACTCATATAACATGTTCAACCTCGTGACAAATAACAAATGTGAATATAAACGGTTTGTGTCTTGATATCAGTTGGAAAGAAAAAATTCATCACAATCTCAGAGTAGTGTTTTTATTTAACACGTAATTATTATATGTTATTATTTTTGTGCGACAAAAAACACCCCGTGGATATGATTAGAAACCCCGCCCGTCTCTCTTAAGACACCGACCGATATTATAGTCCGACTAATAATACCTCTTATTTCCCACCCCCTACTCCCGGTGTAAGTGAACAAACGAACAACTACTACATACGAGACCTAGTTATAGACTTTGGAGTGTATTGCGTTCTTCTGATTCGTTAAAACAAAGTATTATCCAACACCTTTCACTGGTGTGAAACGTAAAGGACTGAAACACCACCAAACCCCGAAAGTCACCGAGGTAGTTGTTTTTCTTTTACTCTCAGATCACTAGAAGTGGAAGTATCAAGACGTTTTCATGTACCTTTTTGATTGTTAGTCCTCCTTCGTCTGTCTAGATATACCATCAAGTTCAAAGTCAGGTTTGAGGTAGACGTAGAAACGCAGTAAAGTTTCACGAATTTTGAACATTTACAATACATCCGGTTTGATACTCGTGAACTTTGAATGGTCAAGAGACTTTGCTCTCCCTTACAAGAGATCTTAAGTCACACAACTTAATTGACGTGACTCAAGTAGTAAATTAACTACTAGTAATGATCATTCGAGTGAAATAAATAATTCTTTTTAATTCAAGCCATGCCTGTTTTGATTCATTGAAATGAGTGAGTAATTCTTAAAATACCGAAAGTGTCGTGTTAGAAAACTTTCTTACCTTAATTGTTTCAGTTTTATACAGACTAGTAAGGATAAAAACAACAAACGTCGAAATCACTCCAAATTAACTGGTCACTTTATTGTAACATGTAACACTATCCTAAGGGTGGCTCAATTAATTATATAGGTAATTGAGTGTATAAACACAAGACACCTCAAATAAACTCTTAAAATTCAAGTGGAGAATCGTTTAAAATTAACGTGTTATGTTGAAACAGTTGATATCAACGGTACAATATGTAATCTAGGAGTCTGGGTCTAAGTCGAATATCGATTTCAAATAAGGAAAAATGGTGGATAGGGATGAAGGGAGTTAAGGTCTGGAATCGTTGGTGGTAAGATTAGAGATACTCATACTGAAAATAATAAAAGACTAAGGTGTATATCCGTTTGATATAACATTATCTTAAAAAGACAGACCGAATAAAGTGAATCCTATCACGGGAGGTCAAAGTAAGTACAATAGTGTTTTCCGTTCAATTATTATAAACTATGGGTATAATTATAAGTATTTATGTAGTGTAAAGAAATAGTCAAGTACGTAACTGACTTTAAATCCAATATAGATATGGAAACACTAATTATAACGTCACTTACACCTTTATGTCTATTGGAGAAACTCTATCACTAAAGAAATATATATATATATATATATGCGTGTGTGTGTGTGTATATATATATAGGTTCTATATTTATATAGAATGGAGGTTCTATTAGAGGAACTCTATCACTAAAGTTCTACATATATATATATGTATATATATATATATATATATACTTCACCTGAACGACCTAGGACACCATCAAGATAAAAATTAAAGAATTTTTAATTTTATTCTTGGAGGTATCATAATTATCCTTGGGGGTATCATAAAAGGTGTCTCCATATGATCAATTTAAGGGTGGTTGGTAAATGGTACTAACGGAAAAGAGATGTAGAAGTGGTTGTAAACAGTAGAGAACAGTAAAACCATTATTAAAAACTTGCACATCCACTATTCCAAAGGTAAGACCAAAACTAAACTCAAAGGGACTTTTCCGTCTCCTTGGTCGCTAGTTTAACGGTTGTAGGTGACCTAGTACCTTTTTCGTTCTGTCAAGGTCTTTTTGTAGATAAAGACAAAATAACTGATACGGTTTCGGAAACTGACACACCTAGTGTTATTTGACACCTTTTAAGACTTTCTCTGCCCTTATGGTCTGGTGGACTAGACGGAGAACTCTTTAGACATACGTCCAGTCCTTCGTTGTCAATCTTGATCTTTACCTTGTTGTCTGACCAAAGTTTCTCCTTTTCCTCATGCAGTTCCGACATATAACAATGGGACGAATAAATTGAAGATACGTCTCATGTAGTACTCTTTGCGACCCGACCTCTTTCGTGTTCGACCTTAGTTCCAACGACCCTCTTTACAGTTATTGGAGTCTATACGTCTTCTGTGATGGGAATACCGTCTTTCACTTCTCCTTGATTTTTCGGAGAACTACTTTCACTTTCACCTCTCACTTTTTCAACCGAATTTCGAGTTGTAAGTCTTTTGTTTCTAGTACCGTAGACCAGGGTAGTCAAGTATCCTTTATCTACCCCTTTGTCACCTTTGTCATAGTCTGAGATGAAAACCCCCGAGGTTTTAGTGATGTTTACTACTAACATCGGTACTTTAGTTTTCTGCGAATAAGGAACCTTCTTTTCAATACTGGTTGGATCTGTCGTATAAGTTTTCGTCTCTGTAATGAAACAGTTGTTTCCAGACAGATCAGTTCCGATACCAAAAAGGTCATCAGTACATACCTACACTCTCAACCTGACACTTCTTTCGACTCACGGCTTCTTAACTACGAAAACTTGACACCACAACCTCTTCTGAGAACTCTCAGGGAACCTGACGTTCCTCTAGGCTGGTCAGGTAAGACTTCCTCTAGTCGTGACCCTAAAGAAACCTTCCTGACTACGATTTCGACTTTGAGGTCANCTCTCAACCTGACACTTCTTTCGACTCACGGCTTCTTAACTACGAAAACTTGACACCACAACCTCTTCTGAGAACTCTCAGGGAACCTAACGTTCCTCTAGGCTGGTCAGGTAAGACTTCCTCTAGTCGTGACCCTAAAGAAACCTTCCTGACTACGATTTCGACTTTGAGGTCATGAAACCGGTGGAGTACGTTTCTCAACTGAGTAACCTTTTCTGAGACTACGACCCTCCCTAAACCCCGTCCCCCTCTTCCTCTGTTGTCTCCTACTCTACCGACCTACCGTAGCGACTGAACTACCTGCACTCAGACTCATTTGAAGCCCTCAACCACTACCTGTCCCTCCGGACCGCACGACGCCAAGAACCTCAGCGTTTCTCAGTCTGTGCTGACTCGCTGACTTGACTTGACTTGACTTTTTTGGAGAACTACTTTCACTTTCTCCTCTCACTTTTTCAACTGAATTTCGAGTTGTAAGTCTTTTACTTCTAGTACTGTAGACCAGGGTAGTGAAGTATCCTTTATCTACCCCTTTGTCACCTTTGTCACAGTCTGAAATAAAAAACCCGAGGTTTTAGTGACGTCTACCACTGACATCGGTACTTTAATTTTCTACGAATGAGGAACCTTCCTTTCAACACTGGTTGGATCTATCGTATAAGTTTTCGTCTCTGTAATGAAACGGTCGTTTCCAGGCAGATCAGTTCCGATACCAAAAAGGACACCAGTACATACCTACACTCTCAACCTGACACTTCTTTCGACTCGCGACTTCTTATCTACGAAAACTTGACACCACAACCTCTTCTAAGAACTCTCAGGGAACCTGACGTCCTCTAGGTTGGTCAGGTAAGACTTCCTCTAGTCGGGACCCTAAAGAAACCTTCCTTACTACGATTTCGACTTTGAGGTCATGAAATCGGTGGAGTACGCTTCACAACTGAGTAACCTTTTCTGAGACTACGACCTCCCTAACCCCCGTCCTCCTCTTCCCCTACTGGCTCCTACTCTACCGACCTACGGTAGTGACTGAGCTACCTGCATTCAGACTCACATGAGGTCCTCAACCACTACCTGTTCCTCCGGACCGCACGACGCTAAGTAGCCCAGCGTTTCTAAACCTGTGTTGACTCGCTGACTTGACTTGACTTACTAATCACTACGATAAAAGAGTACCTGGACAACCGTTAAACATACAGAAGGAACTTTTTTTTTCAGAGAAGTCTAAGACACAGATAAAAATTTAACCTAATAAACCAATTAAACGATTACTCGACACACGGAAGGAATATATAAAATCTATAGTTGAAGATTGGTCTGTACACCAAACGTTTACAAAAGAGAGTAAGGTATTCAACGGAATAACAACTACCAAAGGAAACGACACATCTTCGAAAAATCAAACTACATAAGGGGGGGCGGGGAAAAAACAAAAAAACGAAGACAACTGAAGACCAAAACCGTAGTTTAGGTTTTCTTAATAACGATTCTGGTCACAGTTTCTCTAATGGGAAACACAAATGAAGATCCTGAAAATTCAAAAATCTGGAATACAGGTTTAGAAATAGTTTGTAAACTTTAACTAAAAAGATAACGACATTCTATCCCTAGTCAAAGGAAGAAAACGTACACCTATAGGTCAAAAGGACCGTCGGGTCTACCATTTTTTAGACTGACGTTACGTCCTCTGGACCCAAGTTAGACACCCATTAACCCCTTCTAGGGACCTCTTCCCGTACTGTAGGGTGAGATCATAAGGACGGACCTTTTAGGGGTACCTGTCTCCTCGGACCCCCCGATGTCATTTACTCCAGTGTTTCTCAGTCTGTACTGACTAGTTGATTCGTGTCTTGTAGGTCAAAAGGGTCATGGTAAAGAGTTTTTCTGATAGGAAAGAAGTAACATATAAGGACCGAGGAAACAACTGTTAATTAACACACGTAAAAAAAGACCAGAAAGAGAAGACAAGTTACTAGAAGCATAGACAAAAAATACCGTTTTGATGGAATAGAACTAATGAAATTGAAACATTATATGAAACTTTAGTCTTTAATACCAAGGAAGTCGAAACAAGAAGAAAGAGTTCTAACGAAACCGATAACCCCTAGTAAACACCAAAGTAAACGAAAGACTAGTAAGAATTATAAGGTCAATTTGGTTCTTTCGACGATCCTACCGTATTATATAACTATTATAATATGTTTGTGTACATATAATCCTAAACTACAATTTTCAATCATTCTGTAATCGTTTCCATATTCTATGTACTACAATTATAATTCTATTTGACAATTGTACAACTGAAAATAAAGTTTGGTCACATTCTATTGACCATAAACTACAGACAAAATGACTACGTTATTGATTCTACCGTTTTTTTTTCTTAGATCTTGTAGAGACCGATATGTCTTTATTATCTTCACCTACTTTACGGTCGTGTGATTTGTTTGACGTGTTTCGTGTTAGTAAAGTTCTGGGAACTTTATTAATGTGAACTATAAGGAATACAGACCTTCGAATGATTAGCGAATCTGAAGATCCGTGTTTTTCTTTCTTTTAAGAGGAAACCCCGAAAATTTTAAACCAAAGACCGATCGTGTCTCTCAAAGATCGAGATCTGACGGTTTTTTTGTTTGTTTTTGTTTTTTCAATATCGATATTATATAACAATAAGACTGGATTCTCGCCGTATAATCGTGACGATGATTACTCTTTTTACCTTGGTCAAACTTAGTAAATAATTAGAACTGATTGTCGTTCTTAAAACTCCGGATCCGTTTTCTATCAAGAAAATAAAGGATCAAGATGTACAATTACATCACTATGTTGTAAATCTATATATAATGGAGTACATTGGGAATCTTAGATGACTTTAAATAAAACCGGGATTGACTTGCAACATATACTGGAAACGAAATGTGACCCTTATCCGTTAATTCCCGGAACAAAGGTAGATAAAATTAAAATAAGGTGATAAGGTGGAGTCTTTCCAAATTTTGTATAAATTCACGGACTGCATGTATTGGGATATGAGAAAACTAATTATACAACCGTCAAAATGTTTTACAAACAAAAATTAATGGTTTTCCTTGGTTAGGTATAATTTTTAATTTACCAATGTAAAAAATTTCGAGACGACGAATAATTCGATCTCAATCGGTATTTTTGCAAAAACCGAAGGGATGTTGTCTTCTAAATAGATTCGATGTGATAATTTTTTAGGTAAATCGGACAGTTGTTGATACAGTTTATAGTTGACTTATACTAAATTTCGAAGTTTCGGTATTTTCTCTTTATAAGGAACCTGATAACATCTTAGACATACCAAAGTTTCTTAGTCTTCTCTCACTGTCCGACCGTGTTTCTGTTCTTCTACTAATTGTCAATGGATCCCATGGTCTCGCGACCAGTATGGGAGGACGCGCACGGACAACAGACCGGGTCGGTCTGATGCTGGAGGTGAAGGGGACTAAGACAAAGGAGACACATACGTAAGGACGGCTCAAGGATACGGTCAAGTGGAAACGTTAATACCGAAATAATCAGAGTAAAATTCATATAAAACATAACATTAGGGTAAAGAGAAAAGGGGATCCTAGTGAAAAGAAGACAGTTTATGTCTTGGTAACTAGTAAACGGTGTTAAAGATCCCTTTTATTCACTATTCTTAAACTAAGGTCAGGAATCTCTCGAGTGTTCGATCGTTAGTGGACCATTTTGATAACTCCTTTTCGATCCGGTACTTATTTGGAAACGTTACAGTGGAAAAGTTGAAGGAAATAAGGATTTAAGGAGATTTATGCAATAAATTGAAAGTGTCAGAGAATAAAGGTATCCGGTTTTAATAATCAGGAATAAGTATCTATTCGTTTCATTGTTCGGAACTAAAAGTTTGATAACGGTATGGGTAATTCATCGATATATTATTAGAATCTTTAATATAAGAAACTGAATCACTTTAGTCATGGTGAATGAGGTAAAAGATAATCTGAAGTTGTAGAAAAGTTCCTCACTTTAAATTGTAAAACCGTCATTAAAGTATATATATGTTCTTTCCTTTGACTTTTCTTTTAAACTATTAAAAATATATACATCTTTATTTCATGACGTTTAAATCATAAATGTCAACTTGACGGGAACACTTTATCTTTATAAATGAATTACTACCAAAAGTCATGAAAGAGGGATTACATAATATTTTTGATTCTATACGGATGATAATGTCTTAATATGAAGTTCGTGGAAAGTATGACCGACTTATTTCTAGACAACTATGTCTATAGTTCCAGTATTGTTACCACAGGAGAAAAGTCTTCTCGAACTTAAGTGTCACTTCACAAGATTGTTACTCTTAATAAGATATACAGAACGATGGAGATCGGGGAACGAGGTCTCCACCGACCTTTGAGTTCAACCCAACTCAGTCAGGTCTATTGATTTAGGATTCTTAAATGATAAAACTTGGGTCTCCGTCCCTTCCCTTTTCCCTTCAAATCTTCTGACTTAGTATAGTTACTATTATAAAAGGTTTTGTCGGACACCGACCGTTAACGAATCTGGTGACTATGACGACACTAGTGTTTTGAAAATTTGACAGTTAGTAAGTGGAGAAAGTCCTCCCGTTTCTAAATAGTGTCATAGGAAGGTTATAAAACAGATGACATAAAAACTCAATTGTCCTTTCTTAACGAAACTCTTACATTATTTTTATCATCTGAAAATCTCGACTTTCACTAGAGCTAATAAAGTAAGTGTAAACGGTATTTTCCTTTGACCCCGTATCACTCTTATCATGAACCGGAGTTAAAAACTTTTTATACTCACATAAATATATACACCCGAAGAGACCACCGAGTCACCATTTCTTAGGTAACCGGTTACGTCCCCTGTGTCTAAACTAGGGACCCAGACCTTCTAAAAGACCTCCTCCTTTACCATTGGATGAGACGGGTACCCAAAAGGACGGACCCTTTAGGGTACCTGTCTCCTTGAACCACCCGATGTCAGGTACCCCAATGTTTTCTCGACTTGTACTGAACCACTGATTTGTTGTCGTTGTATATGTATATATGTACATATATATATATATATGTAAATATAAATTTAATTGTAAAAGAAGGAGTGATGTAATACTACTGTTTTGTGATCGTATAAATTGGAAAGTTTATTATAATAGGTGTCTAACTATATTAAACAACAAAATTAACTTTTCACCTGAAGTATACTACTATTTTATAATGGAGGGACCTAAATTTAACGACCGTTGTCGTAAACTTTTTACCGTAAACAGGATACAAACTCTGTCGCATATCTGAACCAACTTTTAAACAGTTTGACGAAGACTACAAGTAGTCTATATTGGAAAATACAGGTCACAACTGTTTTAACGGTGGTAAAATTTAAATTTTTCCGTTTTATGTACGATAATAAAACACTCTCATTTTCCTTTTGTATTAATACAAAGCGTAACGTATCTTACAGAGATTATTCTCTTTGACAGAGGTTACTCTCCGATCTCCCTTTCTTCGACCGTCTCTCAACATGTTTCTCCAAAAAAAAGAAAAAAAAAAAAGTACTTAAAACATTATGTACAAGTCAAGTCAAGTCAAGTCAACGAGTCAGTACAAGCTGAGAAACGCTGGGGTACTTAACGTCGTGCAGTCCGGAGGGACAGGTAGTGGTAGAGGGCCTCAAGTGAGTTTGAGTGCAGGTAGCCCAGTCACTACGGTAGGTCGGTAGAGTAGGAGCCAGCAGGGGAAGAGAAGGACGGGGGTTAGGGAGGGTCGTAGTCCCAGAAAAGGTTACTCAGTTGAGAAACGTACTCCACCGGTTTCATGACCTCAAAGTCGAAATCGTAGTAAGGGAGGTTTCTTTAGGGTCCCGACTAGAGGAAGTCTTACCTGACCAACCTAGAGGAACGTCAGGTTCCCTGAGAGTTCTCAGAAGAGGTTGTGGTGTCAAGTTTTCGTAGTTAAGAAGCCGCGAGTCGAAAGAAGTGTCAGGTTGAGAGTGTAGGTATGTACTGGTAACCTTTTTGGTATCGGAACTGATCTGTCTGGAAACAACCGTTTCATTACAGAGACGAAAACTTATACGATAGATCAAGCCAGTATTGAAAGGAAGGTTCCTCATTCGCAGAAAATTAAAGTACTGATGTCAGTGGTAGACGTCACTAAAACCTCGGGGGGTTTTAATTCAGACTATGACAAAGGTGACAAAGGGGTAGATAAAGGGTACTTCACTACCCTGGTCTACAGTACTAGAAGTAAAAGACTTACAACTCGAAATTCGGTTGAAAAAGTGAGAGGAGAAAGTGAAAGTAGTTCTCCGAAAAATCAAGGAGAAGTGAAAGACGGTATTCCCACCACAGAAGGCGTATAGACTCCAATAACTATAAAGAGGGTCGTCAGAACTAAGGTCGAACACCAAGAAGGTCGGGTCGCAAAGAGTACTACATGAGACGTATATTCAATTTATTCGTCTCACTGTTATATATCGGAACTCCATGAGGAAAAGGAGAAACCTTGGTCAGACAACAAGGTACAGGTCAAGATTGACAACGTACATGTATAATGGTTTAGGATTTTCTTTACTTCAAGTAGTTCTTTTTATTCACACACTTTGTCGATTCTTTTAACATTATTTTACTGTTTTTATACTCTCCCCCGAAATAATAGTTTACAATGTTATTAGACATTTCAATGATTCTCTCGTATAATAATTCGTACAATAATTCTCTCATATAATGGGCTCTATTTATCTATTGATTGATCCATCGTACCTTACTTCTTAGGTCTCTCTCCGCAAATTATGTACCAAAAGTTTCCTCCTATAGTTCGAAACTTTCGTAAATGATTTTGAACTACCCTGTTAATTGACAGTCAAACCTTCTTTTTATTGTGTGGGACACTGTTTTCATTTAGGGTTCACCTAAATTATGTATTCATAGTTGTTGTTTTCTCACTATTTTCATGATCTTTTTTACTATACTATAGTGAAAGTAATGAAACCTGTACAATTAGATATGGTACTTATTTACATAACTTTTCGTTTATTTTTGATTTCTTGTGTCTCCTTTTTTATATGTTCGTCTTGAATTATCTTATTTTTGTTTTAATGTTATCTCCAAGTTGGTTCTTGTTGTCTTCGAACAGGAAACTATTTTTCGATACTGGTCGTGTCAGAAGATTGCTCTTATTACTTCTTTTTTTACTTTTTTCTGTAAACCTTCACCTCACATTAATCCCTATATTATTTCCTATTTTCCATCTTTTGTTTCTTTATGAGCAGCTATAATTTTATATATTATGTTTTTTATCTTTTAAGGATCTTTTTTTTGGAATGGTTTTCACTGAGTTTTTCGTACTTTTTTTTTTTCTTTTTTGGGACTTCAAAAGATATAATTAATCAATTCGAAAAATTGAGTTTTAGAAGAATGTTTCTACCGTGGTCAGATATAGTTGAAAAATCCTTTTAAGGTGGTTTATAAAAACCTTGTCTATTAACTGTTGTACATATCAGAGTTGGTATATTTCTTCTTTTAGAAGGGTTTGATACAATTCTGATTTCCATAATGTCACGGTCTACCATAATATATTTGAAGGACGACGACGACGATACAGTGAAGTCAACACAAGTTGAGACACTCTGGGGTATCTACCGTCGAGTGGTCCGAGGAGGTAGGGACCCTAAGAGGTCCGTTCTTGTGACCTCACCCAACGGTAAAGGAAGAGGTTTCGTACTTTCACTTTTCACTTTTACTTCTTCGAGTCAGTACAGGTTGAGAGTCGTTGGGGTGCCTGACGTCGGATGGTCCGAGGAGGTAGGTACCCTAAAAGGTCCGTTCTCATGACCTCACCCCACGGTAACGGAAGAGGCCATATTTGATGGTGAATATACGTCTATTTTGTAGGGTTTGTTTTGTAATCGTATGTTAGATTGTACTATATTTCTATTATGATTATCTATTAGTGGTTCAATCCAATGGGTTCTTTATTTCCCACAGTTGTGATCTTTTAAAGATTTAAAGTAAATTTATAATTGTCTCTTTCCTTCTTCCTTGTTCCTTTTCTAGTAGAGTGATCCATGTCTTTTGGACGACCTTATAATTTTTTTATTACTTTTGATCGATTGAACTGTGTCTTCTCTTGAGAGATTGGATAGTTTAAATAGATAATTTTTTTCTTTTTCTTTTTTTGTATGTCGTTAGTAGACTGACTTAATATTTTTCTCCGATCCCGGTTCTGATTTCACGGATGTTAAACTACCTGAACGATCTGGGATGAGTATCTGAGTTTCTCTCAGGAATCCTTCGGAAGAGGGAGAAACGTGGAGGTTCTATGTCGAACTTTTACTGGTACCATTCCCGAATGGTCTACTGAGACTAGCATTTCTTAGACGGACGTTACGTTTTCTAGCGGACGTAGAGTCCTCTGGACCCAAATTAGGGAACCAGTCCTTCTAGACGACCTCTTCATTTACCGTTGGGTGAGACCTTGAGAACGGACCCTTTAGGGTACCTGTCTCCTCGGACCGTCTGATGTCTGGTACCCCAGGGTTCTCAGTGTGTACTGAATTGTTGATTTAGTGGTGGTTCTTAGTAAACATAGGTACTTTTACCGTTTAGGATGTTTAGTTCCTGAAGTCCCATCTCCCACTCCCCTTCCACCCCGAGGTATCCTCCTTCGAACAAACAGTCTTGTACCGGCTCATCTCCCGATTCTTGTTAACTTCTTTTTGTTTATTTACTCTATCGTTAACCTCACCCGCTTTATCTTGTTAGTAATGAATTACCACAAACTAACGGGTGTCTCTTGTGTGTTGTTTCATGTCCACATTAATATTAATTTTTATCCTAAATCGTTCAAAAAACTCGTATTCTTTTTATGGACTTTTCTTTACTTGATGTCTATATTCATAGTCGTATATTATTTAAAACCTTTATGAAGGAACTCACTTCTTTCGTTCTATGTCTTATGTTTGTCATGTTCAGGTACAAAAGTCTCAAGTTTGTGTTCGTCTTAAGTCGTGGTACAGATCCTCATGTATGTATGCACGATTTTAATGTAAAAACTTTTTGTCGTTCTTTACTCCTTTCTTTATTTAAAGGTCTACTAATAGAGATACCTCACCCTTGTTCATTGTTCCATATAAATCCTTTGTCACGTGTCTCTGGAAAGTATCCTTTTTAATTACCCTTTTGTAAGCATTGTTTATATTGTCTAGATACAACTCGGTGTTTACCTCTATAGGTTTAGTAATCTATGTTTAGTTATGTTTTTCATTCTATCAGATTAAGTTTTTACCCGTTTCTAATACATCGTTACCAAAAAGGTGATTTTATAATTCATTTATGGTCAATTTATAAAAATGGGTAGTAACAATTTTTAAAAATTTATAAAACTTTACCTAATAACTTCTTTTCTAGGAGGGTTCTTGACAATTACTCTTATGTTTGAACCATCTCAGAACAAATCATCCATTTAAACAAAAAACGAGTTATTAAGGTGAATGTTTTAATACGAGATATCACTTTTTTGTCACAATTCACATATGGAGACACACATGTAAGTAACGTGGTAACTAAAATTACCTAATTTTTGTTTTAGGATGTACAGACAGTTATTTCTCTATTAATTCATCTTATCTTCTAATAAGACATTCGATAATTTTAATTACTCTCTTGATACATACAACTAGGCTTTGTTACAGTGGCTATAACCTTCACCCTTTAGTACCATTCCTACGTCTTCAATTGCCATTACTAGAAACTCCGGACCCCATATATAAATACGGAGATTTATTTAAAATATATATTATGTATATGTATAAAAGAATATAAATATTATATATAAATTCATTTTAAATACATCCACAAGTTTAAACTTAAGTAAATCTTTCGACCTGTTACACCGTGATGTACCTAAGTAAAGTCAAGTCAAATCAGGGAGTCAGCACAGGTCGAGAAACACTGGGGTACTTAGTGTCGTGCGATCCGGAGGGACAGGTAGTGGTTGAGGGCCTCAAGTGAGTCTGAGTGCAGGTAGCCCAGTTACTACGGTAGGTCGGTAGAGTAGGAGATAGCAGGGGAAGAGGAGGACGGGGGTTAGGGAGGGTCGTAGTCTCAGAAGAGGTTACTCAGTTGAGAAGTGTACTCCACCGGTTTCATGACCTCAAAGTCGAAATCGTAGTAAGGGAGGTTTCTTTAGGGTCACGACTAGAGGAAATCTTACCTGACCAACCTAGAGGAACGTCAGGTACCCTGAGAGTTCTCAGAAGAGGTTGTGGTGTCAAGTTTTCGTAGTTAAGAAGTCACGAGTCGAAAGAGGTGTCAGGTTGAGAGTGTAGGTATGTACTAGTGTCCTTTTTGGTATCGGAACTGATCTGTCTGGAAACAACCGTTTCATTACAGAGACGAAAACTTATATGATAGATCCAACCAGTATTGAAAAGAAGGTTCCTTATTCGTAGAAAATTAAAGTACCGACGTTAGTGGTAGAGGTCACTAAAACCTCGGGGGGTTTTATTTCAGACTGTCATAAAGGTAACAAAGGGGTAGATAAAGGGTACTTCACTACCCTGGTCTACGGTACTAGAAGCAAAAACTTACAACTCGAAATTCGGTTGAAAAAGTGAGAGGAGAAAGTGAAAGTAGTTCTCCGAAAAATCAAGGAGAAGTGAAAGACGGTATTCCCACCACAGTAGACGTATAGACTTCAATAACTATAAAGAGGGACGTCAGAACTAAGGTCGAACACAAAGAAGGTCAGGTTGTAAAGAGTACTACATGAGACGTATATTCAATTTATTCGTCCCACCGTTATATGTCAGAAATACATGAGGAAAAGGAGAAACCTTGGTCAGACAACAAGGTACAGGTCAAGATTGACAACGAAGGACTGGACGTATGTCCAAAGAGTTCTCCCTCAAGTCCACAAAACGATACGGGTAGAGAAAGTCTTAAAGGTGTCAAATAACACTAAACGGTTGTAATGAAACGGCTGTTTCCTGGTAGATCAGTTCCGATACCAGAAAGGTCACCAGTACACACCTACACTCTCAACCTGACACTTCTTCCGACTCGTGGCTTCTTAACTACGAAAACTTGACACCACAACCTCTTCTGAGAACTCTCAGGGAACCTGACGTTCCTCTAGGTTGGTCAGGTAAGACTTCCTCTAGTCAGGATCCACAAGAAACCTTCCTTACTACGATTTCGACTTTGACGTCATGAAACCGGTGGAGTACGTTTCTCAACTGAGTAACCTTTTCTAGGACTACGACCCTCCCTAACCCCCGTCCTCCTTTCCCCTGCTGTCTTCTACTCTACCGACCTACCGTAGTGGTTGAGCTACCTGTACTCAAACTCACTTGAGACCCTACCACTACCTGTCCCTCCGGACCGCACGACGTTAAGTACCCCAGGTTTCTCATCCTGTGTTGACTCACTGACTTGACTTGACTTGACCTCTCCATTTATCTTTTTATCCTTTGTCTTCTCAGAGGTCCTTTGACAGATGACACGAATAACCCCGATATCAAACAAAAGTAGGACGGTGATTACATAGTGACCTAATCCATTACGTTGGAAGAGGACCAATAAATCAGTATAAAGAGAGTCTTCTCGGACTTATATTTGAGTCAATTTTTAAGTCCTCCGACCTTCCATTGGTATCTAAAAATTTGGGTGTTGACACCATTAAATAGGAGAGTCCTTTCTATATGATCAATCCTACCATAATATTTACCTTTTGACTCCCCTCCCTCGGTAAACTCAGACTTATTGAGACTTTGGTTCGTTATTGAAGTGTTTATCTTTAAAGTCTACTTTTTCTAAATACATAGTCTCTCCTTATTTCACTTTATCTATAAGATTTATGTCATGTTTTAAAAGGTACGCTTCTATTGCGACTCCAGTGTATGACACACTTCAGTCACTACGACTAGGTAACAAAAAATCAAAAGGGACGATGAGGAAAGACACCGTGATGAAGAAAAAGGAGGGGTGGATCTCAAAGGCCCAGACGGAGAGAAACCGAGAAGAAAGACAAATATTTGAATCCGATACCTAACACAACAACAAGTCAGTGAGTCAACACAGGTTGAGAAACGTTGGGGTACCTGACGTCACGCGGTTCGAAGGGACAGGAAGTGATATAGGACCTCAAACGAGTTTGAGTACAGGTAACTCAGTTACTACGGTAGGTTTATGACTTCACTCAACGAATAAGTGTCCGATGAGGGTTTATGTTATAAATCAGGGTTAGTGAGATAATATAAGAGATGTTTGACATTTCTGTCCAGTCTTAGGTCATAACTTTTTGTGTGATTTTCGGTATACCGACAGTAGGACATTGTCAGCACAGGCTGAGAAACGCTGGGGTACCTGACATTGGATAGTCCGAAGAGACAGGTACCCTAAAAGGTCCGTTATCATGACCTCACCTAACGGTAAAGGAAAAGGTCGCCTAGAAGGACTGGGTCCCTAATTTGGGTCCAGAGGGCGTAACATCTGTCTACGAAATAGCAGACTCGGTGGTCCCTTCAGGAGGATTTCTTTGATGAGGGTTATGTGGACTAAGGTAGGAGACTGTCTCGTAAAGTGTTAATTTTTTTTAATAAAGAATATGACAAGTCTTTAACTGAGAGACTTTGAAGACATGTGGATAAAGTAAACTAGAGATCCCAGGTATTTTTTTATTCACAATACAGGAGAGGTGTACTGTTGTGCAGGTTACAGTTTTGATTACTGGTGTCGATTATGTGACATGACGGCCGATTGGTCGGATTAAAAAGTTCGTAAGAAGTATGCCGTAGCAAGTCTCATTTATGTCGTCTAACGTTTCATGGCCAGTGTCGAAGAAGGGTAGGGACGTACGTGTACGGAAACATTGAACAGTGTTCTTCTCTCCCTGTATCAACGAGGTGGTAAAACTTAGGTTCAACCGGAACATCGGACGAAACTGGTTATTTTATACTATCTTCATTTCAATACTCTCCCAATTTATATTAAAGTTTCTCCAGAGTAACGGAGATCAGAGCGAAAGAACCTTAGACTCTGTAGGGACACTCCTTCGGACCCCACTAGAGGGACTCCCACTCTCACCGAGTCGACAGTCAGTGGTCGTTAGACTTCTGTGGATTTCCTCGAGAGGTCAGGGTCAGATCTCTGGTCTACTGACATCAACGTACTTACTGGGGTCTGTTCTGGTCGTCTTCTTGACGGACCGACTCGGATCGAGTTTAACGATTAAAGGTCTTAGTACTTGTTTACTTTACTGACAACAAACTTTGGTGTTTCAAGACCACACCAAACAATGGATGGTTATTTATAAACAACAACAACAAAAAGTCAGTGATTAAGTACAACCTAGAAAACACTTGGGAACCCAATATCGGACGATCTGAGGAGTCAGGTACCCTAACGGGGTTCTTCTTATGATCTCACCTCCCGGTAAAGGAGGAGGTCCCCTAGAAGGTTTGGGTCCCAATTGGGTTCGGAGGACACCGAGGACGTAAAGGTCCATCTAAGACCACCGTGTCGACATTTGTTAGACGGACGACTACATCGTCGGAGTTCTTTGAACCCAAGCTAGGGACCCAGTCTTTGTAGGGGACCTCGTCCTTTACCGTCGGGTGAGGTCATAAGAAAGGACCCTCTAGGGTACCTGTCTCTTCGGACCGTCCTATATCAGGTACCTCACCTTTTTCGGAGTTTTTACTGACTCACTGACCCGTGTGAGGTGTGACTAGTCCCTTTATTGACTGTGTCATTTGACGAATAAGGTAATGGAGTAGGAACTTTATAGACAGGGAACTTTCATACTATGTCTTATATCATAGGGTAAAGGATATGCTGATTTCGTCTCATCTAATTTCAATCGGAGAAACAACGGGTATTGGGTAAAGTAAACAGTTGTATAATTTTAGCGAGATTGAAAATTACCATAGTGTAAAAGACTAGGGATAACGTCGGTAAGAAATACATATTTTCTTGATGTCTGATCTTTTATAATTTTATACGAGCTGTGAAACCACTTAAAGAAATTTTTATAAATATTAATGGAGCTTAAAAAGAAAACAACGAAGAAACTATTAAATTGAGGGAAGAGAAAACACAGAAAGATTTTTTGAGAGAAAGAACCTACAACCAGTAAAGTCTAGTTAGGAGACTAAAAAAATAAAAAGTGAAAAAACGAAGAAATAAGATTAAATACTCTAAAAGAGAAAATAAAAAGATGGAAACTAAATATCAGTAACAGTCTGAAAATATTATCGTAAGACAAGGGTAAAACCTCTACATTATTTATAACAATAGAGAAACTACGATAATTTACATTCAAAGGAAGATAGAGCACACACTCCAGACAAAGAGGGTCCAAGGACAAAAACACAAAAGAAAAAACAAACATTACAAAATAAACCACAGAAGAAAAATACCTCTAAAAGAACGTTATTAACCACTAGAAATCGACTGTTTGGTGTATGTTATTATTTTACGACCTTTCGACTCTCCTCGAGACCCCCGACCCTCCCCTCAAACATCTTCTTTCTACCTCTTTATAAAAAAACCAGAATTGAATGATTAACTACTTAGTTTCCACCAAAATTAGTCAGGTGTTCCAACAGTAACTCTTTTTTATCATGTATATACAAATTTTCCGAACAGAATCGTGAACTACGTAAGATTTACAAATGGATTATAACTTATTAAGAAGAAAAGGTTATTAAGATTACTAGAAATAGGACTCGAGATCCTGGGTCTAAAAAGTAACAAACTACAAAATAAGAGTGGTACAGTAAGGTCATACAGTATTAGGTGTACGGGAATTGAACTCCAAGTTCTTAAATCCACTGACTCTGAGAGTATATAATTCTATATCACCCCACTCTAAGATTGAACAAAAGGTCATAATAATCAAGGAGTCTTCAGAGGAACCCAAATACCGACCACAAGATTCTCGGTCTATTCGTTCCTTCGAACCTCTAAAGTTTAAGTGATAAGAAAATTGATGAAGGAACAAAAGACAGGGTAAGGAGAGGTCGAGGGGTAGTCTTACCTCTCGGAACTCGGGATTCGAAGAGTCCAAGTGAGTCGAGTCAAGTCAAGTCAACGAGTCAACACAGGCTGAGAAACGCTGGGGTACTTAGTGTTGTGCGGTCCGGAGGGACAGGTAGTGGTTGAGGGTCTCAGGTGGGTTTGGGTACAGGTGACTCAACCACTACGGTAGGTCGGTGGAGTAGGAGACAACAGGGGAAGAGGAGGACGGGGTTAGGGAGGGTCGTAGTCACAGAAAAGGTTACTCAGTTGAGAAGTGTACTCCACCGGTTTCATGACCTCAAAGTCGAAATCGTAGTAACGAAGGTTTCTTTAGGGTCCCGGTTAGAGAAAGTCTTACCTGACCAACCTAGAGGAACGTCAGGTTCCCTGAGAGTTCTCAGAAGAGGTTGTGGTGTCAAGTTTTCGTAGTTAAGAAACCGCGAGACGGAAGAAGTGTCAGGTTGAGAGTGTAGGTACGTACTGGTGTCCTTTTTGGTATCGGAACTGATCTGTCTGGAATCAGCCGTTTCATTACAGAGACGAAAACTTATATGATAGATCCAACCAGTATTGAAAAGAAGGTTCCTCATTCGTAGAACATTAAAGTACCGATGTTAGTGGTAGACGTCACTGAAACCTCGGGTTTTTTTATTTCAGACTGTGACAAAGGTGACAAAGGGGTAGATAAAGGGTACTTGAGTACCCTGGCTTACGGTACTAGAAGCAAAAGACTTACAACTCGAAATTCAGTTGAAAAAGTGAGAGGAGAAAGTGAAAGTAGTTCTCCGAAAAATCGAGGAGAAGTGAAAGAAGGTATTTCCATCACCGTAGACGTATAGACTCCAATAACTATAAAGAGGGCCGTTAGAACTAAGGTCGAACACGAAGAGGGTCAGGTAGCAAAGAGTACTACATGAGACGTATATTCAATATATTCATCCCACTGTTCTATGTCAGAAATGCATGAGGAAAAGGATAAACCTTGGTCAGACAACAAGGTACAGGTCAAGATTGAGAACGAAGGTCTGGACGTATATCCAAAGAGTTCTCCGTCCAGTCCACAAGACCATACGGATAGAGAAAGTCTTAAAAGGTGTCAAATAACACAAGGTGTGTCAGTTTCCGAAACCGTATCATTTCTTTCGTCTTTATCTACAAAAAGACCTTGAGAGAACGAAAAAATTACTAGGTCGTCTACAACCGTTAAACTAGAGACCAAGGAGACGGAAAAGATTTTGGTCGAACTTATAGTCCCTCAAGTGTCAATTACATAACGACTCCGGACCGAACCTCTTATGACTCGTAATGAAATGATCGTACACTCTACTTACGTTAACACACCATCAAACTCGTAAGAAACCGTAACGGAAAGAAACCTTAACCTTACTTTTGACTGGAAAAGGTCAGGACACCGGTGACGACTCAAAAGGTTTAAACGACCGTATAACTCACGTCGTGAAAGTGTCGTAGTAGAAAGTCCTAAACTTTGTCGAGTTGACCTTAGGGTAGTGGAGGTGATCGAAACAAGTATCACTACGAAAGATTCCGGGTGAACTGAAGTGAAAGGTTCTACAGACCGAGATCTAATCACTAGTGTAGTAGTACTAATAGACCCAACACTTCTAGAAAAAACATGTCAAGAAGGCACATAAGAACGGTGGAGAAGAATTATAGAAGACGAAGACAATCCAGGTCTGGTAAAGACAGGAAATAGCTCGGGTAGAAGCGTACTTTTCAAGGGAACTATAGAGATTAAAAGAACTTCTCTAGAGATCAGAAAGGGTAAGACAACAAAAGGAGATAAAGAAACGTAACTAGTGACTTCTTCCGAAAGAATAGAGAAGAACGATAAGAGACATTGAGACGTAAGTCTACGAATATAGAAAGGAAAAGAGGAAACGAAAAGCGGAGAGAAGAAAAGTGTCGATAAACATTCCGGAGGGGTCTGTCGGTAAAACGAAAAGACGTAAAGAAAAGGTACCCCTACCAGAACTAGGGACAGAGGACATGTTACAGTACTTGGAGACAGGTATCAAGTAGTCTGTCAGATAGATAGTCTAGATCCGGGAATTTAGATAAAGAGTGAAGGTGACATATTAGTATTCCCTAAACTAAATCCAGTATAGGCTTACCAGATCACCAAAAGGGATGAAAGAAGTTAAATTCAGACTTAAACCATTATTCCTCAAGTACTAGACTCGGTGTCAGTCGCGGACCAGAACTAAAACAACTGACATATCTCGAAGTGGTAGAAACCGACGTCTCTTATATTAGTTAGACTAAAGCCATAACTGGTAGACCACTACAGGTACACATCTTAGAAGAGAACACAACAACCGTCTTACACAAACGATACTGGTCACGTAAAAGAACCGTTTTAAGATAATCAGAAACGGGACGAAGTAAGGTGTAAGGTTCCGGTTTAAATGGACAATGAGGTCCACAAAGAGCTGAAGGATGAAAACGTAAGGTCAGAGGATATTACTTTTCCTGTAGAAAAACTCCACAATAAAGATTTTCCAGAACATCCAGAAGTATTTTGGTAAGTTGAAGTCGAAGAAATCCCAATGACCAACCCCGTATCTGAACCTATTGAGACTATAACTTACCAAACGGAACCTCTGTTTGTCTCTAGTAAGACAGTAAAAACTCTAACGTAGGTTCATGACGTAAAGCCTGAGAAAACAACTGGTACTACCGATGAGGTAAAGAAGACTCCCTAAGGACGGGTGTCATCATCTATATTAACAGTAGACTCAATTTAAGTGGGTAAGGTCAGGTAAAATCAAGCGACTAAGGATCTTACAACTGCAAGTGGGAAAGGTAGAGAACAAACTGGTGAAGGTTAAACGGAAATAAGTACCTGGACTGTAAGGTCCAAGGATACGTTATAACGAGAAATGTCGTAGCCTAGAACGAAGATAGTGGTCAGTATAGGTGTTCATTTACAGGTAAAGGATGATTAATGCCTCTGTGACTTCCTTGCATTCAGACACTCTCTCAACTCTGGTGTCGCTATCCCACTTCCGTTGATGTGAAAAGTATACGTTTGAAATTTGGTTATAAACGAAGATACGGAGTATAGAATTGAAGGAACAGATAAACGGAACTACGACCGGAAGTTTCACGACTCAGAGGGATTATAAAACGTCAAACCCCAACTCTAGTCGGGTAGAGAGAAGGTCCGGGAGGAGGAGATTATGAATCGGAGGAGGTGATTAGACAGTGGTGGTGAGGAAGACGAAGGGTAGAATCTTTGTATGTTAATCTTAAAACCGGGGAGTAAGTGAGGTCAAGAGACATTGGAAAACCCAAATATGGAAAAATTTAATAAAAGAAAAAATTTAACTTCACATCAACGACAAGTTATAATAAACAAAGTAAAAAAAAATAATGAAGTAAAAAAAATAAAAAATTTAAAATTTTAGAAATTAAGAATGTTTACCTGTCATGTCACTTAGTGTCAAAAATTTCCAATATTAGGTAAATATCAATGATATTTTGTAACCGATATAGGGGACACAACATATTATATAGAAACACCGAATAAAACATGGATTATTAAATATGGAGAAACAGGGGAGGAGACTATGACGGGAAGGAGGTGGAGTAACGACGACGATTCAGTGAAGTCAGCACAGGTTGAGACACGCTGGGGTATCTACCGTCGGGCGGTCCGAAGGGGCAGAGACCCTAAGAGATCCGTTCTTGTGACCTCACCCAACGGTAAAGGAAGAGGTTACGTACTTTCATTTTTCACTTTCACTTCAACGAGTCAGTACAGACTGAGAATCACTGAGGTACCTGACGTCGGATGGTCCGAGGAGGCAAGTACCTAAAAGGTCCGTGATCATTGGTGATTGAACAGGAGAGATAGACACTCAGAGGTAGAAAAAACAATGTCTGTGATCAAGCCAAACTTAATAAAATAACCACAAAGGGACCCTGAGACTTCTTTGTTTCTACTCACTACTCTGTTAACCCACACTCACAGTTTCCAAACTTTTCGAAATTTAATTCTTTCATCTGTTACACAACAACGAATTTGGGATATCCCTTAAGAGACAACTAGGTCTCGAATCCTGAAGTACGAAAGTGACGGTTCCCACACCTAAACTAGGGACCAGTGTCTTGACTCTAGTGTGTTTGACGTACCGTGTCGATTTTTTTTCAAGTTGAGATATATAACAGATTAAGAAGTCAAAAGAGAGGATTTTCATACTTCGTTTACTATTGTGTTTCTATCGAAAAGAGTCTAAAGAAAAGATTTCAATTCTTCAAAATACAAAATTTTTCAAACAGTTGAGTCGTCCAGAGATCCATAGTGAACCTTTTGATCTTGAGAGTCGGAATTGACTTTACGAGGACTTAGCTTTACGGTGTCGTATAGTAGTGGAACCAGAAAGTAAGACGTTAGTGGTACGAAGTCTAGTCCCGGTTGTTTGATGATGTCGGGTTCCCGGTTACTGGACAAAAAACACTTATTTCAAAATAACTTGGTGTCACTGAAAGTAAGTAAACGTATAACAACTACCGACGAAAGTCCGATGTTTGGGACCCTCAATATGGCCTTAACACACCAATGTTTTTGTAAACGAGGGATATAGAAACGTCGTTTTCTAACGACTGTAGACGAAATCTACCGATAGGACGTCTTTATACTCTAAACCACCGATAAAACAATGTTTTATTTATTCACCTCTTAGGCTACACTTCTCATCGTCTATAAAGAAAGATAAAGACTTAATCCATTTTGATTAATAATTTGAATACAAGGGAGAATTCATATTTTCTATCCACTTTTATTACGAAGTACACGTCTAATACAAACTTTGTATGGTTTCGGTTTGGGTTTTGAGACAAATGGTACTTAGATTAATTGATTTCCTAGTTTCATAGACCGTTACCCCAATTTAAACAAGTAAAATTAGTGTCACCTACGTCGTGATATACTCCCTATTCCCTGTGGACTCGAACTAAGAAGAGACACGATGGATACGTATGATACCGGAACTCGTTCAGTGTTACGGAGATTTGAATTTAAAGGAATAGGTATTTCTGTCCCTTAATTTAACGCACCAAAACGGAGTTGACACTAAGGAATTCCAACACTTTTGTCACGTCAATTGTAGAAGGAACGAACGTATCCTATAATAATCCGACAAGATGACCAAAATTATAAATTTTGTTTTCGTAGTTCGTGACTTTTCTCCTTAGGACACCGATATAATACTAAGGAGATGGGATATGAAATAAACCTAAGGGTAGTTCTTTAGTAAATACGTTAAGGTACGAGGTCAAAGGAAAAATGATTTCGTCGTTATTATCACAAACAAAGAATTGCATAGTTTTGTATGATAAAAAACTTTTCAATAATATAAACCTTTCATAATTTTCTTTTCTTCATGTACATATAATTTAAAAAGAAACTTTGATTAAATCCAATCATAAAGTTTTTTATGAATGAGAACGGGAAATTTTATAACACATATCTTACATTTAATTTACGATTTAAAATATATCAGGAATGATTACACACTTTTTTAATCTATAAGACGTAGTATCTGTTGAGAAGACTTTATTATAGTGGTACATTATGGTGACAATCGAAAGGATCGACTCTTTACGACAAAAGTACTTATCACTATTCTCCACTTAAACTTACCTTAAAATGTAAGAGTACGGAACAATGTATTTTAACAGTGAGTCCTGATATTTAAAATAGGGAAAATATGGTTTATATTTGATAGTTAAAACTTGCACATCATATCTAAATCTACGTAAAGAAGGATAAAAATATACAGTCCATTTGTTAGAATCCATTTCTCTTGAGACACAATCTTTGTAAATTAGATTTGGTGTTGAGGAAAGTAATTGTATATTATAATTTTTGGAATGATAAATACACGATAAATCGTTTACTCTTACAAACTCAATCATTAGATTGAAAGTCATTTCTAAGATGTCTTAGATGTCTTATTCTTAAAAATTTACAGACCTGGAAAAGTATGATACCATTTTAACACACGATCCAGTGAAGTCAGTATAGGTTGTGAAACGCTGGGATACCTAACATCGGACGGACCGAGGAGACAGGTACCCTAAGAGGTCCGTCCTTATGAGTCTCACCCAACGGTCCGGGAGGAGGTCTACGATTTTAATGAAGAAAATTTTATAAGAAACAATCACAAACTATGAATGTAGTCATTAATCCAATGTGTTTAAAATAGACTATAAATTTATCTTTTATACTCAAATATAGGTTACGTGATATTTACAAAATATTCTCTATCATTGAACTATTTTTCTATATGAGATTAATTTTTATGATAATTCAAAAGAAATTTTTACAAAAATAGACACCTATTACATCGTTAGGTCTCTTACATCACGATAATAACTTCTAGGACAGTAACAAACGACTCAACTTTAATTAATAAATTATAAATAATTAGTAGTTATTTCAATATACCTTTGGGTGTTTCGGACTGACAATAGACTTCCTCATAGACGATTTTATCAGTCGAAAGCATTCTTCAATGATTACTTTCTCGACCATCTTTTTTCCGTTTTATAACATATTGTTACTTCAAGAAGAATATTGTAAAAACAGGAAACCTAAAAGAGTAAAGGAGAACGACAAACTAGTTTTGTCTATTTACAACACATGGTAAAATGTCAGTGTTATATCCATGTGTAGGGACTGGAATGAAGATAATATTATTACCATATAAAATGTGGATAGGATAATATAAGTGAAAAATTAAGTAATTAAGTATGGAAGATTCAACAGACATCAAAAGTGAAGTTCAGAACACTTTAAGTTGGACGAATTGAAGACATTATCAAAACAAAAAGAGAAATAATAATAAAAACAACAACAACAACAACAACAACAAATCGTAATACTAAAAACAAAAGGTAGACTTAAACAAAACACTGAAAAATGTCTCATAAAGAGAAGACTAGTAAGATTTATAACGTCGGTGGGATCGTACGAAAAAAATAACCTCGTATTAACGAAATGTTATAGTACAATTAGAGACACAAAACTACTTCACCTAGTCGATATTTATATGTATATAAGGGAGGTAGAACCTGGAAGGAGAGTTAGGGGAGGTAGGGTGGGGAGATCCGGTAGTGTCTCGTGACTCGATTCGAGGGATACGAAATATCGTCCAAGGGTGATCGATCGATAGAATTGATTATTTGATAGAGACCTATTGACTCTAAGGAAAGGATGGATGACTATTTTAGTTTTGAACAGTCCTCTTAGCATGTCCAGTGTTCTGGTCGAAGTATACTAAAGACTCTATGAAAGGTAGTACGTGCTACGACACTTAAGTGCCATTATCGAGTGTAATGGATGAGAATCGTCGTTCTAAAATTTGTGTGAGGACTAAATCCCTGTTTTCACTACTCTACCGATGGTAGGAACAACAAGGGTTGTTGAAGAATCCTAAACCTACGTTACGAAATTTTTTGTTTTTAAAGAAGTGACACAGATCTAGTTTACCGGACTCTTCCGTATCGAGTGTGTCCTATAGGTTCCTCGGTTACATTAACTTCGTCTCACTGGGCCTCCTTTTACCGTTCTCTTTTTCTTTTTACACATTACCTTCTCCTCGTCAGTAAACACCACTCGTCGAAATTCAACGGAAGGTTCCCACGAGTGGAGGACCATAGGTACGAGTACAAAGTGAGGGTTACTACATCACGTTCAACCTGGATCACTGAACAAAGACCACTTCTTTTATTTTGTCTTTAGGACCCTATAGTGAAGGTTCTAATTCAAATTTTTGTGAACCTAAGGTTTAAATGAACTGAAGAGAATGAAAGAACGACCGAACTAGACTACCTTCAGTCCATGGTACGACACTTGACTGGACTTCCTTTCCTGGTACCGTTCTTGATCCTCCCTGGAGGTCGGTCATCAATCGTTCCTTAACTTTGGACGGTTTGTTGGTGTACTCACTCTGGTTTTCACCCAGAAGGTGTCACCTAGGAAAGTCCTCTGTTGTCGGGGTCTATAGTGGAACTAACACCGTACATTCTTTGGGACTCGGTCTCCTTGTTTGATTAAACGTGAGTTAAGGATTGGATGTGTTTGACTAAATGTTCACAAAGAAGACACTTCGGAGATTTAAAACCCCATTCAACAATATGTCGGTATCTACTAATTACATAACTGTCGTTTCTACGAACAAGGAATCTTCTTTTCGATACTGTTTGGATCTATCGTATGATGTCTCGTGTATGTAGTGAAACGGTTGGTTCCAGGTAGATCAGTTTCGATACCAAAAAGGTCATCAGTGTATACCTACACTGTCAACCTGGTATTTCTTCCGACTCTCGGTTTCTTAACAACGAAACCTTGACACCACGACCTCTTCTAAGAACTCTCAGGGAACCTGTCGTTCCTCTAGTTTGGTCAGTTAGAATTTCCTTTAGTCGTGCCTTATAAGTGACCTTCCTAACTCCGATTTTGACCTCAAGGTTAGGAAACCGGTGGACTACACTTCTTGGTTGAGTAACCTTTTCTGGGACTATGACCCTTCCTAACTCCCATCATCCTTTTCCCCTACCGTCTCCTACTCTACCAAGCTACCGTAGTGACTGAGTTATCTGTACTCAAACTCGTCTGGGCCTCTCTACCACTTCCTGTCCTTTCGGACCGTACGACGTCAGGCACCCCGACGTTTCACAACCTGTACTAAATCGCTGACTTATTGTTGTTGTCTCTAGGATATCCGGTAACACCACTGAAAAATAGTGAGACCGACTCTATTTTTCGGGAACTTTTCAACTTTCGTCTCGTCACTACTGAATGTAAAACTTTCATAATGAGAACGGAGAGGTAACCCTTATTAAAATCCTCTTATTCCTGTATTCGTTCTTCTTTTCATAGAATCACGAAAGTCGACGATACTGTCTTATAGTATTTGATCTACCGGATATTTGTCATGGTTATATAACGAGTGTAAAGATCTCCGACATTCAGATACTACTTCCACGGTCGTACAAGTCTAAGACCACTCTTGGGGAAGAAGGTCCAACATCTGATAACTGAAGAACGACATGGAGGGGTACTCTCGTCCCAAATACCTCAAGACGTCCCGGAGAAAGTATTCTCGTGAGTATGGAAAGTATTCCCGAGGTCAGAGTATAGGATTCGTTGAAAGTTTCTGGGGTGGAGGATTAGAGTAATATAACCCGTGATCCAAAAAGGTAAACTAAACTCCTCTGTTTTTATACGTCAGGTATCGTTTCACAATTCTCCGAAAACGACATCAAGTTCACTCTTCTACCTCCGAATTAGAACCCTCCGTCGTCATCTTCACAATTCTTCAGAATCTTAGACTATGTAAACTTCTTTCTCGGTTTTCAGAAACGACTACCTTATCTACTTTTCACACTTTTTCTTTCCTTTTACAGGTCTTACAGAATTTGTATAGACCGTTTTACCTAGATGGTAGATGTTTCTGCCCCTTTTCGAGATTCTTTTCCTCCGGACCTCCACGACCTATGTCCTCGACTCAAACTTCGGACAGGACACTTATGTACCTTACGTGTAGGTTCACTTCGAAGTTCAGTAGTTAACTTACAACCCCAGTCAATTAGCTCTCTTTCCCGGGTAAACGTTTGTACTTGCACCCTTAAAGTCTTATAAATATCCACCATAAATTTAAGAAGTCAAGTCCAGTCGAGTCAGCGAGTCAGCACAGACTGAGAAACGTTGGTGTACTTAGCGTCGTGCGGTCCGGAGGAACAGGTAGTGGTTTAGGGTCTAAAGTGAGTCTGAGTGCAGGTAGCTCAGACACTACGGTAGGTCGGTAGAGTAGGAGACAGCAGGGGAAGAGAAGGACGGGGGTTAGGGAGGGTCGTAGTTTCAGAAGAGGTCACTCAGTTGAGAAGCGTACTCCACCGATCTCATGACCTCAAAGTCGAAATCGTAGTAAGGAAGGTTTTTTGTGGGTCCCGACTAGAGGAAGTCTTACCTGACCAACCTAGAGGAACGTCAGGTTCCCTGAGAGTTCTCAGAAGAGGCTGTGGTGTCAAGTTTTCGTAGTTAATAAACCGTAAGTCGAAAGAAATGTCAGGTTGAGAGTGTAGGTATATACTGATGACCTTTTTGGTATCGAAACTGATCTGCCTGGAAACAACCTTTTCAATTACAGAGACGAAAAATTATACGACAGATCCAACTAGTATCGAAAAGAAGGTTCCTCGTTCGAAGAAAATTAAAGTACCGACGTCAGTGATAGACGTCACTAAGACCCCGGGTTCTTTTATTTCGGACAGTGAAGGAGGTAGCAAAGGGGTAGATAAACGGTACTTCACTACCCTGGTTTACGGTACTAGAATCAAAAACTTACCTGATATGAGGATATATTTTATTCTTCAAATTTCTGTTCCGGGTCCTTTTTACTACTTTTGAAATATTTACCCGGAACTAATGAATTAGACTTTAATTTTCCTTGAAAAAAAAATTGTGACACGAGATGGGAAGGTCTCATTTCCTTGGTGGTCTTTCTTATAGTGACTATTCTTTTCGTTTATTTTGAAGACAATAGACGAATTTCACTGTTGTATAACGATGATGGAAAAGAGTCAGTGGTAGAAGTGTTTGTTTATTATCACTCGTCAAAACCCCAAATTTTGACTTTTTAATGTTGACTACTGTCTATTGTCAACGAAGAGGTTGAGACCTTTAAAAAACGTAAGCAAAGAGGAGTCAGAAATCCTCCTTTTTTAATCGTTAAGGTAGAAATCCGGACAAAAAGTCTCACCCAAACGTTATAGACAAGACCCAACCAATCTAAAACTTATCACCGCGTATCGTATAAATTGAATAAAGGAAAAGAAGTACGTAACATTCAATGATGACGAAAGTATTAGTATTCTTTACACCTATTTACCGACCGGGAAGTCAGAATTATCTCCAAACTCGGATGTCACTTCTTATTTCGATTTAGACTGTAAGTCGTACAAAATTTCTCATGGTAAGGAAAGTTGTCAGTTACGTAGTCGAAGATCTACTACTTAAATAAAACTCGACAGTCAAAATTCTATCACTCTCTTTTTACAAGTTCCGTTACTATTGCAGGGTGAAATTTCAAGAGCACACAGACGAATTTATCAATGTTATTGTGTACGACATCTTTAAAGGATATAAATAAAATCTTAATGACGATACACGTATACATAATAAGAACCATCCTACCCGTAGAAGTATAGATCCCGTAGGGTGATACTACTGACTAATACAAGGTCGACCAGAAAGAGATGAACCCTCACTTTTAAAAACGACCTCATTTAAATTAGTCTGTTGGAACAATTTACACCGTGAGAAGGGTTAGTCAACTTGCACAGTTTTTCTCTTTCATGTTCTTCTCTCTGTTTTCGATGTCACAAATTATTGTACTTGAATGGGTTACACTCAAGATTTAAACCTGTCAGAAACTGAGTGAAAGACTTAAGGACCTATCGAGTCAACCATTTCTTAGGTGGACGTTACGTCCGTCCTGTGGGACCAAGCTAAGGACCCGTCCCTTCTAGGGGACCTCTTCCCTATCCGATGGGTGAGGTCAGAAGAACCCGAAGGGAACACCGAGTCGACCATTTCTTAGCGGACGTTACACCCTCTGGACCCAAGTTAGGAATCCAACCCTTCTAAGTGACCTCTTCCCTTTCCGATAGGTGAGGTCATAAGACCAGACCTCTTAAGATACCTGACACATCAGGTACCCCAACGTTTCTCGACCTACACTGACTCGTTGAAAGTGAAACGGAGTGAAGAATTAAATACTCAATCGACATACTGAAAGTTTCACGACAATTAGGGAGAATAAGAGGTAAAAGTCATTGACCCTCTTTATAATAATTATCGATTAAAATCCGAATGTTTTGTCATTTTACTCTATGACATACGGACATAGATCGGTTCAACCGTTATTCACTAAGGAAAATAACAATGATAATATAAGACTCTTCACAGTTTCTTACTAAACGTTAGGGGACGTAAAAATAGTTAACTCTATGAATAATTTGACGTTTGTAACTCAAAGAGAGTCATGGTTGACAAAGTTCTAGAGATCCCGACTACGAGTCTTTAGACATAAAAGGTGTTCTTGGGGTCCACTAAAAGTACATATAATTTTGAAAAAAAGGGTAAGAATTAGTCGAAAAAATTTTAAAAAAAATTTTAACTTTATATCGACTAAATGTTACAGTACAATCAAAGTCCACATCTGGGATCACTGAGTTAATATGTACGTATGTATGTAAAGACCCGAAGGGCTCACCGAATCACCATTTCTTAGACGGACCTTAAGTTCTCTACACTCAAGATAGGGACTCGAGGGACTCTAGGGGACCTCTTCCTTTACCGTTGAGTGACGTCATAAGAACGGACCCTTTAAGGTACCTGTCTCCTCGGACCGTCCGATGTCAGGTTCCCCACCGTTTTCTCAGTCTGTGCTGAATCACTGATTTGTTGTTGTGTGTGTCTGTGTCTATATGTATATAAATAAATAAATACGTACGGGGGAAAAGGGAAATCCATTAATATTAATAAAAAAGATACAACCAATCAGATAAAGATAAAACATTTATTCAACTAAACATAGAAAATAAAAAAAGGTCAAGGGTGTATGTGCACCATAGTATAAACAGAAAGAGACAAAGTGAATGAACTGAATCATACTATTAGAGATCCAAGTGAGTACAACGAAGTTTACCGTAATAAAGTAAGAAAAATACCTACTAATTATAGTTATTGGAGTCTATACGTCTACTGTGGTGGGAATACCGTCTTTCACTTCTCCTTGATTTTCCGGAGAACTACTTTCATTTTCTCCTCTCACTTTTCCAACCGAATTTCAAGTTGTAAGTCTTTTGTTTCCAGTACCGTAGACCAGGGTAGTGAAGTACCCTTTATCTACCCCTTTGTCACCTTTGTCACAGTCTGAAATAAAAAACCCGAGGGTTTAGTGACGTCTACCACTGACGTCGGTACTTTAATTTTCTACGAATGAGGAACCTTCCTTTGAATACTAGTTGGATCTATCGTATAACTTTTCGGCTCTGTAATGAAACGGTTGTTTCCAGGTAGATCAGTTCCGATACCAAAAAGGTCATCAGTACATACCTACACTCTCAACCTGACACTTCTTTCGCGACTTCTTGACTACAAAACTTGACACCACAACCTCTTCTGAGGACTCTCAGGGAACCTGACGTTCCTCTAGGTTGGTCAGGTAAGATTTTCTCTAGTCGGGACCCACAAGAAACCTTCCGTACTACGACTTCGACTTCGAGGTCATGAGACCGGTGGAGTACGCTTCTCAGCTGAGTAACCTTTTCTGAAACTACGACCCTCCCCAATCCCCGTCCTCCTCTTCCCCTGCTGTCTCCTACTCTACCGACCTACCGTAGTGACTGGGCTACCTGCTCTCAGACTCACTTGAGGTCCCCAACCACTACCTGTCCCTCCGGACCGCACGACGCTAAGTACCCCAGTGTTTCTCAACCTGTGCTGACTCGCTGACTTGACTTGACTTGACTTGACCTTTTTTGTATCTAAAATGATAGATCTGGAAACAGTCGTTTCTCTACAGAGGTAAAAAATTATACGACAGCTCCAAACAGTATTCAAAAGAAGGTTTCTCGCTCACAGAAAATTAAAGTACCGAACTCGAGTACAGGGAATACAGAGGATGTAACCATCCATCCAAGAAATGGTGACAACGGTGGACCCTCCGGGAGAGGTATAGAACCGAAAACATTTACCACGACAAAACGACGATACTTGTAACTTCGTGTATATAGAAAGGAAGAAAAAAATCTCGAAATAACATCACATCAACTAAATGTTTCAACACAATCTAAATCCATGTTCCGTTTCACTAAGTCAATATGTATATAAGTNAAGTCAAGTCAGCGAGTCAGCACAGGCTGAGAAACGTTGGGGACAGAGAATATGTGTAGATCTACACATATTCTCTGTCCACGATATGTCATCCAGGAAAAAAAAATGTACAATATATATTCTTTTTCCTATATATATATATATATATATATATATATATATATATCTCTCTCTCTCTCTCTCTCTCTCATCACACGTATACAATTAGAGTTTGGGGAAACCCTTAGTAATCAAACAAAAGTCTTAGATACTCAGATAAAGACAAACATTTAGTCAAGTCAAGTCAAGTCAAGTCAGCGAGTCAGTACAGGCTGAGAAACGTTGGGGTACTTGGTGTCGTGCGGTCCGGAGGGACAGGTAGTGGTTGAGTGTCTCAAATGAGTTTGAGTACAGGTAACTCAACCACTACGGTAGATTAGTAGAGTAGGAGACAACAGGGGAAGAGGAGGACGGAAGTTAGAAAGGGTTGTAGTCCCAGAAAAGTTTACTCAGTCGAGAAACGGACTTCACCGGTTTTATAATCTCCAAGTAGAAGTTGTAGTCAGGAAGGTTACTTGTGGGTCCTGACTAGAGGAAATCTTACCTGACCAACCTAGAGGAACGTCAGGTTCCCTGAGAGTTCTCAAAAGAGGTTGTGGTGTCAAGTTTTCGTAGTTAAGAAGACGTGAGACGAAAGAAATATTAGGTTGAGAGTGTAGGTATGTACTGATGACCTTTTTGGTATCGGAACTGATCTGTCTGGAAACAACTGTTTCATTACAGAGACGAAAAATTATACGATAGGTCCAACCAGTATTGAAAGGAAGGTTCCTCATTCACAGAAAATTAAAGTACCGACGTTAGTGGTAGACGTCACTAAAACCTCGGGGTTTTTTATTTCAGTCGTTGACAAAGGTGGCAAAGGGGTAGGTAAACGGTACTTCACTACATTCAAGTAATAAAAAATTTAATCTAAGGTGTATATTCACTATGTATCATAAAAAGAAAGAGACAGTCTGAATAAAGTGAATCATACTGTTAGAGATCCAGGATCCAAGTAGGTGAATTGATACTGACTAAGTTTAATCCAAGAAAAATACCAACTCATTATCAGGGAACATATATACATGGTCTAGAAATAGGTTACAAGAGAACTACCTGCAACTCGAACGAAGGTACAGGATCGATAACATTTATCACGAAGTCACTCGTGACCCCACGTATATAGAAAAACTTAATACTAAAGGAGACCTATAACAGGTAATTGTCCTAACGACCTATGATACCATCCAAAAATAATCAAAAATTTCATTGGAAGTTTTTTTTTATTTCATTGGAAGTATGAAAAGAGTCATCACCAACATGGTTTAATGTAAGGGTCGTTATCACAACCTCCCAAAAGAAACGAGGTGTGGTAAAGGCGGTTAATAAGAAACATATGAAAACCACCACCAGTAAGACTGACCATACTCCATTATGGAGTAAAGTCAAAACTAAACGTAAAAAGATGATTCGTCACTACACCCTGTAGAAAAGTACACAAAAACTAATGGACATACAGGAGAAACCTCTTTACAAATAAAACTAGAAAGCGGTAAAAAAAACTAACCCAACAAACAACAAACATATAAAACCTCTAATTATGGAACGTACCGATTAGTCAAGTCAAGTCAAGTCAGTAAGTCAGTACAAGTTGAGAAACACTGGGGTACTTGACGTCGTACGGTCTGGGGAGAAGATAGTGGTTGAGGGTCTCAGGTGGGTTTGGGTACAGGTAACTCAACCACTACGGTAGGTTGGTAGAGTAGGAGACAGCAGGGGAAGAGGAGGACGGAACAGAAAGGGTCGTAGTCCCAGAAAAGTTTACTCAGTCGAGAAGAGTAGTCCACCTGTTTCATAACCTCAAAGTCGAAGTTGTAGTCAGGAAGGTTACTTGTGGGTCCTGACTAGAGGAAATCCTACCTGACCAACCTAAAGGGACGTCAGGTTCCCTGAGAGTTCTCAGAAGAGGTTGTGATATCAAGTTTTCGTAGTTAAGAAGCCGTGAGTCGAAAGAAATATCAGGTTGAGAGTGTAAGTATGTACTGATGACCTACTTGGTATCGGAACTGATCTACCTGGTAACAACTGTTTCATTACAGAGACGAAAAATTATATCTCTTGTTTGTCCACCAACGGTCCACACTTCCTCCGACCCCTCCTCCGTATGTAAACTCGTTTAATTGTCCATGTTTGAAGGTCAATATTTTGTTTACTCACTATACTTTACACGTTACAACCTTTATACCAGTAATTAAAACGTTATAGTAACATATCACTGTATACTAATGATGTAAATAGTACCTCTAGTAAAACGTTCATATCTTTATAGTTTAGTTATATCATACGTGATCCTTGATTGTCACAACATCCAGTTAACGTGAAGTTTTTGTTTGTGTATCTTTTTCACTAGTCTAAACATAAATGGTTTCCGATCGCAACACCCATTATCTCTTCCTTTACCGTTAGGTAAGGTCACAAGAACGGACCTTTTAGGGTCCCTACCGCCGCCTCGGACCACCCGACGGCAGATACCCCAGCGTGTCTCAGTCGGTACTGACTTCACTGAATCATCGTCGTCGTCCCAACATCCCTTCCCCTTGACCTCCTTCCTTCCATGGTTGAGAGTCAATATTCTATTTATTCATGACCCCTACATTACATGTTGTATTGTTTCTATTAATTCTGACGACATACAATATATACTTTCAAAAGTTCTCTCATTTAGGAACCTCAAGAATACTGTTCCTTGAAAAAATTATAAATAAATTATAAAATAGGTGTATTTTAATACCTACAAATGATTTAAATGACACCATTGGAAACACTACATACATTCAATCTGGTGATACGACATGGGGAATTCGAATGTGTCTCGACATCTGTTAATATAGAGTTATTTTCACATTCTTTTTTTATTTTTACTTTACAGATGAGAGAGGGGTTGAGTGAAATCGAGTCCCCGTAACTTTTGACGAAGGTCGAGGGGGAACCCAGAAGGAGTCGAGAAAAGAAGGATGAATATTGGTCGACCTTGAAAGATCGTGAGTGGTACGTAGAAGTTTTGAAAAGCAACAATCGGTAGAAGATATAATATTTCAGATTCGAAGACTTGTATCTTTAGCTTTAGCAGTTTTATACCGGGGATGGAGAAAAGTCGGTACACAGATGAGATAGGGAATGGATCATATAAGAGGACTTCCTTTTTTTTTTTAGAGTTGTAAAGTGTATTGATCAAAACGGGGTAAAGTTACGGGAAGGTAGTCAGTTGTTAACTTAAATTTAAAGAAGGGTAACTTTAGTAGAGAAACTTCTAGGTCACACTTACGGTGAAGGAGGGTTCTCGAAAAGGATTACAAAAGTCGACGTTCTCTGACGACAGAATTTCAGTCATCGTGAGAATTTTGTGAATCTAAAAAAGACCAAAAGATAATACAGGGGGATAATCTAAAAAGTAAAGAATGTCTGTTTTTATTGTGTGGCAGAAGAGAAAGATAAGTAGAGTACAACATGAACCGTATTCGAAAACCTGAGTCCTACCAACAAAGTTTCCTTGGTGACTTCTTAATTACTATCGTTGGACATTTAAATTCAATATCAAAAGATCTCTGTAAGTTTAATACTTTATAAATAGAAACCGTAAAAATTAACAAGAAGTTTATGTTTCCACAAGAACGAAATAACTGATATATACTTGAAATTTTTGATTGGGTAGGTTGTGATCTTGATGTCACCCCTTACGTTTATTGTGTTACTGAACGGGTTCAGTATAATAATTCCTACTATGACACAGGTTTTCACACAACCTGATTAAGAGACAAGTTTGTATAATATACAATTAAAGTAAACTTATATACATGTGAATATAAAAAACGGAAAAGTATGACAAGTACTCCAAGAACTCCGTTATCATGACTTCACCAAACGGTAAGGAAAGAGGTCGCCTGGTGCAAAACAGGTGACCTCTTTCGTTCGAAAGGAGTCACTAGTTACGTTTCTTTATCTCCTTTGTTATCTTACTCTTTCTGATCTCTAGTGAATTTTTTTTAATCTCGATGGTTCCCTTGTAAAGTACGTTTCTATCCGTGTTATTTCCTGTCTTTACCATACCTGGATTGTCTTCGTCTTCTCTAATTCTTCTCTACCGTTCGTATGTGTCTTCTCGGTATGTTTTTTACTAGAAGTGTTGGGTCTATTGGTACTACCACACTAGTGAGTGGATCTCTGTCTGTAGGACCTTACGTTTCAGTTCACTCGGAATCCTTCGTAGTGATACTCGTTTCGATCACCTCCACTACCTTAAGCTCAACTCGATAAAGTTTAGGATTTTATACTACGACACTTTCATTACGTGAGTTATACGATCGATCCCTACCATGTCCCTCCCTCCACCCTCTCCCCCAAGTCCTACCCCTTGTGCACATGTAAGCACCGTCTAAGTACAACTACATACCGTTTTGGTTATGTTATAACATTTCATTTTTATTTATTTATTTATTTTCTATGTTTGTCTTTTTTTTTTACGGTCGTTTAAACCTTTTGAGTCGTCACCGGTGTCCTGACCTTTTCCAGTCAAAAGTAAGGTTAGGGTTTCTTCTCGTTACGGTTTCTTACAAGTTTGATGACGTGTTAACGTGAGTAGAGTGTGTGATCGTTTCATTACGAGTTTTAAGAGGTTCGGTCCGAAGTTGTCATCCATTTGGTACTTGAAGGTCTAAAAGTTAGACCTAAATTTTTTTCGTCTCCTTGGTCTCCAGTTTGACGGTTGTAGGTGACCTAGTATCTTTTTCGTTCTCTTAATTTTATATATATATATATAAAGACGAAATAACTAATGTGGTTTCGGAAACTGACGTGTCTAGTGTTGTTTGACACCTTTTAAGAAGTTTTCTACCCTTATGGTCTGGTAGAATGGACGGAGGACTCTTTAGATATACGTCCAGTTCTTCGTTGTCAATCTTAACTTGTCCCTTGTTGTCTAACCAAGGTTTAGTCCTTTCCTCATACATTTCCGACATATAACAGTGGGACGGTTAAATTGAATATACGTCTCATGTAGTACGCTTTACGGTTCGACCTACTTCGTGTTCGACCTTAGTTCCAACACCCTCTTTATAGTTTATTGGAGTCTATACGTCTGCTAAGGTGGGAATACCGTCTTTCACTTCTCCTCGATTTGTCGGAGAACTACTTTCACTTTCTCCTCTCACTTTTTCGACTGAATTTTGAGTTGTAAGTTTTTTTTTTCTAGTACCGTAGGACAGGGTAGTGAAGTACCCTTTTTCTAACCTGTTGTTACCTTTGTCACTGTCTGAAATAAAAGAACCCGATGTCTTAGTGACGTCAGCTACTTACGTCGGTCCTTTAATTTTCTTCGAACAAGGAGCCTTCATTTTGATACTGATTGGACGACGATTCAGCGAAGTCAGCACAGGCTGAGACACACTGGGGTACCTGACGTTGGATGGTCCGAGGGGTCAGGGACCCTAAGAGGTCCGTTCTTGTGACCTCACCCAATGGTAAAGGAAGAGGTTACGTACTTTCACTTTTCACTTTTCACTTTCACTTCAGCGAGTCAGCACAGACTGAGAATCGCTGGGGTACCTGACGTCGGATGGTCCGAAGAGGAAGGTACCCTAAAAGGTCCGTTCTCATAACCTCACCCAACGGTAACGGAAGAGGCTACTGATTGGATCTGTTGTATAATTTTTCGTCGCTGTAATGAGACGGTTGTTTCAAGGTAGATCAGTTTCGATACCAAAAAGGTTATCAGTACATACCTACACTATCAACCTGACATTTCTTCAACTCGTGGTTTCTTAACAACGAAACTTGACACCACAACCTCTTCTGAGAACTCTCAGGGAACGTAACGTTCCTCTAGTTTTGTTAGTCAGGATTTCCTTTAGTCAGGACTTATAAGTAACCTTCCTGACTACGACTTCGACTTTGAGGTCATGAAACTGGTGGACTACGTTACTTGACTGAGCAAACTTTTCTGGGACTACAACCCTTTCTGACTTCCGTCCTCTTTTTCCCCCACTGTCTCCGACTCTACCAATCTACCGTAGTGACTAAGTTGCCCGTACTTAGACTCGTTAGAGACCCTCAACCACTATCTGTCCCTTTGGCCCGTACGATGTCTGGTACCCCAGTGTTTCTCAACCTGTACTGACTCGCTGACTTGACTTGACTTGTGAATATATAATCGTATAAATATAAAGTGTAAACATCTTCAAAGGACATATTTGAATAAGAGAACGAAGTTGTTAGGGCATATTAGTAGTCTCAAGGTTACTGTTCGTTCTTTGTAGCTAGGAGTACAATTCCTCTGACTGTAGGTGTCAAAAAGTCGACTTCATGCGACTAAAGACCTTATTCGATGTCAAGTCGACCCGAATCGATGTCTGACTACTGACCCAAGTCCAAAATAAGTACACAAAAAAAAAAGACTATAGGTTCGATTTCCCCGTCGTCGATAGGTCCCGTATGACAAAAAACGAAAAAAGATTTAAGAGTGCGATAGTAAAGACGGATGTAAGGTAACCGGTTTCCTTCATTAAAAATAATACAAAGGTAAATATAAATTATAGACTTTATACTTACATACAGTTTTTCCAAATAAAGATTTCTATGATAATACGAGGAACATTGTTCAAGTTGTACATTCTTTTATTTACTTTTAATTGGTTACACTTTCAAATTAAAGAGACAGAGGTAATAATTTGACCTTTATACATATATACATGATCCAAAACAGAGGTATGAACTGTTTTATAAATTACTGACCAGGTATGAATAATAAGAAATAAACCATTATAAAGATGATATACTTTTTAATATCACTAAAGAAAATTTACAATCGTTAAATTTACTCATTTCGATACAAAATTTTATAGTGTGGTGATATAGATTTTACCTATTGGTGGTTCCTGGATGACATATCGTGTCCCTTGAGACGAGTTACAATACACCGTCGGACCTACCCTCTCCTCAAACTCCGTCTTACCTATGTACATATGTATACCAACACAGGGAAACGACAGGTAGACTTTACTAGTTTTGTAATAATTAGTCGGTATGAGGTTATGTTTTATTTCTCGAATTATTTTGTTTTAGTGAGTTTTTATAACTTCCTGAACACAAAAGACAAACGTAGTTTATCTTGTTAATTTTCCATGTTAAAAATCACCTGTTTTTAATTTAAGTACTCTTTTAACCAATTCTAGACTTAAAAGTCCTAAATGAGACCAACTAAGACTATGTACAATGGGGTTTAGTCAAAGTCAGTTGTGAAGGAATTTTCCCTTTGTAGTACCTAGTACAACTATATCTATGTGACGTCTTAGAAAATGTGTAACTTTACCTGAAGGAACATTTTTACTACAGTAATTTGTTTTATAAGTCGTAAATAATGAAAAATGATTTAGAAACGGTGGGACTCACTAATGATCACTAGGGGACAACAGATTTATTATATAATATACAATACGTTAAAATAAATTTTTTAGGGTGATGAAACGGTACTATGAATCATAATAGATAGTTATACGTAAATCAATTTAAAAAATAATTATTATGATTCTACCAGTCATTATGCCTTTAAGGAAAGTTAAGGAAATACATGACTTACTCTGTCAAAATCTGTAGAGTTTAATTACTATTAAACCCCTAAGTCAAGTCAAGTCAAGTCAGCGAGTCAGCACAGGCTGAGAAACGTTGGGGTACTCAACGTCGTTCGGTCCGGAGGGACAGGTAGTGATTGAGGGTCTCAAGTGAGTTTGAGTACAGATAGCTCAGCCACTACGGTAGGTCGGTAAAAAAGTAGACAGCAGGGGAAGAGGACGGGAGTTAGGGAGGGTCGTAGTTTCAGAAGAGGTTACTCAGTTGAGAAGCGTACTCCACCGGTTTCATGACCTCAAAGTCGAAATCGTAGTCAGGATGGTTACTTGTGGGTCCTGACTAGAGGAAATCTTACCCACCTAGAGGAACGTCAGGTTGCCTGAGAGTTCTCAGAAGAGGTTGTGGTGTCAAGTTTTCGAAATTAAGAAGCCACGAGTCGGAAGAAGTGTCAAGTTGAGAGTGTAGGTATGTACTGATGACCTTTTCGGTATCGGAACTGATCTACCTGGAAACGACTGTTTCATTACAGAGACGAAAACTTATACGAAAGAAGGTTCCTCATTCGCAGAAAATTAAAGTACCGACGTCAGTGGTAGACGTCACTAAAACCTCGGGGGTTTTTATTTCAGACTGTGACAAAGGTGACAAAGGGGTAGATAAAGGGTACTACACTACCCTGGTCTACGGTACTAGAAGTAAAAGACTTACAACTCGAAATTCTGTTGAAAAAGTGAGAGGAGAAAACGAAAGTAGTTCTCCGAAAAATCAAGGAGAAGTTAAAGACGGTATTCCCATTACAGTAGACGTATAGACTCTAATAACTATAAAGAGGGTCGTTAGAGCTAAGGTCGAACACGAAGAAGGTCGGGTCGGAAAGAGTACTACATGAGACGTATCTTCAATTTATTCGTCCCACTGTCATATGACGGAAGTGCATGAGGAAAAGGATAAACCTTGGACGGACAACAAGGTACAGGTCAAGATTGACAACGAAGGACTGGACGTACATCCAAAGAGTTCTCCGTCCAGTCCACTAGACCATAAGGGTAGAGAAAGTCTTAAAAGGTGTCAAATAACACTAGGTGTGTCAGTTTCCGAAACCGTATCAGTTATTTCGTCTTTATCTACAAAAAGACATTGAAAGAACGAAAAAGGTACTAGGTTACCTACAACCGTTAAACTAGAAAACAAAGAGACGGAAGAGACGGAAACAAAAGAGACGGAATCAATTGACAAAAAAGGGAAACCTTTAATTATACGTTGATCTTTGATAACAAGTTGTGAGTATGACTTCTGGAACCTATACTTTTAATTTCCATTTTTCAACATATTTACTACAATGACATCGTTTAAATTTCTAAGTTATGACTTTAGAGAGATTGAGACAATAAAATATAAACAAACCCAACTGATAGATTGGGTTTTGGGTGACCGGGTCAAAATAATCTTAAAGGTACAGTCTTATCCGGATTGTTAAGACTTAAAAAGAGGGTGTTTGACAATTTATTAAAGATAAGAGTAAGAGAAATCCTTAAGACTTTTCTCGTTGGGGAGTCCATACAATAAACGCAGGTCAACGGTCAATCTCTAGTCCATTCTGTCTAAAGTATTCGTTCACCCAGGGATTTGATAGTAATGTAGTAATGTAGTATTTATTTTTTAGTAAATAAGGACGGATTTGTAAAACTAAAAGACGACAGAACATTCCACCTCACCTCTCCGTCCTTCTTACAAGATTAGACTTTGTTAAACATTACTTTACTTAACAGGTAAAGACACGTAAATGACAAAATAACTAACTGAAGTTGATTCCAAACATAGTCGGTTCTGTATACACGTTTAACGAGACTTTGATATCAGTACAAACCGTTACAACCACAAAATTCTTTAAGAAACCAAAAGTAACCTTAGTAAATAGGGATGAGTATTCCATTTCACAAACTTAAAGAGATTGTGTTTCAAGGACCTAGCCCTCAATTGTGATTGAAATGGTATCATGTACTACCATTCTTACTCCTACAGAACGAGACCTAGAATAAAAGCAAGGATATTTTATTCCTTAACCATGACAGTACTCGAAGGTCCAGGGAAGACTACTATCCTATGACCTCATTATCTGTCGACACGAATCGGTAATAAAAATAAATAGTCATAAACATTACTAGTTTTATGTTACATGTAACTTCCGTCTTACACACTATCCTATTAAATAACTTTATAGTTAAACACACAAAACAAAAGTAACGATACCTATTTATTACAACCGCTCCTACACTCTTTTTCTCTTGGTACACGCAACAACCACCTTTACATTTGACCGTGTCGGTGATACCTTTTTGTCACACCTTCGAAGATTTTTTTAATCTTCATCTTGACGACATACTAAGTCGTCAACGTGATGACCGTAAATAAATTTCTTTTGTTTTTGGGATGAAGGCTTTCTATATATCTCCGAGTACAAGTGACTTCATAATGAATGTTATCGAGTCTATACCTTTTTTGAATGTACAGATAGTTACCTACTTACTTATTTCTTCTGTGTGTGTGTTACATTATAATGATTAGGTATTTTATTTTACTTTAGTACGATAAACGCTGTTATACCTACCTTGAGTTCCCGGAATACGATTGACTTTATTCAGTCTCTTTCTGTTTATGACATATCCGTCCACACACACACACACATATGTAATTTTTATATAGATATTTTGATTCAAATATCCATGTTTCTTCTCTTCACTAATGGTCCCTATTTACCCTCTTGGTAAAACAAAATCAAATTTATTTAACTCATTTTATAATTTAATTTTATACTAAAAAAAAATTTTACACTCCCTATAATTCGTATAGTAATTTTAGTACGAACTGATTTCTTGACTCTGAAAGAGGGTAATAGGTCAAAAAGACATCTTGAACACCTAAAGACACACCAGGATCTATCCGTCTACCTACAACGGTTTTAGCAACTTAAACCTAGAGAATAGTTGGTTTGTTCTTCTCCGAACCTCATTCTAAGTTAATCTAAATTACTGTTCTTTCTATTACAGTGTAAAGAACGAACACTCAAAATCTTTGAGTTTTAATACTGTCGTTCATAACTCTTTATTTTTAAGGAAACTTTTAATTGATATTGTATTGAAGTTTATTAATTTAATCTTAATGAAAGGAGACAATGTTTGTAACTTTCCGTTTCAAGTTTGATATATATAGTTTCTGTGTATATACAAGGTTCTCTCATTTGCATCACAATACCAACAATCTTGCATAGTAGTATCCATTTTGAAAGATTCTGGAAAAAATACCTTATTTTCACATATTAAAGTCGTTAAGATCTATACTGAATGTCTCTTCCGTCACGAAATTATAAACATGAATTTCGTACAGAATGTGTTATATCTCTCCTTACTATTTTAATTACTATTAAATTTTACAATTAAAAACAAATGAATCTTGTCGTAAGATATTATATACATGTATATTTGTGGTACCGTTTAACTCTGTTATCTACTTTAAATTTTTGAAATATAAAATCATGGAAATCATGAAAAAGGACGAAAAAATTAATTCGAAAAATAAAACATGACCTTATATCGGATAATTACTATAACACTATCAAAGTCCACCTCTCGTTTCCCAGAGTCAGTATGTATTTGTGCATAGGTAAGAAGGGGTTTGAAGGGAGGATAGGTCCGATGGTGTGTTGTAACTCGTCTCAAGGGACACGATATGGTATCCAGGAACAACCGATAGGTAAAATTTATATCGTCACACATGGATAGGTAGGGTTTGAGGGATTAATAGGGGATGAGTGTAGGAAGTGGGGACTGTTGGTATTGAAGTAAGAGATAAGACACTCAGATAAAGACAAAGATCCTGAAAAGTTCCGTATCTTTTTAAATTTCGAAAGTTTAAACAAAAGTGTTTGGGTTCCCCACTTCGGATTGTATTTTTTTATGTCGTAAGAAATCAGGAATAGAAACATGTAATGATACGTAAGTTCTCTAAACGGAGATGTTTCGAATCAATAAAACTCTCTGTCGGGTCACTTGAACAGTGGTAAGTACTTCGTCACCACCCTTTTTTTTTGACATGACACACAGTTCATAGGATTAAGATCAGGATCAAAGATTAAACTGTAGACACATGAACCAATTTAACGAATTGAGAAAAGAGTTTTCATAACAGAGATCCAATTTTTCTAGTATTACTCTATGAGGTTTCGAAGTCGGTCGAACTTAAACGATAATGTTACTAATAAAAAAGGTTTATGAAATAAAGGGATCGGAAATCGGTTTATACGTTTCTTGACGGTAGAACTGACGGTAAGTACATAATTGCAACTGTCAATTTCCTCAGTGATGTTTCTAAGAGAGTAGTCGATTATGAAAATCTTAAATCAAAAGAATATAGAAGTCTCAGGTAGACTCAATGTGTTGTTTCACTTAGAGTGATGACCATACATAACTACGAAAACTTGACACCACAACCTCTTCTGAGAACTCTCAGGGAACCTGACGTTCCTCTAGGTTGGTCAGGTAAGACTTCCTCTAGTCGGGGTCCTAAAGAAACCTTTCTTACTACGATTTCGACTTTGAGGTCATGAAACCGGTGGAGTACTCTTCTTAACTGAGTAACCTTTTCTGAGACTACGACCCTCCCTAACCCCCGTCCTCCTCTTCCCCTGTTGTCTCCTACTCTACCAACCTACCGTAGTGCCTGAGCTACCTGCACTCAGACTCACTTGAGGTCTTCTACCACTACCTGTCCCTCCGGACCGCACGACGCTAAGTACCCCAGCGTTTCTCAGTCTGTGCTGACTCGTTGACTTGACTTGTCTTGACTTTGAGTGTCGTCACAATCTTCTTTTCGTTGTAATAGTTGAAACAAAATTAGTGTTCTACGGGAGGTTTTCTATATTCAACAAAGTTTCTTTTAGGTGTTAGATTCTGAGGGGATATAATTTTAATAAGTTGTTCTTATACAACGTCCGTAACTACGGTCGATGTTTCCTACTCTAGATTTTCACAAAATCTACTATCGTTAATAGAAACTTTATTTGTTGTAGGAAATCAGACATATAATATAAATTAAGTGATTTATATTCCGGACATACAAACGAAATAAATGATAAAAGAAGATCTCTACGGGAAAAGATCTCCGTAGACAATACAGTACACGGATGGTGATTATCTCTCGGCTTTATAGTCCCGAGGTCGTAAGAAAACTTACCTTTCTAGATCTTACAAACAACCTTGAGTCAAGCTATTATTATGTGAGTCTTACCCCTATGAAGAAAAAAAAAAACGTGTAATCGGAAATAGTTTCCCGATAAACGTTATGAAGTTACTCTGATTTTAGTTTACGTAAGTAAACTTTGACTTATGAGTCCATGTGTCCTAAAATCCCGTCTTTTCTTTTGATAACCAAGGTAAAATATCGATCCACTTCGTCTCTGTATTAAACTTTAGGTTTTCAATACCTCCTCCGTTACAATTTAGATCTCGTATTACTTAAAAAAAATTTCTGTATCTCAGTCGATGTTTGACCGTGAACGGTAGGTGGAGACGTTCCTAATTTAGTACACGACGACGTCCACGACGGGAAATTGTAAGGGACTTCCTCAAGTCCCACCTCTCGTCTTTACACCGTGAGACACGAGTCCCTACGCCCCCTCCCCGTTCTTTGATCGTCCTGTCCAGAAGTCTATCAATCTATATAAGTCCTCGGCTTAATTACTCGGGTTAAAAATGTAGAGGGGTATAGATCTTACCGTGATTTTAGAAAGTAACATTACTGACAAGGAACACTGATTTTGTCTTTCGAAGTACTCTGGCCATCTTTGGAAGACCTTTTTATACACGAACTAACGTACATAAGGAAGAGGACTTTTAGTGTATATATGACTGGAACATGGGACCGAGAAGTCTTGTCAAAGAGTCTCGATAGACTCCGTAACAGAGGGTCTGACGTCAGGAGTAAAACGGGGTTTATTTCAAATTGAGCGTTGAGAGTACTACATGTCAAAAAATTCAGTTGTAGTCAAAATAAGTCTTCTTGGGACGTACGTAAATAGTGAATATGATGGAATTGTCCATCGGTCGTTCAGAAAAAAAAAACTTTTTAACTATTGATGGTTTCTGTGAATTTAATTACATTATAACTGTTACCGGAAGGAAAAGAACAGAAAGATAAACTGAACTTCTAACTACAGGGTTAAGTGGGATTTATTTTAGGTATATTCTTGTAATACGAACACTCCGTTTTCGTGATGTACAAGGTGACGGGAAGGAGAGTCAGTCTTCTCTGACACCTGACTAACAGTAGATTTCAGGAGGGTAATTCTGTAAGACCTCGGGAAAAGTACACAATCTTGGTTCTATCTTCAGATCTTCCTTTTTTCTTGTTAGTTACGTCTGAAGTCAATTGTACGTTGTAGTTATCTTAACCACTTTTAGAGGTACCGTTGTGGGGACTTTTACAACATATCGTTGATATAACAACATATCGTTGATATATGAATTTGTAAATAGAAGGTAACCTACCTTTCTTTCAATTCAGTAAATAGAAGGTAACCTACTTTTCTTTCAGCCTACCCAATTAAGACAGCCACTTCATAAGACCGACAGGAAATATAAATGGTTTCATGTTCTTATAAATCGTTTATTTCAAACACAGATGAAGAATTTCTTTTTCTTATTCTTATTGACTGTACTTCATCCATTATGTCCTCTACCCTCCTTACGTCAGACGGAACACTTCACAGATACTTTAAAAATGTAGATTTGTCGTTTCTTTAGAATAGAAATCAAAGAAATTGGGTGTCTTCTATTCGATTCGTGAGTTTGACATTTTTAAGTACACTAATCTGTTTACACTGCATTTATAAAAGGGGGTATAAATAAAATAAAAAATTATAAATGAATCAAGAAACCGATACGGTCCAGAATCAACTCTCTGTATCTTAGAATTCAACGTAGTACATTTGAGAATCAACGTCTTACACCCTAGATCAATGGACCGGTCCCTAGTTTGGTCCGGGGGACGTAATTCTCGAGTCTCAGAATCGGTGGTCCCTTCAGGGAGTAGGGTATAAATTTATATATATATATATATATATATATATATATATGTCTGGGTACACACATACACAAACATGTGAGTCAACACAAACTGAGAAACACTGAGGTACCTGACATAGGACGTTCCGAGGAGACAAGTACCCTAAAAGGTCCGTCTTGATTTTACCCAACGGTAAGAGAAGAGGTCCCCTAGAAGGACTGGGTCTTTAGTTTGGACACAGAGAATACCAAGGATGTAACCGTCCTCCTAAGAAATGGTGACTCGGTGGACCCTTCGAGGATATGTGTGTATGAATGACATTTAATGGGTATAAAAGTTTGGGAATAAATTTTAAGAGTTGAAAAAGGAGAGATCTGAATTCTTAATACGTACATATATACTGTAGAAAAACGGAAAAGTATGACAAGTACCCCAAGAGTTCCGTTCTTATGACTTCACCAAACGGTAAGGAAGAGGTCATCTGGTGCAAAATGGACTTGAGAGGTGGTACTGGGTAGACAGAACAGATAACTCAATCTGTTCCGACACTAGGAACACTAGTCAAACCAATCAAAAGACACTAAGGTCAAAAGTAAGACAGACGAGAGACTACCTATTCCTATTCTCCGAACACCTTCGAAGGACTACCCTCCCTGACCGGACCCCCTTAGACCCAGAACAAGACTACCCACCCCCACATCAGTCATTTAGAAATAAGGTTAAAAGACAAGTACTCGTCCCGACACAAGGAAGGGACAACAAACCGGACTTCGGTTTGATACCATCCCTATTACCACTGGAGGAAGTGTTCCCGAATACGGTCGTGACAACATAAGTCATGGGGCTGGAACGTCGTCCGGTAACAGTTGGGTGTGGAGACGGGTTCTAAGGACCTGTGAGTGTCCGTTCAGATCACGTCAGAGAACACCTCAGTGACTAGGAAAGAGGACCCAGGACCACATGGGTTCCAAAATAAACACGGGAGTTTCTCAGGACAAAGGGGTCAGGACCCCTTCAAGACATTAGTTTAGGGTGACAGGAGGTCTCAGTTTAAGGGAACCCCAAGAGTCAGGGAAGCGACCTAGGGGTCCAAACCTTTAGACAACACCCAGGATCTTAAAAACATTGTCACGTTCTTGAAGGAACCATATTAACGACAGATCAAACATCCAGTAGACGCCCCATCCGAGATCCCGCCCCGAGTGTGTGACACTGAGCGTCGAGTCGACGTCGGTCTCCGGGACAGGGACACAGTCCGGTGACGACTGGTCACGGAGGTGTCCTCTGTGAGTTTGTGAGATGTCGTCTAGACCGAGTCAGAAACACCCCAGAGACACAGGACCACACGTGTACCAAAGCAAACTCGGGAGGTTCGTAGAGACCACGTATACCCCAAACTAAGATCTACACTAAAGCGCACAGGATGGTAGAACAACCCTGAAGAGGAAACAAGGACCTGCACCCCATAGAAAGGAACCCCCCTAGGTTATAAGAGGACACCTACCAACAAGTCCTCACTCAACGTTAAAACCTCAAGAACGTCCTCTTCTACTCGCGTACAGGAAGATGAGACACAGAATAAGAGAGAGTTCAACCCTTTCCTCATGCAGTTCTGACAGATAACAGTGGGACGAATAAATTGAATATACGTCTCATGTATACGCTTTACGGTTCGACCTACTTCGTGTGCGACCTTAGTTATTAGAATCTATACGTCTACTGTAGTGGGAATACCGTCTTTCACTTCTACTTGATTTTTCGAAGAACTACTTTCACTTTCTCGACCGAATTTTAAGGTGTAAGTTTTTTGTCTAGTACCGTAGGTCAGGGAAGTGAAGTACCGTTTATCAACCCCTTTGTTACCTTTGTCACTGTCTGAAATAAAAGAACCCGAGGTGTCATTGACGGCTACCACTAGCATCGGTACTTTAATTTTCTGTGAACGAGGAACCTTCTTTTCGATACTGTTTGGATCTATCGTATAATTTTCACTTTCACTTTCAACAAGTCAGTACATGCTGAGAACACTGGGGGACTTGGTATGTCAGGTACCTTAAGAGGTCCGGTTTTATGACCTCACCCATTGGAAAGGGAAGAGGTCCCCTAGAAGGGTTGAGTCCCTAGTTTTGGGTCCAGAGGGTGTAACGTCCGTCTAAGAAATGGTCAACTCGGTATTCCTTTCGGATCGTATAATTTTTCATCTCTGTAATGAAACGACTGTTTCCAGGTAGATCAGTTTTGATACCAAAAAGGTCATCAGTACATACCTACACTCTCAACCTGGTATTAGTTTCGACTCGTGACATCTTAACTACGAAAGCTTGACACCACAACCTCTTCTGAGAACTCTCAGGGAACCTGACGTTCCTCTAGTTCGGTCAGTTAGGATTTCTTTTAGTAAGGACTTATAAGTAAAATTCCTGACTACGACTTCCACTTAGAGGTCATGAAGTCATATGAGGTTATAACTACATTTCTTGACTGAGTAATCTTTTCTGGGACTAAGAACCTTTCTAACTTCCGTCCTCTTCTTCCACTATTGTCCCTTACTCTACCAACCTACCATAGTGACTGAACTACCTGTTCTCAAACTTGTACGAGACCCTTTCCTTCGGACCACACGACGACAGGTACCCCAGTGTTCTCCAGTCTGTACCGACTTGTTAACTTGACTTGACTTGATACTATAGTCAACCTTTTTTTTATAAAGTATTATCGAATATTGATTGAGGACTGTTAATATCGTCAGTAAAGGATTTAAGATATATACAACAAGTGAAATCGTTTTTCCTTTACGGTAATAGGAAGAAATAATAAGAACGTAATTTCTATGCGGTGAAGTAACTCAATATCTTAATGCGACTTGCATTCAGTTGGTAATCTTACTCTAATACTTATGGTTTATATGTATACATACAATGGGAAAAGTAAGAATTTTGAAATCCTCTTATATTCCCTTTACATACGTACGAATCAACGAGTCAGTACAGGCTGAGAAACACTGGGGTAACTGACGTCGGTCAGTCCGTGGAGACAGTAACCCCTAAGAGGTCCTCTCTTATGACCTCACCCAACGGTTCGAGAGGAGGTCTCCTAGAAGGACTAGGTCCCTAACTTGGGTACTGATGGCCTAACGTCCACCTAAGAAATTGTAGACTTGGTGGTCCCTTCGTGTTTATATGTATAGAGAAGATGGGAAAAGTAAGAACTTTCACTCCCTCTTATCTTCCATTATCCTCTCTGAATATTACAGAGGTTCATCAGGACAGGATCTGTTTCCCGAGTCGTAAATTGTTCCTAGGTATATGAATCTGTAATTGAACATAAAAACAGGGATTTAAAATAAAACGGGACTTTTCTGACTAACTAAACGTAAATTTGTAGTAAAGTCAACAAGAATCATTACTAGAAAATAGTCTCTAAGAAGAAATCTTGGTTGTTATATCTGTCGTTTACAACAATGTTCAATGGGAATTATGAAGAGTAACGGATGTGGGGTTGTAAAATAATAAAAGCAGTACCGATTTAACTATTATGTTTAATTCTTCCCTAAACACGAACACCTCTAATTACTCTGTTACCTCTCTTTCTTACAAAAATTACTATTTTAATATAAATATGACATCCTAAAGGAATCAAAGTATCAAGGAATATGTCAAACCTAGTCTCCTACTTCGTCTCCGGTAATACCAAAGGGGTAGATATCGATGTCGACAGTGAGGTAACCTCAACTCCGGTTGTAAGACCTAAGGTTCCTTTCCACCGTCATTATTCCCTCTTTATTTCACGTTTCGTCGACCATCTTTCAATTTATTTTTATTAGAAACTATCATATATCGACGATAATATTCATAATTTTTAACCAGTAAATTTGATATTATTGTTTTTGGAATATTTGACCTACAATATAAAGTTGTTACATCATTGTCCTGAATCTCTCTAATTCGTTGGACGGACCCTAGTGTGTCGACAATTTACCGTCTTCGTTCCAACCTTAGTTGTCCGTATCGGGGTCCTTAAATAGAAAGAGTCACAGGTGGAGAAGAGGGAAGAGATACAACTTACGTTGGATAAAGGAAAAAAAGGATTATAAATAAATAAATAAACAGACATGGTCCGGAATCAACACCGTACACTTGAGGATCAACTTCGTACACCCTAGATCAAGAGACTGGTCCCTAACTTGGGTCCAGGAGACGTAACTCTCACACCTCAGAATCGGTGACCCGGTAGTCCCTTCAGGGTTGTATAATAATAAACCGAAGGATCCATTCATCTTCGGATAAAGGTAAGTCTTCTTGAAGTTGACATTGTAGTCAATAAAAATTCTACTATTTTATGTAACCATATTAGACGATCTTTTACTTACACGGTTCGTAACTAGATCTATTCTCTATTAAGAAAAATAGGAAAATAGTTGAGACACCACCTCGATAGATTAATAGGGTTAAAAAGTTTTCTTGTCTATTTCCGTGTCTTTTCATTTTATTGAATGGGTTCCAGTGTGTCTACGATTAATCTCTTCGATCCTAAACGTTGTTCAGTTAGACCGAGTTCTAGAATACAAGGACTCACTCGACTAAAGAGACAATCCGTGTATCTGTGTTACGGTTCCCGGACGACATAAAATCTTTAGTATTTGTACGAAATTAGACTCAAGGAAAATTTTATTTTTTACCTTTATTTTTACTTAAATTATTATAGTTTATATCATTCATATTATAGTTTTATATTATGTATATTAATTACCAAAGGGTCCACTGAGTCACGTTTCTTAGACGGACAGTTCATTCTCTGGGTCCAAACTAGGGACCCAGTCCTTCTAGGGGGCCTTTTCCTTTACCGTTGGGTGATATCATAAGAACGGACCCTTTAGGGTACCTGTGTTCGGACCACCCGACATCAGATACCTCAACTTTTCTCAGCCTGTACCGAATTTTTGATTTGTTTTTGTTGGGTTGTTATTACGTCATTAAGACTTATATATTATTACTAAAGAATGCGGTTGTGTTAGAATTTTATATTGTTATATTGATATATAAAATAATTATTATAAATTTCCTCCTTCCTCGAGTACTTTCGTTTCTACAAGTCCTAGGTGTCTTCAGTTTAAATCGGTACAAGAATTGATAATACGATACTACGAAGAGTAATATTTATTTCAAGTGTCAGTTTGTGAGAATTCAAATAAACACCTTTATTGAAAGGGATTAGTCAATAGACGGATAATAAATTGTAGGAAGTATAAGTAGTCCGTTACTATACAGTAATAGAGAAGGGTTGATTTTGTTTTGTTCTTTATTTTTAGTAGGAAAAGTACGTTTATAGTCAGAAATAAAGATTTGATGTATGACTTTAGTAAAAATTTTTCGTCTATGTCATTTTCCATCGACTCCAGTTAAAGTGTTTCGGATCCTCATTTCAGTTTGTTTAATAAAATGATCCAGAGTAATTAAATTACCTCTAGGTCAAAAAAAAAAACAAACTCCCACCTATCCACTATAACCAAACTTCTACAAGACTTTTGATTTTTCATCAAATAATAATAAAAAAAATTTGAAAAGAACTTCATATCAACTAAATGTTACAACACAATTAAAGATGACATTTCGTTTCACTAAGTCAACAGGTATAGATATAACACGAACATAAGACCGAAATGTCGAATTTTTCGATTCTCCTGAGTCATGGTCAAATCAAGTCAATGAGTCAGTACAGGCTGGGAAACTCTGGGGTACCTGACGTCGTACGGTCCGGAGGGACAGGAAGTGGTTGAGGACCTCAAATGAGTCTAAGTATCTCCTATCTTTAGTCACTAGTCTTACGACTTTCCAGTCTTGAATTCACTTTCGTATTTATTTCCTTCATCTTAAAATCCGGAACAATACCTGTTATACTCTCTCTTAAATATCTTTTCGCATTATCTAGAGTAGAACGGAACTCGTACGGAGATCAGTTGATAAATAAGTCACACATAGACCACTTCCGAGTCACACCCGGTTCAGGTAAAGGTCCGTCCGAACATGTATTTTATTACTTGTTCTTGTGGTCTTGGGCGGGATGAGGTCCTTTGATGATTCGGGTGGCTGGTGTTGATTCTGGACTACATCGATTTATTTATTTATAATTTTTTTTTGTCAGGTATGACGAAAGGACCTCGAACGCAGAACCTCACCCCTTCCTCCTTAGTCCTTTGTTTATTTTTGAACCCGTATATACATTTGTTCACCCTTGTAGAATCTGTTCGATTTACGATACTACTCATTTCGTCTACTTATACGACCTCTCTACTCCATCCCCTTTGTGTCCCACTCAGTACCTCCCGGGAAGATTTTCCGACAAAATGACACGACAGAGACGAAGGTCGAATACGAAAGGCAGACCGCCCCCACGACACAATAAACACAGAAGGAGTATATTGTGTCGCGGACCGTGTGACACTACTACTCACGACTCTGGACGACCATCGTCGACGTGAAGAGGTAAACGATTTATCTCTTAAATTGTTCTCCTTTATTCAAAGGTGAAGTCGTACTCCCTAAATCAAATCAATAATGATTCGTATAGGGTTAGGACTTCACAATTTAGGGATTTACCACAACATTAAACGTGAAGAGTTAAAGGAGACCCAGAATCGAACGAGTCCGACGGTGTTGTTTTATGGTGTCTGACCGAATTGTTACCTCTGAGTGACAGAGTGGTAACGCTTCTGACCTTTATGTTCTACACCCACGGTTGGACCGAAGAGTGACACACGAGCTCACTTCATGGTATTTCAGGGGATGGGTGTTTGTTCGAAGTAAGGTTTTCACGTAAACATTCAGGTTAAACAAGAATTCAGGTTGTTTCAATCGGATGCATGGGTCAATTGTGTCAGTCGATACATCTTGACATGATAGTATCCAAATATTATGAAAAGTGTATGTTTTATTTTGTAAAAATTAGAATGTCATGGAACTCTTCATGTCATCATGTCATGTTGTCAACTGTACGTCCCCGACGGTAATTGTCAGTTCTTCTCAATGACTACTCGTCTTCTCCTCCACCCTTTACTGTTTCGACTTCCTAACAGTCGTTGTCCTGTGTCCCGTTTGATGTGACAGTAAGACGGACTGTAACTACCGTGTCCAAGACCAAGGGACCACCTTGGTCTACGTGTAAAGGTAGAAACTTTAAAACGTTGAACTTATAAGCAGACATCCCGTGAATAACATTTCTTTCACCCTTCCCCATCCCCTCTCTGTCTTACTCTCTCTTAGGGAGAAAGAACGGGAAGAATGAAAAAAGTGTTCCGGTGATTTGAGTGGGAGTCCTTAGTAGATTAGGATTAATGTAGGACTATTGGTAGTCTACCCCGAAGGGTCCACCGCGATCACCATTTCTTAGACGGACGGTTACGTCCTCTGAGTTCTCTGCTCCCAAAGTAGCGGCCTCCCCTTCTAGGGGACCTCCTCCCATACCGTTGGGTGAGGTCGTAAGAACGGACCTCTAGTGGTACCTGTTTCCTCGGACTGTCCGATGGTAGGTACTCCAGAGTTTCTCGACCTGTGCTGACTCGTTAAATCGTACGCGTGTACGTCGTAGTCTAATCCCCAATCTCAAAGTTGTATGTTATAAAAAAAAGAAAGCCTTCGCCACTTGTGTCTATAAGTCAGGTATACGAAACAAAATCGTAGAAATTGTTATCCTACACAAATCATTAAGGGAATTCTCAGTAAGGCGTCGATCCACTGTCCTTATGTTGGTACTCATTCTCCTTAAGGACAGAGGACCTCGGAACGCAGATTAACACCGTATTTAAACTTACCGTTTATTTACCTAAGTCAGACACTACCTGACCCGTAGACTTTTCTCTCTTCAAGAATGTCAGTGGGCGATTCTACCGGAGGTTACTAGGGTGGGAGGACAATAAGAAGGTGGAAGACATAGTAGGGAGAGAGTGCTCGATAATCAGACATGCTGGTCATCGGACACCGTCTTGACAACCAATCAGTGAAAGTTCTAATCTAACATTTTCTGCCTAAAGGTAGAACTCGATGAAGAGAACCTAATAAACGTGACCCTTCGGTACAGTAGTCGTCGAGACCCCTCTCCTTGTGTTGCCACTTTTAGACTCGATACACCGGTTATCAGGGTTCCTTGACTCTACCGGTCGGTGGTATACTCACCTGAATCTACGTTTAAGGGATCGAGGTGTACAGACGTCGAACTTAGAGTTCTCCCTGGGACTCGGTCTTTGTGAGTCGTTCAAAGGAGGGTCTAAGGACTGAGTGTCTTTGACACTCTATTATTTACACCTAATTGAATTCGGTGATTTAAACCCTATCAAACATTGACACACTATCCATTGATTACGTCTAGAAAGTCACGTCTACTAAACTCTCTGTTACTGGATCTCACAAGAACTAGTTACCAGTCTATACCTTTCGAATTCACTCTTAACTATTCGAGAGTTATTCGATCTTTTTATTCTTATCGTTACCGCAACTATGGTTTTAACTCCGTGATGACTACGGACAAACTCGACATTCCAACTCAATGGGTCTTAGGTTCGTAACTATAGAGTGTAAATACAGTGCTTACTCAGTTCATTGTTCTCGATAAATATTACTTACAGTACCGGAAAAGGAGACAAAATTGACTATTGTGAATAATAAAATTCTTAAGACTCAATAGTCCTCATCCACAGTCTTACACATATACATCTTCTTTCTTATAGAAACAGAGTTGAGATTTACGTTTTAATAAAATTTAAGAGTAAGTATATATATGGACGAAAGACTTACAGAAAGACTATTACGGAAGGAAATACCTGAGTTTACTATAGATCTCGTCGTCTATGTTTAGAAAGGATTGTTTGCATTCCGAGAGTAGTATTTTTTTGAATAAAAAATCCCATCTGATATAACGAGGTTTTATGTAAACTATTTGGATACTCGTGACTATAATAAACTGTGGTCTCTTTGTCCATCATTAAAGTTAAATCTTGTATTTTTACTTGGTTCTTATTTTTGGGTTCAACATAAATCTCACACAGAATGTCTATGTTTCTTCTAAACGTCGAAAGAAACTACACGAGTGTACTTTACGGACATCAGTTTCCCGATAAAAATTTGAACTCTTCTTTAAGCCCTGTTTTCCTTGTAAAATTTATATTTTCTCTTGAGAGCCCTTCTAGTGTCTCTTCACTTTAGTGATAATGTTTCAAGTTTCTGTGTAACAAGAAGTTTATGGTTCTTCGACTGAATTCCTAGTAACCACTGGGAGTAAGACCCTGCCAAAAAGATCCAAAATTCCTTCACTACCGGTACTTCGACAAGAAAACGGGGAAAAGTCTTTAACGAGACAAAACCTGGTGAAAAGACGAAATGAAAAAACTCTGATTAGGGTGACAACAGTCCGTTGTAAAAGACAGAGGAAGTTGAGGGTCCGATCTCAAAAACTTGAGTCACTCCTCTAGGCTTAACGTCCATTAATCGTACATCACAGTCCGTAGTTCAACCGACTAGTGTTCTCCGATCCCTTTCCTTAGACTCCACAGTCAGGGACCAACCTCGTCCTTTTTATAGTCTCTGATCCTCAACGAGGGTTCGACTACCCTTCGACCTTTTAATAAAATTTTGTACCCGTCCTTCGGTCCGCCTGGTCAGGGTACATAATTCCCGGTAAGATTTTCAGTCGGTCTTCCAGTATCCCTATCTAGACACTGGAGTCCGGTTCCTCCTGACTGGGTCTCTCCGCCCTAGATAACAAACTACAGTCTCTCTTCGAGATTGTTTGTCCTGCTCTTTCCGTTGAAGATACTCATGGTTGAGATTCTCCGTTAAATTTACGTAATCGAGTAAAGAAGGAGTGTCGTTAAAACCTTCTATCCAAAATATAGGTAATGTATCTACACCGTTGACTCTGAGTCTCTCTACTTCGTTAAACCGGAAACCTCGGTGGTAAGTATAGGTACTGACAGACTACGGTTTAGGAGAAAGTGATGTGGCGAAAAATAAAAGGATACTCACTAAAATAAATTGTGTCAGTAACTGATTTTTATTATTTGAATCCCCTGAAGAAAGTATTCCCTAGAGTTCTCGTAGTTCATGTTTGGGAAGTAAATTACACGAATTTTTACTTTCTTTCCAGTGTCACCATGTCCAATACTAAGACTTAATATATTAAGTCTATGAAACGACAACCAGTGTATAGCCTAGGAATCTTTAGTGTTTCTTACAAATAGACACAGTTTTTACTTTCTTTGGTTATGTATCCTCTTTATATAAATCGAGTCACGTAGAAAATTACAAGAAAAACTACTATTAAAATTCTTAAAAATAGATTTTCGGTAAACATGCGTCCATCAGTCAGGAAAAGTTGATAGGTCATTTAAAACCAAACAAAAGTCTTGTCAGTGACGGATGTTGTAACGAATGCCTTATAGACTTTACGCAAATATAAACATCTTATTCCATTAAGTCATCGTACCACAGGTGAGTGACCAAGTAAGTAGGATTTTGTGAAAGATATACGGTCATCGACTCTTGCGTTAACATCAGTGTCATGATTTCTCAAATAACTTACTTCCTACCGTCAATTGTAAATGTGTCTTAAATCTCGATAGTTTTTTACGGTCGCGACTCTCCGGTGTCCTTCCTTACGACGATTAAGATGGAGCCTCATTTTTTTGTTCGATATGAAGGTCCTTCATGAAACCTTTCGGACAGAACTTTCTCAGGAGGGTTCCATATTATGTAACTATTATTTCACTAATTGAACAATCAGTAAGTCAAGTCAAGTCAGCGAGTCAGCACAGGCTGAGAAACGTTGGGGTACTTAACGTCGTGCGGTCCGGAGGGACAGGTAGTGGTTGAGGGTCTCAAGTGAGTTTGAGTACAGGTAGCTCAACCACTACGGTAGGTCGGTGGAGTAGGAGACAACTGGGGAAGAGGAGGACGGGGTTAGGGAGGGTCGTAGTCCCAGAAAAGGTTACTCAGTTGAGAAGTGTACTCCACCGGTCTCATGACCTCAAAGTCGAAATCGTAGTCAGGAAGATTACTTGTGGGTCTTGACTAGAGGAAATCTTACCTGACCAACCTAGAGGAACGTCAGGTTCCCTGAGAGTTCTCAGAAGAGGTTGTGGTGTCAAGTTTTCGTAGTTAAGAAGCCGTGAGTCGAAAGAAGTGTCAGGTTGAGAGTGTAGGTATGTACTGGTGTCCTTTTGGTATCGGAACTGATCTGCCTGGAAACAACCATAATCTAACAAGATTTAGTTCAACACAGGGTCCTCTTATTTTAAGGTAAAGATTTTACCTGGAACTCTTAGGGAAAAAGGGAAAAAGTGATTGAACAGAAAATATAAACTCCTTTCGTGGAGGTGGTGTGGACGTAGAGGGTGGTACCAGGTCTTTTGTAGATACTTCTATCTCTGACCACTGGAGACGACTGCAAAATGACAAATTTCAATAGTCACGGTACGGAAGTTTAGATCTCCTTTACGGTCACCAGGAGAAAGGTTTCTTTCCATTTTCTAAATACAAAACGAGAAACAAGTAATAAATAAGGTTTTAAATGTTCAGTGAGTTTCAATTCTAAGTACTGATAGATCTATATAACAATAAGATATACTTTTCAAGACACCAAGAATGGTTTGATTGATATTTGACGATTACACAAGTAGGGAATTTACCTGATTTTTACTGGTATTATACACGTAAAACATAATTTGGTAAGGTGAACGATTTTCTTTTTACATTACTAGAAAATACAGTGTTGAGATTAGTCTGAAGGACATGCCTGTACATTGATTATCATTCTCTATCCCACACATAAGAAAATCTACTATTTTTAGTCATAAAGACCCATTTAAGTTATGAATATCTTTCTCTTTTTATATCCATATATGTGATATGTAATATGTAAGCGTCACCCCAACTATAACGGGGTTCACAACTTTTAACCAAGAACCTTCCTACCTACGATCATAATGTGATTAAACACTAGAATGTTTCCTGATGTCCTATATTCGTCTATTTGTCACATAGGTATTATAGTTTTAAATTATCCTTCCTTTAATCCTTATTTTTTACAGGTGTTTCCGAGAAACACCCCATTATTTTTTACAACTCATTGTGACCACACATTCATATATTTGTGTATACAGAGTATATACTTATATATCCGTAGAAATGCGATAAAAAGAAAATCTTGTTTTGTCTTATATACTATAAGACATAGACAGGGAACGAAAATAAAAAATTATACGATATAGTGTATACTGTTTCTTAACTACGAAAACTTGACACCACAACCTCTTCTGAGAACTCTCAGGAAACCTGACGTTCCTGTAGTTTCGTCAGTTAGGATTTCCTTTAGTCAGGACTGATAAGTGACCTTCCTGACTGCGACTTCGACTTCGAGGTTATGAAACCGGTGGACTATACTTCTCGACTGAGGAATCTTTTCTGGGAATGAGACCCTCTCCAACTTCCGTGCTCCTCTTCCCCTGTCGTGTCCTACTCTACCAACCCACCGTAGTGTGGAGTTACTTGCACTCAAACTCGTTCGAGGCCCTCTACCACTTCCTGTCCTTTCAGACCGAACGACGTCAGGTACCCCAGCGTTTCTCAGTCTGTGACGACTCGCTGATTTGCTGTTGTCGTACAGTGTACACTTCGTCCTAAATGTGTCCGGTTATGAACGTCCCTAGTCCATACACTGTATTTATTCTTTTTGTTCTTAGTCCCTTCTCCACACCTGTCGTCGTTTTGACTATGGGTACGAGGACATGTGTTCCCCCTACACCCTAAGTCGAGGTCAACTACCAACGATACACCCTTAAACCAGAGTCACAATAGTATAGGAGACTAAACGGTTCGTTATCACCTTTATGTTTGAAATGCACAACTGTGACTTAAAAGGTTCACACAGTTGTAAAACACCCAGTTCACTTTGTACAGGTTTGATCGTTTGTAGCGTCCAGAGGGAAACCTGAAGACCATCTCCATGTTGGGCCCCAAAGGGGTCTTACTAAGTCTTCGATTGATGTTGTTTTAAGGAACGTGTCTTAAAAGTACACTACACGAACGACCCGAAGTCAAGTCCAGATGACTTCATCTTTGAGATACCTAGGTAGGTCCTTATACTTAAAAATTGTTCCATAAAGAATACATTAGAGTTCAAACTCTTGGTTCTCGTGTCGTATGAAAAATTGTCGAGATAATGGAGGTATTAACCTACGATTTCATTCTTTACTAGTATGACAAATTTTTGGTACAGGAATAGCCACCCATAACTTCAACGAAGATGTAAGGGGGGAGATATGTATTATGAAGTCATTTACAGGAAAACGTGTAACGAAATTAAAAATATCTAAAGAATTTAGTCCTAATGACCCAGATTAATTCCAGATTATCTATAACATGTAAAATCCCAGATCATCTATGACGTTTAAATGAAATTTTTCCCAAGTCTTTCAATGTAAAGTTGGTCTCTATATATGTTCACAGGATTAAGGTTGTCATTGTAGTGACCTGTAATCTTAACAAAAAGAAGAACTTATTTCTAAATTTTTAAAAGAAAAACATTTACTTTTTACATACGTCAATTCTTAAAAAAATCTTTATTACAATTGTAAAAGAGATAAACTCCTCAAACCTCTATAAAGGAACGACTCTTACCGTCCAATCTCACCTTCGATTGTGGAACATATGTCACAGTTAAAATAACTGTGGAAATGGACGAAGGATCCCAGATGGGAAGAGAGTTTAGCGACGAAGAGAAGGGTGTCCCTCAGGTGATATCGGTGATTGACAGAAAGTGGTAAGACCATATACAAAGACTCAAAATACAAGTGAACAAGTAAGGATAGAGGTGAACCTCCGATTTTATCCATTCTGATAAAATTATCAGATAGAAAAGGAATAAATAAACTACATCGAGACACATTTGATCCGGTAATCGTTAAATGATATTTTTCATAAATTTCTTAATATATCCAATGACAAAATGAATTATTAGTTGGGTTAAACTTGTTTTAAAATGAATTAAAGTTGGTATAATTGGTTAACTTAGTTAGTCATGGGAATCAAAGAGAAAAACGAAAATCTTTACACGAGATAAATACGTAAAAGTCAAATTACGATATTATTTAATTGAGGTCTTATTATCACTAACAATAAAATAATTTGTTGTCGTCTCCTTGATATTTCTAAATTTATCGAAATATACGTACAATTTTTGAAAGGTTGGAGTCTTTACCTAAAAATACCCCCCTCCTCCCTCTCTTTACCCGAAAGAGAGTTCTCAAAATTAAAGTTTTGGGTTTACCTTAAAGTTTTATCTTCATTTATTTACAGTTTCGGAGAACCGGAGACGAGACGGTAAGATACGGACTTTAGGACGGTTTTACTTTAAAAGGTAAGTTCTTCTTGACCGTAAATGATTCGACTAAAAATTTCTGAGTGAAAATTTTCATCACCTTTCAAACACGTTGAAACCTGTAAAGAGACACTTATCTTGTCAACGGAGACATCTGTAAAAGGTGTTACTATTACAAAAGACTTTTTGCTTAAAAATCGGGAAAGTTACAGAAGTCGGTGACCCAGATGACCAAAAAGGGTCACGGTTCGTATCTTCTATTTGTCATTAGTTTGATGTTCGATCACAGAGTGATTCGTGGTGCCGTGTTTTTCCTGTCTCTCTTTTTCCTGTCTTCTCCTTCTCTCTCCTCCCTCTTATCAGACTATCAGGTAAACGATATGTCTTTCTAAGTAGAGTTTTGGCACACGAGAAAGTCGTTTTGACTCGACATCTGACCGAACTTATAAGTTAACGGCAATTCTAGTGTGTCAATTTTCGACTCAAGCAAATTTCTTAGGTATCTCCCTTATACCTCGGGGACGTTATGTATTAGTTTAGGCTCCTAATTCAGAGGCTAAGACAAACAGTTAGGTCGGATCCACCCCTCTTCGCCGTCACGAAACCCCACGGATACTTTCTCACTTCAAAACCCTTTACCTTTGATTTTGACAGTCGGTCACTTTTGGACGTCACAAGCATTTCCTTCGAAATTTTTTTAATTATTTGATACCCTACGCAGATTCCATCTTTACTTGTAATGTCTTGCAACACTTTTTTGACTTTAGGTAAAATGACAAACAATCAGATTCTCGTCACTGAACGTCGTCGTTCGTTTTCAAGGATCAAACAGAAATTGCGAAAGAGCGTGGCGAGGAATATAAGAGAAGGAAAGGAGAAAGCGTCGAGAAGAGTATGCGTCACATGGGACCTTAATTGGGGCAGAAGGAAAGTAAAGATTGAGGGCGGGGGTGGGGGTGGAGTCGGGGGCGGGAAATACGAGGGTCTGGGTTCGGATGAAAAGAAGTAGAAGATTATAAACGACCAACTACCCCGAACCTCCTCCATCGCTCCGTCTTTTTTCAAAACACCAAACGTTTTGAACCCGGAAACAACACAGTAAAGGGGATGGCGAGGGGCGGGGGTGGTGCACTGGTTCTGTCCGGCCTTAAAACACTTACCTCGACTTTCCACCCACGTTCCCTCCCTCTCCGAGGCGGAGGAAGAGGCTTCTCTGGTTAGAGGATCGCCTCGCGACGCCCCAGTCGTTATTTGTTGTTACCCGACCCTTGTCTGCCATGCAATAACCGACGCCTCTCTTGGAGCGCCCCGGACTCGGGCTTCGAGGCGGGGGAGGACAATGGGACCATTGGGCAGGCCGAGGTCGGCGGCTCTTCCAGAAACCTTTGACAACGGGTCTAATCTCGCCGACCCGATAGGGCCCTCACAACCCGCCGCCCCATGCGAAGGGCGGACTAACGTGGGAGCCTTTCATGGGCTCTCGGAGTGGCACGGCCGGAACTTCGGTCCGACGCGGGTTTGGACAGGGGCCGGCCCCATTTACACGCCAAGGACGAATTTTATGAGAATCCACGCGCGGAATCCTGGCCGATTGAGACTAAATGACGAAAATTTCTTGAGTGCCACACACGGGAACGACAGGTGTCAATAACACAGAGGGGTCATAATTCCAAAAATTATAATAATAATTATTTTTTTTAACTGTGAAGGTACCCAGGCTTTAACTCAGGACAAGCGAGTATGACGTCAAATTATACCGAGGTATTACAAGGTAAATTCCTTTTTGAAAGCTAATCTTTAACTCTTAACGTCGTGAAGAGGGTTGTCCGACTTGTCGACGGCTTTTGAAGGAAACCAGAAATCGAGACCAGCGGTGGTCCTAGTGTTTACTTAAAATTGTGGCGACTCAGGGGCGACGGTAAGGCTCCGGAGAGTCGGGGCCAACCCGGCTCCGAAAGAATTCACTGAGAAATGTCGAGTCGGGTCAACCTCCCAGTCCGTTCACCAAAGTCTTAACGTCGGGAGGGAAAAATTGCAGGATCAGTAACAGGAACTTTGGGCTGAGGGAAGAGGGGAGCGGTGGTTAAGGACCGAGATCGTCAAATTTTTGACCTCTCCTTCACTTTCGCAGTTCATGTCATTCACTGTGGGAGGCGGAGGCACATATGTGTTGTTTTCGAGTCCTTTGCACGCTCAGGGATCCTATAGGCTCGGTGGAGTTGGGTAGGGACGGGGAGGGGTGAACGTGGCCCCTGAGCTTTGTGGATCAACGTCACGTGTGCACCCTGTGCAAAAATAAAATATGAAAAGGAGTGAATCTATCGAGACATCAAGAGAGTCAAGGGAGAGGGTTGCGTTGGGGAAGATTTTTCGTTAAGGAGACGAAGAGGGTTCCCGAAAGGGGTGTCTAGAATGACAGAGTACTTTCTGACTGAACTCCTACTGCAAAATTTTTTTTTACAAAAACTATGTGGTATTGCCACTACTACCCGCAACTTTTTGCCCTTCTCTTGAACCCGGTTTTCGAATTATCCTTGCTCCGACATAACGGTCCACCCAAGGAATAGTCCAAGTTTCACCTCCCTGACCTCTAGAGCTCCCTCCACTCCATCCTCTGATTCCTGCGTACCAGAACCTTCTAGCGCAAAGTCTTATATATGGACCGCGCTTGCTTTCACGAAATCCTTTCACGAAGTCGGCCTATCACCTGGTTTGTGTGGTCAATCCTGTTGACCACTGAGCTATGTGTACCGAAGTCACAGGGGTCCGCGGAATTGTTATTCGTCGCCCAATCCTGCCGTCGGCTAAACGAGACACCTCAAAGGTCCGACGCCAGTGTCGCGGCCGTCCGTGTCGTGGTCGAACCCGTCTCCCCGCGCCCTCTAAGTGCTCTTCCCCGTCGCTCGGAGGACTAACTGTCGGGCTTTAGACTAGAACACTTTCTCTGCACCTCGGTTACCCTCCGTCGCTAGGTAGTCAAACCTAACCTCCGGGGACCTCCTCTTCATCTCCTTTTTGGTGGCTTAACTCGAGACAGTCTCCGCGAAAGCCGAAGGTTCCCCCTTCACGACCCGTTATTAATTACAAAAATAATTTTAACCTCCCTTAAAAAACGTCGGCAAGCGGATCGCACCGAAAGTCCACCCAGAAAGGATGTTGAAAAATACAGAGAGGTCTATTAACGTACCAACACCCAACGTTTTTGATAGGAATGCTTTCTCCACAGAGGCAGAGAAATCAGGGCAATCCACGTTTCGTTCAGAGCGACTAGCGGTAACGATCAAAACGTGTGCAAACGCTTAGTCTCGACGGGCCCCATGTGGCTGGCGCGTCCCTTTGTAGCTCTCACTTTTATTTATGTAGCTGAGAACAAGCTTAAAAACGATGATTCCTTTTATACATTTAACACTTGAGAGAACCGAGAGAAACCTAGGTCCACTTCCTCCGACACATCCCTCCCAATAAAAACACTTACCCTGACAGCCTCCTATTAATCGATACGTTTAAGTTCTCGAAGTAAGTACTAAAAAAAAAAAAAATTCGGATTTTCGGTAGAACAAGGGGAGATCCAACTATCTTCAGGTCTAGGGCTCCTTTAGAGGTCGATTTACGAATTTTATATTTTGTGACTCGACTCTAAACGCTTCTCGTCGTCTTACCTACCTAAAATACTGGTCGTTCACGGAATGTACCAGTGGTTACACTCACTAGTCAAGCTTTCAACGACAAATATTTGAACTGAGGCTGCCTCCCCCACCCCCCTCCTCCCGCTCACTCTTCCTCCCCCCCTCGTTCCCCCAACCCTGACGTCTATGAAATAGACGAAACAACGGTGACATCCCGCTGAGACGAAGATCTTCGGGTCAGAAGTTTTACTCGAATGGAAAGTCACTAAACCTATTCCGTATCAAAACAAAAATTCTGGGGGGGAAAAAAAAAGACAAATTTCACGAGTTCTACTCACCTTCTCCTCTTCCTCCCGTCGTCGTCGACGACGTGAGTTTCAAAGACCGACCCAAACAGACGGTGTAACTTTTCTTACTTCAACTCTGTTTACGACTGTGAAAAAACAAATGTACCCAAAACAAAGGAAAAAAAAAAGAAAAGAAGAAAGAGTAACAGAGAGAATATAAAAAGTAAAGTAGTGAGAGAAAAACAAGAAAAAAATCCCCTAATAGACTCTCTTATTTGAAGTTGACACAAAATTAGATCGAAGCCGATCGGATTTTTGCTGAAATTCACATTAATGAATTACAACAAAACTATGTACTTAGATACTGACTATGTGTCACATAAGTCTAGCGTGTCCCTTCGTTGAGAGGGACCGACAACTTAAGAGTCGTATGCGAAAGTGACAGTTTACTTATGTCTTTTACCTATAACCCCAACTAAGGTACCTGAAAATAAAAAGACAAATTCCTCTCGTAGGTCATCTGAATACATACGGACACACACACACACACACAAACTGTAGACTCCAAATGTAAGAAAATTTTCTTAAAATAGAAAGGGAAACATCTTAGTCGCACCCTCTTTAACATTGCTCTTTGGTTGTTTACAGTCCTTTTCTTTTAAGTAATTGTCTCTAGACCGAGTACTAAGTCTTCCACTCCAAACTAAATCTCGACTTAAGGGGGAGAAATGGACATGAAAGGTGGGAGTATTTCTTCTCTTCGTAAGTCAGAATGTAATTCTTATTATTTGAAAGTTTACTAACGTAAATTCGTTTTGAACATAAACCTCGTTAATTACACTACACTGTCAAACGACAAAATACCGGGACAGTGTTTGATTACTTTCTTCCTTTATTATTGAATTTTCACTGTAGGAAGAAAATTGGTAAAACACAAATTTATACAAACAGGTATACCGCATATTCATTAGGGTATGTGATTCCATTGTTAAACTTTTATGGGTTGTGCCTCCTTGTTTAATCTGTCGAATTAATGAGAAAAGAGGACGTAATCTTCAACTCGTTATATTCACTGACAAACCAAAGGGTAGAGGAATGTGATTTGGTATATGACAATGGTTTGAAAAGTCTCTACTAAAACTACTGGTATACCAAACCAGTATTATAGAACAAATATCCGGAAAATTCACCAGTCGCTTAGTATTAATTCCGGATTAATTATTAACATTATGTATAAATCCTTTAATTCAACTTCTAAGAAAGATACTTGACAACTATCCTCCAGTTATACAATAGTTAATAAGGTCGGTATACCCCCGTAAGTATTATTTGAATCTAAATTAATAGTTTCAAGTCAAACGGTAAATCTAATCCATATAACTTAAGAGCTTGAAGAAGTTTAGAAGTATATTTATCCTTATTCAATGTGTATGGAGAGGGAGGGGTCACTGTCTTATGTGTTAAAGCCTGAACTGTTATTCGTCCACGGTCCCTCAATAGAGAAATGAAAACATTTGGATAATCATATCTTTAAAAGAAGATTTTAGAACATAAATTATCAACAGGGAAACTCAAAACTTCGTTACTTGGAGTTTTGTATATCATGAAACTCTTAATATGGTACATGACAATTTAGAAACTATCTTCTAAACCTTCTGTCTTTATTTCACAATAAATCAGAAAGACTAAAAAGGGGATGGTGATAAAATCGTTCTTAACTTATACAAATTTTTTTCAAAGACTCCTATCCGTGTGGAAATAGAGTTGGAAAAAACTGAAGATGAGATTCACACAACAAACTCCAGAGATCCGAATAAATAATTCGACACACAATTTTCCCCCATTTTTTCTATGACTCTTCGTAACGAATCATCCGTAGTTTTACCCGTCCTAATAACCATATTAATACAATACTTGGGAGTAAAGAAATAACTACGGGGAGGGGTTTAATTTAACTAGATATCCTGATTAAAGTACTGTTTGTAAAGATAAATTACAGCGGATTTTCCAAAAGTTTAGAAAACAAATACAGAAACTGAACAAAAAATCTCGAGAAAGTTCTAGATTCAGTTAATGTCCTTTGTACCGAACGTCTTCCATTCCGTTTTTTAACGAAAGTTTCCTCCCCTTTTCGTTGAGATCTTCCCTTTCTAATTTTTTTTTTTTCAGGACTTGAACGACAGAATTACAAGTCGGGTTAATTAACTCGAGATTTTCTCGGTGGAGTACACAGTACGTATGTAATCTCGGAGACTACTCAAACAGAAACCCCTTAGACCCTGACGTGATGGGTCACAGTAGTGTTTAATGGTCCTCTTTAACGAAGGTCGAGTGTTAGTGTAGACGAAAACCGTTCTTGATTACGTGGTTCTGAAGTTCAAGATTCGGAGACAAGTCTAAAATTAACGTTAACTAGTCCAAATATAATAACATGGAGCTCTCTGGAGGATCTCGGTCTTGGGCCGAACGACAAAGGAAATCTCGTCGCGTATAGTAATAAACCACAAGACCACCTCCTGAAAAGACTACCGTCTTTAATCAAAGTGACCCAAGTAGCCCTGCCCTACGAAGTTCTAAATTCACGTTCACAGAAGAAAGGTGGAACGAGCGTTGTGTCTTGCAATCCACACATAGGTTACGATTCCTATAGATACCGAAATTTTATTTGGAATCCCCCTAACCTTCTAAAAATTTTACAAAAGACACACAATGATACTACACTACAAACAACTTTGACTGAAAACGGTAAAATAACGAACATAATCCTAAATAAATTACATCATTCCTCTGTAAATTTCCGTAACGAAAATTAAAACTAACGAAAAACTATTGTAAAACACAACGGTAGATAACATAGAAAATAATACACTTTGAAATAAAATATCCTTGTTCCTCTATGACGAAGTCATGTCGAAACACTTTGAACTCTATACAGATTACAACTCCCTGAAAACAACCACAGATATTAAACTTTAAAAAGGAAACCTAAACAATACGATTTACACTTTATTATCAAAATAATATAATACACAGAACACCCTTTGTGCTTCTCTTTTAATATCTATAAATTCGTAACTCATATCAACATAATAAAGATAGAAATGTAATATACCCTTTGTACGTTAAAAACCTTGTCTAAAAAAATTTCTACCAAGTTTCTTCTCTCTCCCAGAAACTTTACCTTAACTCGTAACGACAACGATGAAACTCCGTCGGACGACACAAAAAAGCCAACCAGAACGAACATCAACTAGTTTAACGACAATCGTACATTTTATTCAAAGAAACACAACGACTATAGGATCAAAAAGGTTTCTCGAGGATGTTAGAAATACTTCGAAAATTCAATTTATTATCGAAAAGGTCTTCGGGAAACTTTCTCACTAACATGAACATACAATTACTTTCAAAATCAATATAAATTTCCAGTAAAACGAACAGAGACATTTACTTTGAATGACGTTATCTAATGAATAATAACGTTGTATTTGGTATGTAAGTTTGTATTGAAAGAGGTGTTTTTAGACGTGTCTCCGAGCACGTACTTGAAATCAGACAATTCAAAACGTCTCAACTTCCAACATTCTTGTAATGTAAATACTCCCTTAAATAAGCGAAAAGGTTTTATGGAAGATTATAGATATATTAACAAGATTTTCCAAACAACCAAGAATTCTACAAGCTCAGAGTGACTAAGGTTTAGTCACGTGAACGACCGTCTAAAACTTACACGTATCGTTGAGACAAGGACCTTAAATTTTTACACCTTGACACTGTCTGAGAATGGTAAAAATTAGTGAAAGTCACGTCACAAAGTGAAAACTGAACAAAACAAAGAAACAATGAGTCTATTCACTAAACCATTAAATAGACTCAAATAAAATTTTGAGCCGCGACTTATAAGAATGGACACTATTAATTGGACTGGATATTTAACCTAGACTTCTAAATCAAAAGATATTTTATTTGGATCTTTCACTAACTACATAAACTTTCTTGTACCTGAAAATGAACCTTTTCTTAAATATTCGAATTTATTCAAGTCCCTAATTAGGGACCTCATAAAATAACTTATTGGTCCACCCGAAGAAAATGTTTGGTACTTATTCTGACGTAAAATCTTATTAAATTAAGATACTACTATATTTGTAATTGTCATTGAACTAAAAATTTTTTAGATTATCATTCTTCTTTCCACTTAAAAAGAAAAATAATAAACAATTACTCAACGTGTAAATAAAAATAAAAATCGTTAAAATGTATTAATACTAGAAACATAATCGTAAAATTGAATAAGATGTAGAACTAGTTGTAATCGACTCTAGAGTTTCAATGTAATCAAATAAGCAACGATCGATCTAGACAAGTAAATACAGGAAGACCTGTAGGTCTTTAGTTTGTAACGGTTCGACAGTCTGACACTTGGCAAATGAATAAAGAAAAGTATTACAAAATAGAGATTCTTCCTATGGTATCTTAAATTCCGTAGAACTGGGAAATTTTTTTTCTAGTAATCGTTAATTGGTTCAAAGAGGGGACTCATTCTTAGGGTAACCTTTCAATTTGTCCAGATTGTTACATAATCTGTCCTTTCAGTTCAATCAAGACTACACAGTATCTTTAAAAAATTTTTTATTAGTCTCAGGGACTTATGAACCCTTTGTTATGTAATAGAGTCCAAATTAAACAAAAAAAGGATATTCTGAAAAATATTTCATCTGGGTTTCACGTGGTACTTAATCAGTATTCATTTAATAATATGTAATACTTTACACAACATACAGGTTCTTTTTTAAACCCCATCTATTTCGTTCTAAACATACTCCCACTCCAACCTTGGTAAGAAAAGCTAAGTGATTTCACAAGAGGTTTTTTATATGAAGGTAAGGGGGGGTAGGGGGGTGACGTTAAAGACTTGTCCCTAGTTTTTATACAAAAACTTCTTATATTGAAATATAATCATAGTGAAAACTTCATGATTGTAACTTTAAAGTTCCAAACACAACAAAAAAAAAAATTGTATATACGGTGTGAAATTAGTGTAGAGTAAGACTTCTTTTAACATTTCCATTACAGAAGTCACCGGTGTCATCGTCAATTTTTTACCTCTTACACGAATAAATTTTAAAACGGTTTCGGTGAAAGAATACAACAGTAAAAGGTACATGTTATGAAATAACTAAGAAACTGAAAACTTAATCTAACGGTAACTGTCTTTCCGTTAAGGTTAATAAACTAGGTACTTTATTACTCAAGTTTACAGGTAAGATTATTGTAGAACCATTGTACGAAAAAATCACCACGAAATTCCTTTCTATAGGATCATTAAGTAGTAATTTTACCTTGGAAAACATACACCTCCTGTCTTTATCTTCCTACATCTTCACTCAATTCTCCGAGTGTAAAAATTTTCAATGAGTAATTTCGAATGGACGATTGTGTTGAATCTCGCTTTACTATGTAAAGTATACATCGACTATATTTAAATATCGTTGAAGACTCACAATAAAAACTACAACCAAATCTACAGGCACTCCAAAGGAAAGCAGTCATCAAAATTCCTATTTACAGTTGTCACTAAGCGAGGATAGTCCCGTCTACCAAAAGTCAACACTACATTCAATTTAAAGTACGACGGTACTCAGTTTCAACATAGAGATTTTTATTGAAAAGATGTGATTTCCAATAATAATGGAGTACGGGAACACGTAGACTAGATTCGAAAAAGGAAAACAGAAGACACTGGAAGGTAATTATTAGTCCAAACGACTTTTCGTCTCTATAGTAGCATAGAGGAGTTGAAATCACCAACTATGATTTAAATATAAGTTTTAGTAAATAGTACTTAAAGGAATTTACTATACAACAATGAGTCATACGTATCACAGTGGGTGTTATGTTTCGATAATGTTACGTAAGTAAAAATAAAAAGTTTTTAATCTGAAAGAAAAACTTTAGCTTGTATTTAATGTATACATGAGTATCTAAAAAAAAAGGAAGGTACACTACGCCAATCCTCTTTTCCGAATTTTTGAAGTAATAAAACACACCAAATTTTTTTTTTCTCCTTAACTCTTAATCTGTAATTTAATGTCTTCAGGTATGAAAAAGAATCACAACTCATTCTCAGTAACACTCCCCCGTTCTCCCTCGATGACGGGTAGAAAAAGAGCATGGTACTTTATGAGATTTGATACTTTGTTTCTGAAGAACAAACCTGGACTAATTCCGTATCGTCAACCTTATTTGTGTAAGATAAATAGTCGTAAATAACTATTATATATTTACGTAAAGTAGATCTTAGATAAACGTTTTATCTTTATAACCAATTTTTATTTTAAACCTATTTCATATCGGATCTATATCAAAAAGGTCTTTCAGAATTATATACGATTACTTTAATGATTCGATTAAGTCAATGTCTTTTAACATGAAAGAATTTAAAGTATCCTTTTGAAATAAGGGAAACTGACCACACGTTGTAACATTAATTATTATTATTGTTATTATTATCTTCAGTCGAGAGTCATGGAATGTCTTTTACAAAACGATTGTCGTTGTCGAGACTCGATGCGAATTCAAAAGTTTGGAGATATATTCAATTTCAATCCTTTGACTTCAACTAAGCTCCGATTTTTGTTGACTTTCAATGACAAAAGAAAGAGAAACTCGTATGTCTTTCGTACTGAAATAGTTATAATTTCTAAAAAGACGGCACCTCCTTATCGGGGAAAAAACACGACAAATTTATATAAATATGAAGACGTAATTAATTACGAATATGTAACCATGTTAGTAAAATTACAATTTTCGCCTACACCACATTTTGGACCGAATCTCCAAAGTACTAATAAAGCAAGGTACCGGACTTCGAAGTAACATCCTAATTCGTTTTATGTTGACACACTTCCAACTAAAAGAACAACAAAATAAATTTTCTTTTAAATTTAAAGAAGTCTCTTTGAACAAAGAATGGGACACTCTCCCTTTACGATACTTCAATTCGTTATCTGATAAGATTAGAATTTTATTTTTCTCGTAAACTTCTTATTCGTTCCTTTTTTTCCGTAAAGAAATTACGAAACAGTAAAAAAAAGGGAAAGAGAAAGGAAGGCAAGAAAGTAGGTAGGTAGGTAGGTAGGTAGGTAGGTAGGTAGGTAGACAGAAAGGTAGAAGAATCAAAATGTGTAAGTTTAAAGACACTGTTCAATGGAATATTTCGTCCTACCTAATTTATATACATTTACATATATACCTAAAGTAAAACAGTAAATAAATTTGTATATGTAATTACCTAGACTTGACATAAACTCTATCTCGTCATTTTAACCACACAAATATAACGTTCAAGTTCAACTGAACGGAATTGAGAGACCTTCCCACACTGTACTTTTCTAACGCCAACTCGGTGTACCGAGTACGACCTGACACAAAAACACTTACCTCCGTCTTGAGGTCAAGACGGACGAACAGACCTCCTTAACGGCTCCTCTAGTCGACAGAGTAAGTGCCCGTCTTTCTTACTGAGTATGTAGAAGGCGGAACAAACCGAGGTCCAGTAACAATGTCACCTATCTTGACCAAAATTAATTTATAATTGGGGAAAAGTTGAACTGTAAACACAGTAAACATTCAAAAGGTGAAAAGGGGATCGAAATTTTCTTTTGGGTTGTCCGCGGATCAAACATTCTTATTCTGCCAAAAACGAACAGACGTCGGTTTGAACCTTTTATAAAGTTGTAAGTGGAAAAGAATTCATTACTAATGACGAAATAAACTTGCAATTTTCGTTCGTGTTTTCTCTCTGTTTGACAAATTTTTAACAGACGAGAGGTAGAGTGGGGGGACGGATCCGTCACAATCAATTCTTTCATATATAATTTTAAGTTTTATTCCTAATTACTAAGACACTGTAGTTCTGACAGCAATTATAAAAGTACTAAAAGAAAGAGTCTTATATATAACGTTACATTATTCTTTCTGTTCCTCTCGCCCCCCTTCCTTTTTTTGTTGAAAGCTACTATTAGATCCATTTCGTTTATCGACTCTCACGTGTATGATGCGAAAATTTCGGCTTCAGGACTCTGAACTACCGTCGAACAGATAATTACGCGTTACTTGACTGTCTTCGCGAGGTCGATAATGGTTATTTTAGGTGTACGAAGTAGAAGAACTTTCGGAAAATAACCAGAAAACCATATATGAAAGAGAAGGGGAAAGAATAAGAAGGGGAAGGAGAAATTAATGTCACACCCTTTTGTAAAAGTAAGGGGTTTCCACTAATAAGGTTCGTATCAAATATTATCTATCACCATTTTATTGATATATATATGTGTGTGTATAAATGTATATACATATGTAAATCAAACCGGAGATAACAATTAAAAGGAGAAACCTCACCCATACCGAACGGTGTTTAAAAGTCCGTCGACATCAAACGATGAAGTATCGTAAAAGCACTTACCTCCGTTTTTTCCTTTACATATTATACTCACACCGTTATGAAACAGTATAAAAGGAACGGGTCTAGGTTGAACACAAAAAGCAATTGACGAAAGGAAACTGAGATTGAACTTCAATCTCTATCTGACTTCGGAAACAGATAAATTCACCGTACGACGAAGTAAACCAGATAAGTCAAAGAATTCTAATCGAAGACACTTTTACACTCAGTATACAAAAAACAATTTTAAGACATTATACAAGTCCGTGTTCACACTTCATAAATAAGTCATACAATTCCTCAATCTGATCTTTATCGTTAAGAATAAGAAAAATGTTTTAACAATCATACATCGATAAAAGACAGAGACACTCCATATTGAAGACTAAAGAAGAGAAGGGTTTCAAAACGGAGACGGGGGGAGGTGACAGTTGTTGGAAGGGGAGTGGGCGTGGGGTGTGTATCCGGTTGTATATGATGAATGGGTAGTCAATAAAAATATGGGAAAGAACATCACTATATATAGTACCTCAACGTTTAAACAGAATACTTTCATCTTTTTTTTTTTCAGACCGGAAATCCTGAAAGTATGGTCGTATAAGACAATGTTTATATAAACAATGAGTGAACGATAAAAATTGATAAGGACATTTCCCCATAATGCAAAAATAATCTAAGAACATTTACAACCGAAAAATTTTCGTATCATTAGCGACACCAACTATTGAAAGGTAGAGTTACCAATAGAGACAAATCGGTAATTGAATCTCGTTTTTGGTTTTGCACATCTATACTATCTTTTTCACATATCCTAAACTAAGACAGACGGGTGACAGTAAATAATTTATTTATAAATTTTGTAAAAACATGAAAAAAACCACTTTTGTGAAATTTCCTGTAAACAGATGTATTAAACACTCAGAAACTCTTTTTACTCCGAATGACGTTACAGTTTTTTACTAATATTGATTCTCTTATGATTACATGTTTAAAATCGACACTAAAAAAAAGGTAGAGGTTAGATTAAGTAATCTTCACTTTTATGATTTGAACGTAACATCATTAAAATCATCATGAACACATACTTTCCTTTTTTTTACCACCCACCACCTCAAATCCTTTCTTCTTTTATACATTGTAAAGAACTCATAGACCATAACACTGACCGTAACACAAATCTGATAAAGTAAGTCAGAAGTACTTTTTATACATAATAGTGACAATTTGACTACTGATTTTACCTCAAGGTTGTGACAACGTGTCAAATGTGCCGTCTCGTGTCTTTTTACTAAACTATCAACGAACTAAACCAATTGAAACCATAGTCTACAATCACCTTGGACTTCGTTTATGTGGAAAAGGAGGTCATGACCGACCACTTTATCCGTAGTCAAGATTAAACCTTTTTTTCAATAATTAAACAGAGTAAAGGAAATCACCGTTCCTTACATTAAATAGACATTATTTGAATTCATAACCATTTGTCTTCTTTCAACAATCTTTTATCGACTTACAGGACGACGTATATAAAACCGTTAAACGTTCTAATAGTAAATAAGACGAGAACTATATATTGTTTAAAAAAAGTTGTTTACAAAAAAATTTAGGATAATTTATTCGACTGTGTGGTCTGTAAATTTAACACACATACAACACAAAGAAAGAATATATCTTGAAAAATTTATAGCTTAAAGAGAAATATACCTAAAAAAAGAATTGAGATAATGGTTGGGGTTTGAAAAAGTTATTTGTTTCGGACTAATAAAAGTATTCTTAAGGAGTATGTCTTATCTATGAAATTTTTTTAATGTAGACAAAATTATACTGAACTAATCTATTCAAAGTCCTAATCCAGTATAATCGTTTTATTATGATCGGTTAGTCTAATATGGACTTCAATTAATCCTACCATTGAGTAATATAAAAACGGTTTAATTTTCACTGGGGTGAAAATACATCAAACATACACACATTAACACGTATCAAAACACACATATACCTTTGAACAAAAACACTATAATACAGTTAAACCTTATCCAATAAAACTTCGGACTTAATTGACACTATTTTTATAAGATCTTCATTTTTTATATGAAGACAAAACTAACGACTTATGTAATTCAAGAACGATAAGTAGCAAAATAAGGAAATGATTTCTGTCCCTTCAGTACACTGTAATACTGACTACTTTATCACTATAAGAAAAACAATCAGAACTCACCAGTCGACCTTTTATAACACTCACTTTTATACTCCAAATAAAAATAATTAATAATAAAAATACTAACACTGGTATTAGTGACTCTATATTATAAAATAAGGTATACTGGTTTTAGTTACTGACAGAAAGTACATTTGTTGAAGTAGTGTATAAAACCGGTTTAAAGCCCGTTTACAATTAATACCATCAGATCGTCATCCGGTTTGTGTAGCTTTTGTCTGTAAAGATTTTCCGTCTCCCCAAACACATTATGATGTGTAGCAAACTTTCCTAAGACACTATTTAAATTTACCCGACGAATTTGTAGCCGTCATCCGCTTAATTTTATGAAGAATGAGGTAAGAACGGTTTTTGTGACGTCGATTATCTTAAGGATATCGACGAAAATAAAAGTACAAAGAAAATAAAGGTACACCGTTCATTTTACGGCTCCTTGATGTCGACGGTGGTAAAAGAAAGACTAAATACACAAAAGACCAACTGTAACTACTAACGAAGATAAAGGGAAGAACTGAAAACGACAGTTATGGTAAACTTTATCCTCGAGTGACCGTTTATTAGCATCCAAACCAGAGTTGGATTTTTTTTTAGAGGGTACTCTCTAAAACGAACTGTAAGAAATGTGAAACCGTCAAAGAGAGAATTAAAGAAAAAAGTAAAAAAAAAAGGGGAAGTCGAGTCCATGGACTGTTACTACTCGTCAAACACGGTCTGATGGTCCGACTTTCAACATTCATGGCACACTGAGTAGCGAACTTAAACAGAAACAAAGGAGGAGAATAAGAAAGAGACCCGAACCAGAGGAGAAGGTCACAGACAAGAACCAAGACACAGGTACGGAAAAGTCGAATGTTAGTCCTCCATTGACATAAACAGGCCAACACTGGCGTCTTAAGGAGACACTAGACCTGTCTCGAACCCTTTTGACCGACCCGAATTTTCTCCTAGGACAAGGGATAAACCAATTATAGGAACCTCCTCTTCGTCCCACGCTTGGTACTTACGAGTCCACAAATGAAAGTCGAAAGGTCACCCAGGTGGTCCTTTTCAGCCTTATGACCACCCTCTGTCAGTCATCAATTTTAGGACTGCTCTAAACAACATACTGCATTTTTAGAACCTTGTTCGTAAGAAACCGAATGACATAATAAAATGTAATTACTTATAAGTGAACGAACCTAAAGTAAAAATAGAAGTAATAAACGAAGGACCTGTGTCACTGTGTTTACTTTCAACGGTAACCGAAGGGAATCTTAGGGAAGCCACAAAGAAAGGGACTCGGAGTGAGGTCCCGGAAAGTCTCCTATGTTCTCTTCACTAAGTCCCCAAGATGGGGAGATTATCGGGTTACTCGTAAAACGGACATATTTGTACCAACGGAGCCTCAAATGAAGACTATAAATACCAAACGGAGATAATCGTTTGACGTCGATAACCGGACTCTATACTTATCATTTCTTTTCCCATGTTTACGGTAAGACTAAAATTTTGACTAGATTATGTAAAACAAGAGAATAATTAAAAAATAATTTTTTAAAAAAATTTACTTGTACCGCATGGGACGGAATGAAAATAAATAAAATGAAAAATAAAAAAATAGCAAAAACCGACACGACACGGAGTACACCCTAAAATCGAGGGACTGGTCCCTAGCTTGGGTATAGGCAACGTAACCTTTGTCCTTCAGAATTGGCGAGCTGACGGTGTTTTCACAGTAAAAACAAGAAAATCGTGATAAATTTCGAGATTGAACAAAGTAAAAAGGTCTGGTAACTGTCAAAGTGTCCTCCGTCATCGTTCTCGTTGTTGTCTACGAATTATGGAATATTGAAAAGTTTGAGCATAAAAGTGTGGATTATAGCATTTAGATTATGTTTATGGATGCAAAGAAACTCATTGTCTACAAACACATGTCACAAAAGTTGAAAATACAAACTTTAGAACAAAGGGTCCACAGTTCCCAACATTCTCCAAAGAAGGTCTAAGAGAGGGTAAAATGTATCAAATCAAGTCGTAGTAATTTCAAGAAAAAGTAAACACCACTTTATATACATAAGGTCTTTTAAAAGGAAAACTTGGTAAAAATTCACACGTCACACCCCGAAGGGACCACCGAGTCTACCATTTCTTAGACGGACGTAACACCCTCTACACCCAAGTCAGGGACCCAGCCCTTCTAAGGGGACCTCTTCCCGTACCGTTGGGTGAGGTCATGAGAACGGACCTCTTAGGGTACCTGTCTCCTCGGACCACCCGACGTCAGTCAGGTACCCCAACGTTTCTTCACTTGTGTTGACTCACTCATTGTGAACCCCCGTCAGTGTGACAACACGTTTGTACTTGTGATAAGTAGACTTGAAAGAGTACTAGAGATGACTTTGAGAGATGACATGAATGATTTTTAATTGAGGGATGAATGGGATGGGCGTCGGGGACTATGGACGATAAGATAGTTAAATTGAAGATTAGACTCTTTTATTACAATACATGACGAACCACAGACTTGTATCAATAATCTGTATCCTAAAGGTCTTTAGACAAGTCGATTCTATGTCTGAAAACAATTTCTGAGAGTCTTTAAGGGTCTTTCTACTACCGATTCCTATTGTCGGATCGTTCCGAAGGGGAAGAAACTATTTCACATCCTTCTCTTATCAGTGTAAAGACGTACAGGAAAGGACAATCCTTGGTCTCAAGAAAGATTTATGAGATGGACAGTAGACTCTCCCTCTCAATCAGAGTACCTCAGTGAAATGTAGACTTTTTTAACCATTAAAATTATGAGACGAGGGACCACCAAGTTTGACATTTCTTAGACGGACGTTATGTCCTCTGGGCCCAAGTTAGGGACCCAGTCCTTCTAGGGGACCTCTTCCCTTACCGTTGGGCGAGGTCATAAGAACGGACCTCTTAAGGTACCTGTCTCCTCAGACCACCCGATGTCAGGTACCCCCAGCGTTTCTCAGTCTATCTTGACTCGCTGATTGGAAAGTGGAAAGTGTTTACGGATTTCTATTGACAAATGTGGAAAAAACGGGAGAGATTCAAAAAGTATAAGAACCAATTAAGTAGAAGAACTTGAGTCAAGAGAACCAAGTGTCGTATACTAATAAAAAGAAAGAGAAAAATGAGGAGACTAATGAGGAGCCTCTTCCGTTACCGTGGGGTGAGGTCGTGAGAACGGACCTTTTAGGGTACTTTCTTCCTCGGACCACCTGACGTTAGGTACCCCAGCGATTTTCAACCTGTGATGACTCGCTGAAGTGAAAAGTGAGGAGTGTAGTGCATAGATGGAAGAGAGAGAACGGGTCCCAAAACAGACGTTCGGAAAGGAGAAGAAAAAGTATACGGCACGGACGTGTCAAGGTATCTGGTTCCCAGATATAGACATGGTAAGTTATACCATTGGTGGGTGGTTTAAGCAATGACTCGTGAACTTTACACCGATTACTCAGACTTCTTCAATTATAAATTAAATAAATTAAAGACACTAAAATTTAAATACACTTGTGCACCGATAGCCGATGACATCACCAGTCGTGCCAAGACAACTTTATCCAGAGGATGTTACGAATAACATCCCAACCAGAGGTCAGACGAAGACAGATAACTTATAGACGGGGACTAGGGGGTGACCCCAGGAACACGTTTAATCTTGATGCGTCGTGGAGACCTGAGTAGGGAAGGTGGGAGTCGACTCGTAGTCGTATTTTGTGGCAAATTCGTTGTGGGGGACAAAAGTGACACTCCGAAGTGACGCTCAAGTGTAAGTGATTCCGGTTGTCACTTTAGAAAGTAAAAAAAGACGGGTCGTAGAGAGAAGTTGAAGACAACGGATTCAACTACTGTAGTGGTTAGGTTCGCCTTTTGGAAATTAAATAGAAGTCAGGGAGGGTCAAGAAATAGTAGTGAGGGAAACCAATGGTTCAACAATTAAGATGGAGAGGAGAGTCCTCATAGAATTAAAGTACCAGAGTAAAGGTAAAGAGAAAGCGATGGAATTAAGTGTGGGTATAAGACGGAGGTGACTTGAACACTTAGTCGGAAAGATACCCCCAGGAACGGAAGTCCAAAGGAAGGTAAGACGAGAGACGTCACTATGACTACGTGTCGGTAGACTGAAACAATTAAAAGAAACTTGAAGAAAGTCGTGTTTTAAGATTAAATCGACATGTCTTGTAATAAGGTACAGGACCCGGAACCGATGGAAAAGCCAAAATTGACAACGAAAGGGTCATGGGACAGGGAGGGGTAAGAGATTTGAACTTCGAAAGATTAAAAAGTCAAGGGAGTTTCTCACTCGGGAAAATACGGAGAAATGGAAACGTGTACAAGTAAAACAAATTTTAAAAATTCTAGAAAGAAACGTCAGACGCCGTAGAGGTCGAAGTCTAAGTCACCTCTGAAGTAGTATGACTCTAGAAAGAACTGGAAAGAAACGTAGGAATCGGACGTCTCAATTCTGAGTACTGTAGAACATACAAAGTAAATAATAATATAGAATCTATGTACAGTCATTCTGACACTTGAAGAACTCCTAATCCTCGTACAGTATAAGTCATACGGACCGGACAAAATCTTCGTGTCCTTCATTTTAACAGTATTGGTACTAGTCGCAGAATCACGAATAAAAGTAAGTTCATAAAAGTTTCAGGGTTAAAGAAAGAATTCCATATTTGTATACTAGTACGGAATTTCTTATATATATCGAAAGTAGACCTTTTGTACGGCTTTGGTACTTACACATAGGTCCGTAAAAGTCTTACGACTTTAAAAGGAAGTTAATCACTTATAAATGTCAAATTGTTTATACCGAGACCCTGAAGACTTATTTCTTGCAGTAATATTTCCCTTTGGATATTTGTGCTCATTTTTATTTAGACTTTCTCAGATGATTTTTTCTTTCATCTTCACGTTAAATAAGTTCAAAGTAACTTTATTTCCTGATAACAAGACTACTACCACTGGTCGATTAAAGTCAGAAACGACTCCTACCTTATTCTCCCTATAGTAAAATTTTCTCCTTATTCCGTATACCTAATCTAAGATTTCTTCTGAAGACCCACCTCTTCAAATAGTTTATAACCTTGACTTTCCGATATAACAGAAGATTTACGGGAAATATTTACAAACTATGAACGGACAGACCTCTTCTAATCACCCCGTCTCCCTGGGATAGAGATCCTCGTCTTTCTTCGATGTAGGAGAGACACACCGGGTAGATAATTAAGACACCCCGATAAAAAAAGGCAACACTTATTAGTCTAAAGGAATGTATGGAGTTAGTTTATTTTACGAAGACAAAAACGAAAATAACGAAATCGACAAACCATTTACATCCGATCTACTTACTTACCGTTTAAAGACGGGTTGAAACATAATATCTTGTATGCAAACTGACATTGTGTATATTTGTATACATCTTCTCATCACTGGTCTCGTAAGTTTTTTAGACTTTTTACTTTAATTTGAGATTGTGAACCCATAAAAAGATTTTTAAAAGGACTTGCAAGGAATAAAAACAAATATTTCGTAAAGTGAGTCTTTGGACCTTAAAATTACTACAGTACGGTATCAGACCATTGGAAAGTTCCTACGACTGAAAGCTTAGTATATATCTGTACTTTTGTTCACTTTTGTTTGTTTTTTGGCGGATGTTCGGGTAGGATCCTTTACTTACCTACGATTCTTTTTGTGAATGCACCGAACTTGTTTAACAAAGAATCTTTACTCAGGTCTTAAGTCTGTAACGACTGTTTTTGTCTCATTGATATCCTATATGAAAGTAGGTCTACTTCACCTTAATATGAGAAATCTTTTCTCTTAACTTTCCCATAAATCTTATATCTAGTTGGAATACAAAGGTTTCATCTATGTTCAAACACATGTGGAACTTAAAAACATTTAGTACACAAAATTTATGTTATGTAACTATTGGAATATAAAATTTATTTTATAAAAATATATCGATTAGGAAATTTTAGATGGTGGGGAGTAAAAGAAGGAAATGTTTCAACACGATAATAAAAAGATTGATCGAACAAAGGTAAACTACTGTAATCAAGAAAAACACGAAGAAGATGTCACTAAGTGTGTTATCTACTACAAGTGTAAATGTAAAATGCAAGAAGGTCTTGTAAGGGTACCCATATCGGTCCTAATCCGTGTTAAGGGTCATCGTGTTAAGGAACATTGATATGAAGAAAGGAAATATAGGTTCTTTTTTGTAACCTTACGTTCAGTTAATCTTCCTACAGTAATTTCCTTATTATAACGGATCTAAGAAGAGACCAAATAAATACTTTCATTTATATTTTTCCAACGTTAAAAGAAATGAAATTGACTTTAAACATTGTGTTATCATGATCACTGGGTAAGTCTTTTATTTCTGTTTGGTCACACACCCCTGAATTGACAAATTTCAATAATAATATACCCACTATGAAACACATACATTTAATTTAAGTATCGACGTGAAGTAAAAGAATCTTAAAAAAAAAAAATTCTTATCGTGAAACCTAGGGAAAACGTCACTTCATCTCTATTTTTATGGAATTGTCTAAGAACATATTTAGACGAAGACTTTTTTCGACTTCAATCTGTCCAGATACGTCTGGGATTGACTTATTAGGGAAAGTATAATTGTACATAAGGGATCTAACCTTTCAAGGTAAATACCAAACACAAAGAATTAAAAGAAAAGATGATTCGATGGAAGGACGTAAGACAAGGAAAGATGCATCTGTCATTCATGAATCATTTCAAATGAAAAAACGCTGCTGAAAACTTTGGAAAGAATGGGTTAGTAAAAAACTTACACTGAACTGTCCTGCCAAAACAGAAAGCAAAGAGAAAATGGTCTCCACGCATGTGCAAGTCCGAAGGACCACCGAGTCACCATTCTTGGGCGGACGACAACATCCTCTGTTCCCAAAATATGGGACCCAACCCTTCTAGGGGACCTCCTCCTTTACCGTCGGGTGAGGTCATAAGAACGGACCTCTTAGGGTACCTGTCCTCTCCTCAGACCGTCCGTTGTAGGTACCCCAGGGTTTCTCCGCTTGTTCGGACTCGGTGACTTGTCGTTCTCGTGCGTGAGGGTCTCCTTAGGGTAAAGACCCTAACCTCACGTACTAAAACGTTGACACAGAACAGAAGAAAAATTTGTAAAAGACTCCCTTTAAGCTCATACAACGACAGTGGTCTGAGTTTGGTAGGTAAACTTCCCACTTCACAGAGGACGAAAAAGTAGGTTCTAGTAGACACGCGGATTCTAGAGCCGGCAGAGGTCGGGAACTTCCGACAAGAGAAACACACACGAAAAACAACACCAAAACCGACAAGAACCAGACAAACAACGAAACAAAATACAGAAAACGAAAAAAATAAAATTGTCAAATTTATAAAATAGTTTCGTCATATAACTATCTCCTCCTCTTTTTCGTGTTCAGTCTAGTAAGGGGCAAAAGCGTCAGGAGAAGACATCTCCGTTGGTAAAAAAAAAAGGAAACATCAATCGAGTGTATGATTCACTACATTAACATGACGTTGAATGACTAAATAGTTGAAATATAAAAAAGGAAAGCGGGACAAGTCTATCTACTAATAAACCCCATTTAAAATTCAATAAAAGGATTTTCAGTACAATATATTAAAATATACTCATGTCATTAGAATAAGAGTAAACTCATATTTGTACTTAATGAACCCTTCGAACAAGTTTATGTCGTAGTACCAGGGTCAGGACACTCTCAAACTGGAAAATTCAGACCTTGACTCGGGACCTTAAAGATTATTCGACAATCCACTAAGACTATGTCCGGAAGATACCTTTATTCCAATCTGTTAAAAAATAAGACAGTAAATGAATAAACATTTTATTTCCGTCGTTGTAGTAAAAAAAAACGTTAATTTAACATTCCACTTGTGTTAAGTAATACATTATCTATATCAAAGACTTTTACAATTGTTCATTATAAAATGGTATAATAATGACTTTTATGATCCGTTAATTCAGATATATTGTTACTATAATAACTTCACCAAAGAAGTAAAAACGAACTCAATAAACACAAAAGATAAAGGTTTCTGATAAAAGATGAATAAAAGAGAATGGAAATCGACATTCTCTCAGTAACGACTAACAAGTAGGGACAGTAGGATCTTAGTTAAGTTAATCTTCCGATGGATCATTTGAACTTGAGAAGGGTTAGACCAATCTTTTTTTTGTTTGTGACCCCCGGGACAGGACAAGGTCCGTGGAGGTAATTCCAAAGAATGGTCTCTCGAGTGAGACTGTAAGCATCACGTGTAGATGGGATATATACAGTAAAACCTCAGGTCGTCGGTGTAAAAGTCGTTTTTGTTCAAAATCAAACAACTAACAAAGTGCGTGAGTCACATAAATCAGTGAACCAACAAAGGTTGAGAAACGTTGGGGTACCTGACATCGGGTAGTCTGAGAGGACAGGAACCTTAACAGGTCCGTTCTTATGACCTCTTCCAACGGTAAAGGAAGAGATACTGACAAAGTATTCCTTGTATAAAAAGTTTAGTTTTATCTTTGGGTTACCTTTTATTCGACGTAGAACGTTATTAAAAGTAAAATCTATTGGGTGGTCCTTAGGTGACTTAAGTTCTCTGTTCTTTATTTTAGATTTAATATAGATTTAATATGTGGAACCGGGATAAAAAAAAAATTTGGAAATAAATGAATTTGTATTTTACTGTTTCTTTATTAGAGAGTCTGAGTACGGTGTAATACTAAGACACTGTAAAAAAGGATGTGAGTTCCCTCTTTTTCCTTTTCATTGTAGATTTATACCATTGACGAACGAACGTAATTTTTTACTTGAAATCTTTTTCGTATTAATTACCCCTTTACATATTTATCTTTAATATCATCTACTGATAGCTGAATGTTCATTTTTCAACGTAGTCAAAATAATTTTATATGAGATCATCTATCTATAAAAATTATCAAAAACCAAAATGGTCAAATAAGAAGTATTCTATCTATCAATTCTGAGTTACGGTTTTACTTTCGGTTTTACTTTTGGTTTTATGTTTTGTTTTGTTGGGGGGACGTTTTTTTTAACCCCAAAAATATCGACTGTCGATTTTAATATATAGTCTTCGGTTCTAAAAACGGAAAACAAAGACTAAAATAAATAAGAAATTAAAACGGAAGTCGTATTGTTCAATAGCATCTTTAATTGAAGTCTTTGTGCGAGTTTCCCTGATACAGTTGTTTATGAAAGGCCAGTGGGACGGATATTAATCATTTTTTAATAAAACTCTTTTCACTAGACACGGAAGAAACCAACTTGAAATGACTTATAATTTATTCATATGACAATACGTCATTGACCTGAATAATTAGATTCTCGGTTTGGTATAGATAACCTTTTAAATCCATTCCCTACTTCCACCCTTTAATAAACATCTTGATTCTAATACAAGAAAAAAGATCATAAAAATTATATACGTTCTGTGAATACATATCACTACTTATTTTTTCGTTTTTTATGCAACTAATCATAAATGTTTATTTCGGTTTTGCTACTACTTTCATTCATGTAAAAACTCGGTGGTTTAAAACATACATTTAAAATACATTAGTCTACATTTCCTCTGTGCTTCTCTCTTAGACTCGATTTGATCAGGTACACTTAGAAAGACAATATTAACATACAAATCACAAAAATACCTCAAAATAAATATAGTAAGAAAAAGGTAAAAAAGGGAAAATATTACAATTTACAGACGAATTATACGTATCACGTATAAACGAAGACAGACAATAACTTAAAAGAGGATTACTCTCAAACACGACACAAAGTGATTCATTTTCACCAACTAAATTACATCAACGAAAAAATTTAGATTACTTAACACGGGGTTCATAATGACACTAAACCATAATCGACTCCGACAACAATTGAGTTCTTACATAAATAACTCTTATACAGTCCTTACCGATTCAATTTTTAGGATGAATATATTACAGACTAACTTGAAATTCTTTTTGATGAACACCTTACCAAAACATACGACAGAAATTTCGAAAAAATTTAGATTCAAAATCGGTTTGCAAGTAAAATGACATCTGCGATGTAACAATTTGGTAAATCCAAACAACGACGACGACGACGATTCAGCGAAGTCAGCACAGGCTGAGACACGCTAGAGTATCTACCGTCGGGTGGTCCGAGGCGTTAGGGACCCTATGAGGTCCGTTCTTGTGACCTCACCCAACGACAAAGGAAGAGGTTACGTACTTTCCCTTTTCACTTTCACTTCAACGAGTCAGTACAGACTGAGAATCGCTGAGGTACCTGACGTCGGATGGTCCGAGGAGGTAAGTACCCTAAAAGGTCCGTTCTCATGACCTCACCCACCGGTAACGGAAGAGATTCCAAACAAAGTCAATGAGGACAAACAACCTAAATGTCAGTACAATTCTCGTTAATAATCTAGGACACCTTATCCAAAACTTGACACTAACAAAGGAACTACACATATCCTTTTATAATATAAGTATAAAGACAAACGTTTTAACCTCACGAACATATACGAATGTTTACACTCGGCATAGGTAATATAAGTAAAAATACTTAACTTTATACTTATTATTTAGAATCACCATTTGTAAATTAAAAAGAATACTCTAAAATTGAATCAATAACCATGCGTACAGATATATCAAAATATAATTTTGATTCGAGTTATCCAAAGCACGAACACGAGTCAACGCAGGTGTGAGAACACTGGGGTACCAGACATCGGGTGGTCCGAGGAGACAGGCACTCTAAGAAGTCCGTTCTTATGACCTCATCCAACGGTAAAGGGAGGGAGATCCTCTAGAAGGGTTGGGTCCCTAACTTATACGCAGAGGACGTAACCGTCCACCTTAGAAATGGCGACTCGGTGGACCCTTCGGGTAATTCATTCAAACATTCCGTGGTTTCTAAATAAGTGAGTTGTTTACACAAAATTCGGATAATATACGGTACGAAACTAGGTCTGTAACCACTATTGTCACCACCCTTTTGGTCTTTTTTTAATGGAGATGAGAGTACTTCGAAAACAAGAATGGTTCACATTGATTATATTTCAGAGTGAGTAGAGTACACCTCCCTACACGTCAACATAGTCCCCAGTCACACATACGTGTTAGTAACACACACAAGACTTCTTTTATACGAACCCACAAAAAAGTTTGAAATAAAGGTGTTTTTCGTGAGACGAATTTCACCATGGGTGACCTAAAGGGTCCCCTACTGAGACACAAGTGTGGAGAAATAAGAATTTGGATTTAAGGACACTACCAACTGATTTTCTTCTATAAAAATACTGAAAAATTTCAAATACATGAGAGTACAATTATTATATGTAACACATAATGGCATATGTTACATAATCGGAAATGAAAAACTCTAGTATGAGTAAGAGATTCTAAGTCAAGTAAACAGGAAATAAGGAATTAATAGAATCTTAACTACTGAAGACACACGGGAATCTACGAAACATATGTAGAGTTAAATTTGTACTAAAGTTAACTGAACATCTCTTACCTAGTACAGGACGAGTAGGAACATATTAAGTGTACAACACCCATAAGTGACTTATAACTTGACTTACTGATCGAAGAACCCACGAATCTGAGAAAAATTTTTGTAAGCAAGTCTCCATCGAACGTAACAAATTTTAGAACATGTTTATAGACGAAAATAAAAGGACACAAAGTAAAAAGAAACTCCCTATTACCTTTCGACAAAGGTGAATTCATTGTAATCTTGATTCAGAGTCAATAGTCTATTCTCGTGAGACTATTTATAATGAATTCTGAGTATAGAGTGTTATGTAAAGAGTCATTAGAAATAAATCGTGTTTATTAGAATTCATTGAACCATAACAAGGGTAAAATATGTCTCTCTTTAGATCCTACACTTTATTAGACCATTGGTTCCATGTACTAACTCTAAGCTCTCCAGTCTGTGGGAGTAAGACCGGGAGAGACACCTCTAGAGGGAAGGGGCTCTCGGGTTTGAATCGGGTGACTATTTCTAAAGTTTTGACAACAATTAGAACCTTTTTTGCATGTAACGTTTGTTACTTACAAGAAGTATCCCTTGTAGTTATAACAAACGTTTAAGAGGAATAGTTCCACACTATTCGACTCCCTCTGTTTCTCTTGGAAAAAATATCCCTAAACGGGGTTCTTTCTATAAGACACTCGACTACACTCCATTATCGGTCTTTCGTACCACCCTCCCGAACCATAAACCCTTGATATGGTCAAGAATAGTTCCAATGTCACTAAAAAAAAAAAAGGAGAAGGAGTTTATCAAATAGAATGAATAGATCGTAAACTCTCTAAATACTGTTATATAAAAGTACAAATACACGTCCAAAACTGAAGTCTTTACAAAGTCTGGACCGTACAAAAGGAATAACCCCCTCCCACCTACCCCTTCTTACCGAACCCATTAAGTCTGTCATCAACATCAATCGTCGATGTCTCAATCTTCTTTATCATGATCGGTATCATCATCACAACTACCTTAACGGTTTTATCATCATTTACAAGTACTTCTAGGGTTTCGACGTCGAACACCCAATCACTATAATCGTCAGAATAAAATTTCTACTTTTTGACTTTTTTTTACAATAACCCGACAGAGACCAAAATTTTTCTTTCACATACGAGTATGAACACGGTTTCACCCTTCTGTCGTTCATTTTTAATATGCTTGGGGCCGTGAAAGTGAATAACCTCTTAAAAAGAAATAGCTTAAGAGACATTGTAACCTCATCTTTTATAAAAAAAGAGTTGGCAAAAGAATAATTTCTTCCATGAAAATTCAAGACGTCTGAATAATCGTGTTTATAACTAAACAACCTACCTTCTTACTTAAATTAATGTTATAGAAATATGGTCAGAAAACACATAGACGTGATTAAAATCACACAGACACCACCACCACCAAATCAGCGAACTAGCACAGACTGAGAAACGCTGGCGTACCTGACGTCGGGTGGTCCGAGGAGACAGATACCCTAAGAGGTCCGTTCCCATGACCTCACCCGACGGTAAAGGAAGAGGAAAATCAAATGATAATGAATCCGAAAAGTGTAATTTATTCATATTAGTTCTTAGATATTTGGTGATATTTTAAGACCTTTACAAAACTAGTTTTTTTTATATCTGGGGGGGGAGTGGGGCGAAGCAGGTGAAAAGGGAGACTTGAAAAATTGTGACTGTAAATTAGGATTTCGTACTATATGAGAAGAATCTAACAGAAGGTCGGTGTCTCGACGGTCGTCTTCAAGACAGTTTAGGAGGTTTCCGGTGACCTGAACCAATTTTCACCGAGAAAGGATTGTTCTACATACCTATTGTAACTTCATTTGGGAAGTCATCACACTCGAAAAAGGAAACTTTATCACCAGTACGTTTCTTCAAACTCGAAAAAACTCGAAAATGACGACAAACTCGAACAAAAAGAGACTCAAATACCTGTGTTGTCGGATAATACAACTAAAGTAAACTAAGAAATCAGGAACCGTGACCCCGATATCGTAGTCCACTACTGAGTCAATAGAGACGAGTGTCCTGACGGCCCTTTCGGTTCATTGACCTACAATGACGAGGTAGAAAGTCCTACAAAAACGGAAGAAGTCATCGGGGTGTAAGAACAAAGGAAGAACCCGTTGGTTTGGAACAAAAGGAAAGACTTTCGAGATGAAAGTAAGTGTCAAAATACAGTCTAATTTCCGACCACGTAATCTTCCAATAGTCGATTAGTTATTTGAAGTCAGTAGGGTAGATCACTATTTGGACAAAGTAACTAGTTTCACCTTTAAATCCGGGAATCGAAAATTTACCGTTAAAGTCTTCCAAACTTCTTACACGAACACCTTTCATATCGGGATAGAAGAATGCACATAACTCTCCGTCAATAATCTCAAATACTTCACACAGACTACATGTGTATTCTAGGTGTATATTTTTACAGATAGACCTAAAATAGATATTATAAAAAGACTAAAAAGAATGAAAAAAAGGTTTAAGATTAGTCATTAAGAAAGAGAGAAAGAGAGATTTACATATTTTGGACATAAACAGTCTTGACCATAATACTACAGAAGATTTGGAGATTCCATTTAAAAGTTATTTACGTGTGCGTCTTTATTTTTTTCCAAGTTTACGACGTTAACACTATAGTCTTTTTTTGGAGAATAAAAGGATAATTAACAATAATTTACCTATTATCGAATTCTTAGAATTCTAAACCGTAGAACTCGCAAAAGAGAACCAACTCAAGGATGGTAACGAAAAAAAGAGGTATTACTTTTTATTCACATCGGTTGTTTATAAGTATGTCAGTCCGTAATACGATCTACGATTTCTTACTTTAAATTTTCGTTATAATCACTATTATGATTAGAGATAAACAAATCGTTAAATCTTAAGTATCTAATAAAAGTGTGGGTGTAGAGTAAACATGGAGCGTTTTCGGGACCCTGAATCCGTCTCGTCTGTTGAAGTACGTCCAAATTACTTTAAGGGTCAGAGAATCTAGCACTTACCGTCTCGGTTTTAAATAGAACATTACAAAAGAGAATATGGGTAGTCTGTTTAACGTTATTGGGTAGTAAGTAACTTTACTATGGTGACCCGTTCACTTAATTTTTGTATATTCATAAAACCATTATACTTATATATGTATGTATTTAAACAAATATATTATTCAATTTCCTTTATACCTTTTGTAGGTTTTCAAAGAATAACACATACCTACAGAAGATTAAATATTGAATTATAAGTTTTATTTAGTATATACCTTTTGTTTCCACCTTATCTGTCGGGAAATTCAAGGAATAATGGGATACTTTTAGTGGGAGTATGAAACTTAACATCTTCACACCAATTCAGGACACAGATGTATCCGGACGTCGAAGGCCTTAGGACCTACAAACTAATTGTTTTATTATTTCGCGAGGTTTCTCTTAAAAATTTAAAACTAAACCTTGTGATATAGAGAAACCTGTAACACATTAAACCGGTCTTTTTACAAGGTTATAACAGGACTTTAATTAACTTGTGATGTAAACCGTAAAACAGACCATGTTGAAAAAAAATTATAAATAAGTCGAGAAAATATCATAATTACGACTTCTGTGATTTATGTATATGTACCATATACATAATGGGGTGCATTATATTTATATCTTAGGAAAGTTGCTTGGTTCACGTCACATGATGTATTCTCGTTCCTTAACCTGGATCCTACGAACCAAAGTCTAGAGACAAATAAACCACACACGAAACATATTCGTTGCGTTTTATTTTGGACCTATTATTACAAGAGTAGGGGATCCCATTGAACTTAAAATCCTATTGAACACATAAAAATGTATTTTATACATTCATTATTAGTCACTCACTATTTGATGACACGGGAAAATATATTCCCTGAACCCATAATCCTAAAACCATAAGTGTTCACCCTCCTCTAGGATCTAGATTATGGGACTCCTATGGATGTCTTACTAATATTATACTGATTGTGTCTCTTTCGGGATCCATACCAAAATAAGACATATGTGTGTTGATATATACTTTATATGCTTTGTGTGTTAAGTATAATAACAAGTAAACGATTCAGCACAGGCTAAGAAACACTTAGGTGTCTGACGCCGTGTGACCCGAAGGGACAGGAAGTGATAGAGGGCTTTAAACGAGTTTTAGTAACGTTATAAAGTACTCACATGAGTAAAACTTATTGAATGGAAATACATAACACACAAAACAGAAACGGTATAAGTCTTTAATATAGATACGGAGGAATAAATTGACAAATAACTTTGTATGACATTTAAACATATTCTCGTCAAACCAGAAAATCATACCCAATGTGATTATCAAGTCACATATAGGTGTCCCTACGACCGTCCTCTGTGAACCTTCATAAACATGTTTGGATAACAGTAAAACTGGTATTCCTAAGTATTTGTCTTCCAACTTGCCCTTTGTAAACGATGAACTTTTTTTCCGGGTCAATATCCTAGTCAATTGTAGAATACAAATTCTAATACCCAATACGTGAGACCAACTAGTTCCTGTGGGATTAGACACCCAGATCCTTTTAACGGACGTAAAGTTACAAAAACAACAAAAACTTCAACTACATAAGTAACTTTCCCCTTTTTTCACAACTAAAAAGTTAATTCTACGTTGGAAATGTTACGTTTCGTTATTATTAATATCACAAGTGAGTCGGACTTCTTTTATAAAGTGGTCAATTTATCGTTATTAGTTCTACTCTTGATATAATCTTCCCACGATTAAAATACTAGTAGAGAATAAATTTATTATTTTTAATTGGGGGTCCTGGAAACGACATTGTGTGACGAACGTCACTTTCGGTATAGCCTAAATCTATTCCGGACCCCTTCGTGTAAATTTTCAATTAACCAACGAATTCGACACTTATTGGATTCCAGGAGGAATATTTTATCTTACTTACTTAATCGATCCCTTACTGACTTGAAGATGGTCAGGTCATCACAAACTGGGTCGTTAGCCCGAGACGCACGATTTAAATTCTTTTCATCTAAGATCGACATAATTTTTTTTGGGTTTTGGACTTTAATAATTGTATTTCACTAAAAGTTCGTGATTCATTTGTAGAATTTGTCATCTACATTAAAGTGTTCCACTGTGTTACTGAAACTTCGGGTTTACAGATCCAAGTTTAGAATTCAACGTGTCAAGTCAAGTCAGCGAGTCAGTACAGGCTGAGGAACGCTGGGGTACTTAACGTCGTACAGTCCGGAGGGACAGGTAGTGGTTGAGGGTCTTAAATGGGTTTGAGTAAAGGTATCTCAGCCACGACGGTAAGTCGGTAGAGTAAGAGACAGCAGGGGAAGAGGACGGGGGTCAGGGAGGGTCGTAGCCCCAAAAAATTAGTTACTCAGTTGAGAAACGTACTCCACCGGTTTCATAACCTCAAAGTCGAAGTCGTAGTCAGGAAGGTTACTTATGGTTCCTGACTAGAGGAAATCCTACCTGACCAACCTGGAGGAACGACAGGTTCCCTGAGAGTTCTCAGAAGAGGTTATGGTGTCAAGTTTTCGTAGTTAAGAAGCAGTGGGTCGAAGGAAGTGTCAGGTTGAGAGTGTAGGTATGTACTGATGACCTGTTTTGTATCGGAACTGATCTGTCTGGAAACAACCGTTTCATTACAGAGACGAAAACTTATACGATAGATCCAACCAGTACTGAAAGGAAGGTTTCTCATTCGTAGAAAATTAAAGTAGCGACGTTAGTGGTAGACGTCACTAAAACCTCGGGGGTTTTTATCAGACGGTGACAAAGGTGACAAAGGGGTAGATAAAGGGTACTTCACTACCCTGGTCTACGGTACTAGAAGCAAAAGTAAAAGACTTACAACTCGAAATTCGGTGGAAAAAGTGAGAGGTGAAAGTGAAATTAGTTCTCCGAAAAATCAAGGAGAAGTGAAAGACGGTATTCCCACCACAGTAGACGTATAGACTCCAATAACTATAAAGAGGGTCGTTAGAACTAAGGTCGAACACAAAGAAGGTCGGGTCGCAAAGAGTACTACATGAGACGTATCTTCAATTTATTCGTCCCACTGTTATATGTCGGAACTGCATGTGGAAAAGGATAAACCTTGATCAGAAAACAAGGTACAGGTCAAGATTGACAACGAAGGACTGGACGTATGTCCAAAGAGTTCTCCGTCCAGTCCACAAGACCATAAGGGTAGAGTCTTAAAAGGTGTCAAAGAACACTAGGTGTGTAAGTTTCGGAAAGCGTATCAGTTATTTCGTCTTTATCTACAAAAAGACCTTGAGAGAACGAAAAGGTACTAGGTCGTCTACAACGGTTAAACTAGAGACCAAGGAGACGGAAAAGATTTTGGTCCAACTTGTAGTCCCTCAAGTGCCAAGTGCATAACGACTTCGGACCGAACCTCTTAAAACTCGTAATGAAATGATCGTACACTCTACTCATGTTAACACGCCATCGGACTCGTAAGAAACCGTAACGGACAGAAACCTTAACCTTACTTTTGACTGGAAAAGGTCAGGACACCGGTGACGACTCAAAAAGTTTAAACGACCGCGTAACTCACGTCGTGAAAGTGTCGTAGTAGAAAGTCCTAAACTTTGTTGAGTTGACCTTAAGGTAGTGGAGGTGATCGAAACAAGTATCACTACGAAAGATTCCGGGTGAACTGAAGTGTAAGGTCCTACAGACCGAGATCCACTCACTAGTGTGGTAACACTAATAGACCCAGTACTTCTAGAAAAAACATGTCAAGAAGACACATAAGAACGGTGGAGAAGAATTATAGAAGACGAAGGCAATCCAGGTCTGGTAAAGACAGGAAATAGCTCGGGTAGAAACGTACTTTACAAGGGAACCATAGAGATTAAAAGAACTTCTCTAGAGATCAGAAAGGGTAAGGCAATAAAAGGAGATAAATAAACGTAACTAGTGACTCCTTCAACGTGTCAAATGGTGTAAACCCTAGAACCCGGTCAATGGAAAAAATTCGGAACATACATTTCCCCTTTCATTTACCTAACTACATTATTAATTTACTCCATAGAATATAGTTCCAAAACCATATGCCCAATCATAAACTATTGAGTGATAGACACATCTTCCTTCTGTAATAGTCACAGATATAAGAAAACTCCGGTCTCCTAAAGAATTCGATGGTCACTGTCAAAGTCTTAGCATCCTGATTAATATATCAATTTTTATTAATTTTACTGACGTAAACCAACTAGATCACCACTTCTTTAAACCAAACAAAGCAGTAAGGACGACGGATGGTGGACGACCATTATATGAATAGGATCTATCTCTGGTACTTATCTAACAAGAAATTTTTCATTTCTAGAGTGGGAAAAAAGGTAATGGTTGGGTCTTCCTCCCTCGTGATGTCTACATCGTAACAATAGAATGTTTTAACACTTTCCAGGGCATGAAAGAGAGCAAACACACCATCCAACAGATACGGGTCACGAACTTCATAAAGAAGATTCTTTCTATTTGTCACATAAATACTGAGTATTAACCTTTTTTTCCACCACCCTGTCTACTTTGGTAAAAAAAAAGAATTATCTAATAAAATGATTCCATATCAACTGAATATTACAACATCCCTGTGTCGTTCCGCTAAGTCAATATGTATATGTGTATGTAATAAAAACCTTAATAAAAGGTAGTATCCAATAATTTCTATAACTGATATCAAGGGACACACTATGCATCTACCTTGGTAAAAATTCGGCACCAATTCTCAGTAGGATAAAATCTTTAGCACACTTAATAAACGTGTCTATACCACGGTTCTATTTCTGTCTGTTTATAAATTCAGAAATAAATACATCTTATGTCAAAAACACGTATAGTTCCATACAATTTTTTGTTTTGTTTTGACACTAGAAACTTAAGTTTTTTTGTATGATCCTTTAAACCTTCTTCTCCCACTTTATACAGACCCTACCAATTCTATGTCATGTCACTCTTCAATTGTATCGTTGCTTCTCACATGACATCCAAGACCCTAGGATTGATCAATCCGACTCATGGAGTTAGATGATGAAAGTCGACTCACTGGACCCGTTCAGTGAATTAGAGGGTTATGAAGGTGAGGTTACGAAGGACCTCGAATGTTTTTCCGAGAGTCACCGTTTCTACGATATCTACACCTTGTTCTTATTTTGATTTGTCCCATAAGTATTAATTGTAGTAATAATAATATTTTAATTCTTTTCAGGACATACTGATTGTTACTTTTCTTACGATGTATTTAAGATATCGAAAAAATTTTCATTCTCTAATAACATTTAACCTTATCAATTCTTACGGACGTACTTCTTTTACTTTGCACTGGACCTTGATCTTTAGTCTAGGAATCTTATTTTACTGGGTACTTTACGTCACTTGGACCTCTAATAGGTGGGAAGTGCCCCACATCACTTATGAACGAGCCACGAGGAACACACGACCCATGAAAAGATTCGTGAAATATACATATAAGTACATAATAAGATACAAATGTTGTTGGAACACATGACACTCGATAATAGAGGAAAATAAGTCCACCCTTTTAACTCCGTGTCTCCCCAATTCACCGAACAAATAGTAGTATCTCACTGGTCCAATGTCTAGACTGAGAGTTCAAATGTGGGTATTGGTGAAAGGATGTGACAAGGTCTATCTCGAAACACGGACCTGATTCCAATGACCCCGTTCTCTTAAACGGTGCCACTGATCTTCAACTACGGGTTCAGCAATCCGTGAATTAGGAGGAATCACGGATTAAAAGTTATAAAGACACGTAGATCGTGGGGTCAACCGAGAAGTACTACACATACTAAAGGGGTCAGTAATACCCTCCTGGGTAATCCAATCTAATTCCGGTCCACAATTAAAGAGACGTCCTTTAAACTTGTAAGAGGCAGGGAACCCTTCTTTCCGTCAACATAAACCTCTAATCCACAGTAACCTATCGTCCTCTCTACCTCAAACTTCCAGTTTCATTCAGTTGTAAACACTCCGTTGTTTTTAGTTAGTCCATATAAACCCCAAATAAGGATTCCTTTTTGTCCGGTTGAACCTTTAAAGATTCGTACGTTAATCTACAGTGTAATAACTCCTTCTCTTTCATCTTTCTTTTTCCGGTTCCCCGTACGTGTTACATATATAAAACATGTATACAAAGTCGTCTATCCATGTGACAGTAATTGGTATAAAATTTTTGTATGTATGATTCATTACGTGGAGATAGTCTTGACAAAATTAGGATAGTCACCTTAGATTACACCATTTAGATTCTTTACACGTCACCGATTCTTAAATTTACGTTCGTAACATTGTCCTCTCCCCTTAGTCCGAAATAGACTGAATTATAAATAGGAGACGTGTGGGAGTCAAATGTTCCGAGGACAATTGAAGTTTCCCCACTCCACCTCTTACGTTTGGTCCGGACAACACAAACACTAGTATGTCAACAAAACGTCCACCACAGGTACACAAAAAGGTTTCGAGTAGAGAAGATAAACGTGTGTACCTTTCTCACGACTCAGGAGAAACTAGACGTATAAAAACATCAAAGAACCTCGAGAGGTAATGTTTTTTCCCGATCTATTTAAGAAACACACAAAGCCACGATTATATTCGACGGTTTACACAATCGACCACTGTCATAAACTGTGTGGAATGGCAGTGCAATCTGGACGTCAATTTTGTCTACGTAACTGTCTCGAGACACACGATTGCTTACTCAATATAAAGTCTTATGTTGTATTTTACCTTTAGATTTTTTCAAGTAAGACGAACACTCAAAGAATGTAACATAATACAACCATTTATCAAGTCCCCGAACTTTTTTTTACGACAAACAACAGTTACAAACAGTAGGAGAAACTAGTGATTCACCATCTCTTTACTAGTAAGAACATATTAAACACTAGTCGTCGTCTGTAATATTATCAGTAAATATAAGTGTACCCGAACGACAATTGTAGATTCGTAGAGTTTTCCGTTTAAAATTTCTCTACCAAGTCCCACTGTATCGTCGTCTGTATCAAAACTGTCAAAAGTTTCTTTCGTCAATTTGTAATCTTATACAACTAACAAACCGATATGGTGGAGTAAATTCGTTCCTCTCGGTAAATATATCTGAAATGTAGAAATTAACAATTTTAGGTGTTCCTAATCATCTATTATAAATTCACTTTAAATACCCTTTTAAGTTATATCACCTATTAAATAATTGACCAATCACGTAGATATATAACATTGTATTTCTGAACGTAACACGTTCCTAATCATACTAAACTATACATAAAATTACTACACGAAGGGACCACGGAGATTACCATTTCTTAGACGGACGTCACGTCTTCTGGGTCCAAGTTAGGAACTCAACCTCTCTAGTTAGGGAACCTCTTCCCTTACTGATGGGTGAGGTCATAATAACAGACCTCTTAAGGTACCTGTTTCCTTGGACCACCCGATGTCAGGTACCCCAACGTTTCTCAGCCTGTACTGACTCGTTGATTGTGAAAGTAAAAAGAAACTACAATGGTGTCTTACGAAACGGGTTTTATTTACATCTTTATAAAAATTATAACTTTATAATAACGAAGGTACGATACTAAAAGATAAAGGTTATTATGGACATAATATGACGACAGGTCAATACGAGTTGTACAATACAAATTCTACTATTAGATTAAAGGGGAATAAACGTCAATCGTTCAGTTTCATTTTTTTATACGTAACCTTTCAACGGTACTGTAATAACCGAGACCTCGGTTTAAATCATCGACCACTCTTTAGAACCAAGACAGTCTACCCCACCAAAGGACTTCCTGGTCTTGTTAGCATAAAATACCGCAAAAGGGGACATTACACCGGAGGTCCTACGTGAACACCCCAGGACGTCATCTTTCCGAAATCTCATCCTTTATTTCCATGTCTGTAAGAAGCTCGATCGTCGACCCTTCAATATCGTTGTTGAGATACTCCACATTATTTTTAACCCCCTATTAAAAGTTGTGTAAATTCTTCGAGAAGACCTTATGACACTTCTTCTACTTTTAATTCCTTTACAGAATCCACAAGTCGCACACATTTATCAACGTATTATGAACTAAAGTATTAAATTCGATAAGATTGTTAATATATAAGGACATACACAATCAACGAGTCAGCACAGGTTGAGAGACACTGGGGTACCGGAGACAGGTACCTAAAGAGGTCCGTTCTTATGACCTCACCCAACGATAAAGGAAAAGGTCCCATAGAAGGGTTGGGTCCCTAGTTTGGGTTCAGAGGACGTAACGTTCGTCTGAGAAATGACAGACTCGGTGGTTCCTTCGAAGAATATATAGAGATCTAGTATAGTTGATTCAGTATAAATTAACATTTAAATATATTTATACAGAATTTTATTTAACCCAACACCCCGTATTTTTAGTCTAAATTCTTTAACTATAGGTACCTATTTCAGTAAGAGTCATTGACAAGTAACACTTCTGACACTTTCACATGTTCTCATTGGAGAATTTGAGGAATACATTATAATACATGACTGAACCAAGTAAACACTAAGTATTGATGGTTGACAATGTGACTAATTTTTAATTTCTACACAAGGAGATCTTTTTTTTAATATTAGATAGTACATTATGTAAAAACATTCTTTTTGTATAAGTTTCCTACAATAGATATTTTTTACTCATACAATTTTTTTAATGGCTTTAGCGAATATTTTACGATTATATTAAGACTTTGAGATAAGGTTATTGACAAAAGAACCCTAATATAAGAAATAAACACCTTTACTCTATACACATATATGACTAGGAAATGTAAACGAAGGACGTTGTAAACTTTCATTTTAGTCGAGGAGTATATGTCATAAAATGTACCATAGAGAACTAATAAATAAGGTACTGGATCCCACTCGGATAGGTTCCGAAAGAACCAACCAAAAGAAATGATCGGAAACTGACCAAACAAATAACATAACTACTTCCGACCCGGACACAGTCATCTCTGAAAATGTCAATAACAAAACTATAGTGAGAATACGATGGGTGAAAATTTTTAATAAAGTAAAAGTAGAGACGAGACGGCTCAGAAGCAACGACCCACCCGAAAAGGGATCACCACCGTCCACCCCGATGAGAAGTGACACCACACGTCCGAAGAGTACCGTCACCGGAGAGGACAGCACCTCGTGTCCGAGATCCCGTGCACCCAAGTCATCTACACCGGGTACCCAAAATCAACGAGGTTCCGTATACCTTAAAAGGGTGTGGCCCCTAGACTGGGTACAGGGGACGTAACTGTCCACCGAAGAATAGACGACGTGGGGGTCTTTCAGAGACACGATATCTAATAAAATTCAACTATAAACAACAATTTTTTACCTTTTTTCCCGAGCTAACCGTAGACCTCTACGACTACTAGAACAGTGTCAAAACTTTTGTCTGTGACGATGAATCGATACGAAGAATAAAAATTTCCTTTTAGAAGTACCTAAATGTATTCCTTTAAACTAGTTGTTATAATAGACGACATACTTTTTATTATACATCAAAAGATTTCCACAGATGTATTATTAATTTGTCACAAAAGAAGGATTTCTAATAAAACTCCAATTTTTTACACTGAGGGTTTAGGACCATAAATGAAAATAGAGAGTACGTAGAGGGAAAGAACCCCTCGTAAGAGTTAGACCACGTCAATGTATTTATAAAAAGTGCCATCCGTTCTATCAAACTCCCGCTCGAAAAGACATTTTTACCAGTAAAGAATACCTTTTACGAGATCTTATGTAACTTAATTTATAATGTCTCGTACAAATTTCTTTTAGAGGTTTAAATAAAACCCCCTCTTCAATATTTTTAAAACTCGATGTATGACCAACCAAATTCATTTTACACAGACACCCTAAATGGGAGTAATCATAATTGTCGATATTGGTAACTCCGGTTGACTGTCTACTAAAGAAGAATTCTTCCACAAATAACAGTCCTTTTAACGTTTCAACGGAAACATTAATGAGATAGAAACAATAAAACCGTCGGACATTCAAAATAACCGTAAATGACTTTCCATTAAAAAAAAAACCGAGATCGGTCGACGGAAAGAAAAAAACCCGTTTGAAAGGATCGAGACCATAAGTCTGGTATAAAAGTTGAAAAAGACGGCTACCCCAGCAAAACTTGTTCCTCGGTTTACCGTTTATTACAGACTTAACAAGAGTTAGTACAAAAGTCCTCTCACTGTAGTCTTATGACGTCCACATGAAGTCAGTAAACTCAGAACGGAGGACGAATAGACCACATAGTAAAACCATGACTTCACCAGTTAAATTCTGGTACGTTTAATGTCTGAGAGACTGACAAAAGTGTATGTCGGACCTCCTTTTCATACAACTTTAATACTTAGTTTTCACTCCTAAGCGATTGAACTTTGTTTTAGCTTAGAAAGTTCGTTATGTCCCAGTAGTTTAGTTTTACCTTTCTAAGAAAAGTCCTCCAATCATAATCTTCATTCCGGGTTTGTAAACTTCTTTGTCTCGATACTATATTAAAAAATCTGAACACCCACACTTTATATCCAAACCTTAAAGTCAACAGAAGAACCCCTATAAGTGAAATATCTAACACATGGCGAAAAGTATTGAGATCCGAATAAATTTCTGAAAAGATCAAGTATGATAATGTACACTCTACTTAAGATTTAAATCTTAATATGACGGGATCAAAACTTCTGATACTGTTATTTAAGTAAATTCGTTTAGAAACGTAGTGAATAATAAATAAAGTAACGAATTTTTTATGACCTCTTTTCACCAATATAGTTGTGAATTAAAGTATTTTCGAATAAATAAACTGATGTACAAGAATCACTCATTTTGAATGTTTAATATCTTTTGACGACCAGAAAAATCATTAATAATAAGACTTAACTACTGTCCGTATAATCATTAACCGTCAGAAGAAACTGTTACTTTATGGTAGAATGAAAAAAAAAAATACAATGATACCAGACATCTCATTAATTACATTCAGCGAGTCAACACAGACTGAGACACGCTGGGGTACCTGACATCGGGTGGTCCGAGGAGGTAGGTACCCTAAGAGGTCCGTTCTCACGACCCCACCCCACGGTAACGGAAGTAAGAAAAGATAACAGATAACAGACGAAGGAAACAAATTAGTCATCTAAAGTTTCTTATATAATTGGGGTAAAACTTGGTGAACAATCTCTAGATCAGACGTCCCCAACCGTGAGACCCCCAACAAGACCTCTCTACCTCCTCCGTCGTCACGTCCTACCTTTCTCGGGTGGGAAAAGACAGGGAAGATACTCTTCCTGGACAGAAGTACTAGCGTGGCATCACTCCTGTCTCGTGGGAACCGCAGACCTATAAGACCGGTAGACAGTACCGGTGGGAGTCCTGAAGAAGTACGATCTGACTCTTTGTGGTCCATCACACCCGTAGAAGGTTGAGTCGATCCTTATTATTATCTAGGACGAGTCGGAAAAGTTTTTTTTCACACCAGGTAATAAACTTTCTTTAGTGTCTTAATGTTCCATTCCTTCATTATAAATAAAAACACTAAAATATCCCGAATTACTCATTGGTATAGTTTCGTATCACCTTGTTAAAGACGTGTTCTCCACAGAAGGTACAAATATTTCCAAAATTAAACCATTAACTACTTCCTCCCACCAAAAACTCCCCACGTCCAAACCCACCGATAGAACTAAGTCTTACGGTAAAGTTAAATAATCTAGACAAAGAGTTTATCGACGTCGAACAAGTCCAAACTAAGGACGGTCGACCTATACTTCATGAGAGACAAACCCGAGTGATATACCTTAGACAAAGGTTTTTTTATCACAGCACGACGAAAGGTAGATGACCTGGTCATCCCCATCCTTCTAGACTAAACTTCGGTCACGTCTTTCGTTTTGACTAATCTAAACCTAACAAGATTGTCCTCCGGAAGAAAAGGGACAAGAATGGGAAAAGGTCTACCTTCTTGATCAAAGGAAGGTCCCGTGAAAGAGGACCGTTAATCTGATACTTCTACTCCAAGTAAATCGTGATGATGACGAGTTCATGATAATAGAATCCTAATCCGAAATTTTAAATCTCCTTACTTAGTTGCGACAAACAGGCTCGGAACAAACAGAAATTAAAAGTTAATTACCACGAACATTACGAAAATTTAATCCTTATATTGAAAAATAGAAAACTAGGACGAAAAACAAAATAATTATATAATTATTATTGTAATGAAAGGTAGTAGTCGACCTTTCATCCACCGGGTACTTTACGGAAAATTTCGTAGTCCGAAAAATTTTACAATTGGTATACAAGTGGAAAAATTACACGTAATACATGGGAGGGAACTTATATCATCTAATGTGGGTTAAAACGAAAAAGTATCACTAATTCCGGGTAATACTTAAGGTCACTGGTGGCAAACGATTTTACGTCATTACGGGAGTCAATAATAACTCCATGAATCTCGACACACCGGAGTCTTAAAATACGGGAGACTTAAGAATATAGTTTAGAAATCTAAAAAGAATCTATAATCACTTGTCAATGAATATAGGTCTCAATGTAAAATCTTGATGTTCCAACGAATCAAACTATGCAAGTAAACCTCTAATCCTTGACTTCGAGTCTCTCCAACGTTTCAGACGGACCTTAGTGTGTCGATCCATCGTCACCCCACCCTTGATCCAGGTCTAATGAACTAAGGAGTAGGTCACGAGTAAGATGGTCCGGTACGACGAACGAAAAAGGAAGAGAGTTCCATGGAAGGAGTGTCTAAGAGGAGGTACATGTGTAAAAACGTGAATCACTCACCAACTGAATTACACTTTAACTTTTGTTCTACTTTATCTTTTTCATCACGTCATTGTGAGACTACCGACTTCAGGACGAGGACAGTAGTCAGTGAAATGAAGGAACTCAAAGTCAAATAGGAGACACTTTCCTTCACCAACCTCAGTATTACCATTATTGATTGTAAAGGACTCACGGATGGTAACGGTCCATGAAAAGCTTTAAGAGGACACGTAATGAAGTAACTTAAGAGTGTGTTTGAGGTGCATCGTCCAGATGCTATTCGGAGTATAATGTATCCCTTTTTGGTTTAGAACATCATCGAGGGACCAACTGGTCTTCAGGAAGTTGATCATTCATCGTTTCGGTTCCAAGGTGAGGTACGAGAATCGGTGGCGACGATACAAAGACCTACTAGTTGTACGAGAGAATCGACAGCACGGAAACTTATTATTGATATGGTTATCGTCTATAATGACTCATGAATTACCGTGGGGTGAGGTCATGAGAACGGACCTTTTAGGGTCCCTGCCCCCTCGGACCACCCGACGGCAGACACCCCAACGTGTCTCAGCCTGTGCTGACTTCACTGAAGCGTCGTCGTCGTCATGTGTGTGACGTGTATGACACAGGATAAATAAATTAGGATAGTCGTTGAGGTGCTCAGTCAACGACAATAGTACGGGTAAAAGATATCCTCTCATTTCACTTCGAGTCTCTTCGAACGAGTCAAAATGATGACCATTCAGTTTCACCACCGTTTGAAACTTTGGACTGTCTAACTTCATGGACGACGGAAACGGCGGTACGGAGTAACGGACTCTTCCCATGAACTCATGGATTCGGACTTGCACCATACTCAAAATATAATAAAAACGACTAATCTCCATTACACATGCACAGACTCGTACACGTGTAGGTGTACATCTTTGTGTGAGTGATTACTAAAGAATCAATACACAAACCACTCCACATCTTTTGTGAGTACGGGTCACATCTTTACTCCCTTCACTTAAATCACGTCCTCTATTACCTCACACCTCACCCTCGATATCACTCCTGACACCGTTTCTCCTTTTGTGTCCAAGACCGACTTCTCCTTCGACTATTACTCGAGTCAGTTGAAAACTCCGACCTTTCATCTTAGTCACAACGACCTATAACATATAAGAAAAAAAGGATCTCTTCGGTCTCAAAACCTAAAAATTTGGTCTTTCTCTAAAACTTCGACTAAAAATTTACTAGAGTTGATTGACTTTAATAGCCTTCGAGGATACACTTAGTTTATCTTTGGGAGACCAAATCTGGTAATCATGACGATCCATCTACTCACTAGAAGTCCACTCTCTCTCAACTGACGTAGTGTCATAGTGGTGATTAAAATCTTCTCTCCTACCCAGGGTATAGGTCTTATGAACAGGTAGGAGAAGACAGACAATTTTACCGTACTACCATGTGACACTACATCTCTCTCAACTTAATACTTGACGTGAAGATTCTTTATTGACAGAACACTCCGACACCTTGGAACAGTCTTCCGAAACGAGACGTCTGGGGGTCCTAAGGACCGAAGACTAAAACCGAGACAGGAGTCGTGACCAAAAGTGCAGACATTTGTGGTGTGGACTAAGACCTACCCCGGAACTCCACACACCTTACTGAAGTCCCTGAAAATATGTGAGACAGGAGAGAAAACAAGTCTATACATGTGGGGGACCGTCCTGGTAAATCCTTAGGGACGTCACCTCACACATCAGGATATTGACGAACCTCAAACATAAATCCTCTTTTTTTATTTTAGACTAATAACAGGGGAAGATTCTTTACACACCGAAGAGACTCTAAGTCAAGACCAAAGGTTTGACGGGTCCTTCAAGGAACGTCCATGACTCATAAATGAAAGCCATCGTTATATCCCTATCCAATTACTGACAAACGAAAGGAGGTCACACGAGGAGAATCGTGTCGCTCCGAAGATCCACTAAACGAGTGAAGAACACAGACAATGTAAAACCATTAAAAGTATTATAAAGATTACCAAAAAATTAATGATATAAACAATACCACTAGACACTAGTCACTAGAAACTACAATGACAACATTAACGAAACCGTAAGACAAAAAATCGTTTTTTTTTTTTTTTTTCCGTAAGACATTATTTTCTTCATCCAGGAGAAAAAATAGAAAAATGGGTAAAGACAATAAATCAGTGATTCAACACAGGTCGAGAAACACTGAGGTACCAGACGTCGTTCGGTCTAGAGGGACAGGAAATGACCAAGGGTCTCAAACGAGTCTAAGTATAGGTGACTCAGCTACTATGACAGATTGGTAGAGTAGAAGACGGTGGGAGAAGAGGAAAGCGGAAGTTAGAAAGGGTCGTAGTCCCAGCAAAGGTCACTTAGTCGACAAACCTTTTTTCAGTATGGGTAACCCGTAAGTGAATACTAAGGAAATCGTGTCTCCAAAGACCATCTTTATAGTCGAGTCAGGGATTTTGAACTAGTGTATATTACAAAAGTTAAGTTATTAAGACCCTAGGTATTGTTCCCCACTTTTAGACGGAATCAAGTGGAAACACTAACAATGACGGGTCTCAATACACACGACGGTTATTGTAGTTTCCTGGTTGATCTATACCACAGATTGGGGTGACTATTATAAGGAAATATTTTTGTCTTTTTTATGTGTAGTTGAACGACACGATACCAGATTTAAAAACAGAGTCTTCATAATATCCACTTAGATAAAGGTCTACGACGTTTATTGCCTTTTATTACCTTTTGCCCTTAGTCCCAGAGACAGGAATTTTACACAAAGTCAAACGTAAAACTATCGCCAAATCTTTACAATAGCGAACAAAACAGTGTCTGTATTAAGTGTAGAAAGAAGCCCATGACATTTGTTCTCTTTACCAAATTACCGGGGTATTTCCGTGAGACGACTATCGACTCTAATCCGGGAAATCATTACCTACAGTCACACACATACACACTCACCATACACAGGCGTCACCCCCATCCCGCTCGAACTTTCTCCATTTACATGACCTTTTCTTAGATACTCTCCGAATCTACGTCGGCTTCACGGACGGCTAAAAGACATTCAGAGCCTTCTACCTAAATAATTCGTACATTGTGATAACAGAAATAAACATGTGTTTGCAAGCGGAAACGAAGACCTTAAATTGGGACATGATTAACTCCAGTAACGGCAGGTAAATAGTGAACCTTAACCTTACTATAATTGAATTTCACTTACGAAAAGTAGACCTCTCACATAAGGGTTGATGTATATAAATATATTTTCCGATGAATGTAAAAAGTACGGTATGAACATGGACCGGAATTTATTGGATTAAATACATATGGTAAATGAAAAAGGGGAAAAATGTCTCTGAAAAATTTTTAAGTGACGGTATTGGTTCACTTTAAAAAAATGTTCACGAAATCACAGGTGTCTTACTAAACAAAACTGAAAGAGTCAATATAAAACATTTGTTCATATCTTTTGAGAGACGTAATATGTATTGGTACCAGATTCATTTACGAAACTTTAAGGAGTTTCGTGTATTTAAAGATCACAAAATCTCGGAGTTATTATACAGTAAAAAAAGTGACAGTACAAACACATATAGGGACATTTAACCGGTGTGTCCCGACAAATAGACTAAACCTCTCAGTCTCATTTGTGTCCCAATTATTTCGTTTGAGTTTACAGGGAACAATTGACTGAATCACATGGGATTGTGATCCTCCACAGTGATACGGTAGGTAGGTGAAAGTGAAAATATAAAAGAAAAAAGAAAAAGAAACGTCTGGTATTAGATCTTATCCCTAGTCGTTGAAAAAAAAAAAAGGACATTTCCTAGTCTACCATTTACAAAATCTAAACCACCCAGTTTCCCAAAGACAGTATAACAATGAGTTACATCAGGATCTGAGATGCATTTACTTACCCACCTTTTCACAAGGGTATTTTGAAATATAAGGTCTTGTCCACCCTTTGACCTAACTGGGTACCCGACACACTAAACGGTTGAGGACAAGATCTTATGACAAAAAAAGAAAAACAAGTCAGCGGTTCAACATAGGTTGAGACGGTGAATTCGTGTGACCCGGAGGGACAGGAAGTGACAGAGGACCTCAAACGGGTTCAAGTTCAGGTAACTTAACCACTACGGTAGGTTGGTAGAGTAGGAAATAGTGGGAGAAAAGGAAGACGGAAGTGAGAAAGGGTCGTAGTCCCAGAAAAGGTTACTCAACCGAGAAACGTAGTCCACGGGTTTCATAACCTCGAAGTCGGAGTCATAGTCAGGAAGGTCACTTATGAGTCCCAACTAAATGAAATTCTACCTAACCAAACTAGAGGAACGACAGACTCCCTGAGAGTTCTTTAAACAAGTCATCTAGTAAGATTTTCTCTAAAAAAACTCGTTTGGTCTTTAGAGTGGTAGTTTTAGTTCTAAGAGTAGTTCCGAGATTTGAGGGTCGATTATAACTAAGTTTTTGATGTCTACACTAAGTTTCTACATCAAAATAAATCTATTCATAAAATTTTACACTACACAAAGAGAAGGGTCCCATTAACACAACATGAGTGTCTTTAATGACGACATAAAGTGAACGTATATACTATTCTCAACCTTCCTTTCGTTTCACTTTCCAGGGTCGACTCTGTTGAATAGTAACATAAACACGAGTGACAGGTGTATCTCTTCCCCTGGGTAGTAAACACTGTAAAACCAATAGTCTCAGTGTCTCTTCGAAATCAACAACCTATCGTTATAAAAAGGAAGTCACCTTATACTCACCACACTTAAAAATTTACGGAAACCAGGGTCGTTATTTAACTTTCTTCCGTCTTACGGATTTTCGTTCGTACTTACGAGACTCTTAACAAAAGTAAATCTACGTTCACGGTTCTTATATAATAATTCCAATACATATATCTTTGTACGTAATGTATGTGTACGTAATTAGTTTGAACTTCTGACCGATTATATGAATAATCTTGAAAAGAATTTTATTTTTCGTTGCAACACTTTGAGATTAACCTGAAGATACTCGAGAACTACCATCCTGAATGACAAGTTGAAGAAGACATTGCGGTGTACAGGACAGGGAATCGTTTACCGTATTACAGATCCGGTCATTTACCTACTTAATTACTTCTTTATATACGTATTTCTTTGTTGACTATATCAATGTTACCAAGAGTACGTACTACCTTTAGAATTCACACGGATGTGTTTCATTTAAACTTAACATATCAGTTCCCAAGTTCTCAACGACGGGTTTCGGCCTCCGAAATTAAGGATGGACATTATTTAATCAGGATCCGAAAATCAATCCGTACTTCGTACGGAGAAATTTAAAAAAAAAGTTTTAACCTTACGATTACAGGAAGAACAGAACTTACTACTCTTAGGTCTCAACAACTTCTAAGAAACTTTTGAAATATTATGACACATTTAAACTCAAAAAAATCCGAAACATTCTCACAAAAGAGTCTCTTCCGTTACCGTGGAGTGAGGTCATGAGAACGGACCTTTTAGGGTACCTGCCTCCTCGGACCATCCGACGTCAGATGCCCCAACGATTCCCAGTCTGTGCTGACTCGTTGAAGTGAAAGTGAAAAGTGAAAGTACGTAACCTCTTCCTTTACCGTTGGGTGACGTCACAAGAACGGACCTCTTAGGGTCCCTTCCCCCTCGGACTACCCGACGGCCGATACCCCAACGTGTCTCAACCTGTGCTGACTTCACTGAATCGTCGTCGTCGTCGTCGTCGTCGTCCTCACAAAAGATAGTGACAAGGTTTGAGTTACTCTCAAGTTATATAATTCTAATTGTGGTTTCAATTCGTATAATAGAAAGAATTTAAATGAAGTACAAGTGATATCTTTATATTTATTTTCGACTTTAGTATCTAAAGTATCAAATAACAGACTTGATTGTACTTGGTCAGTTAGTATTATACCAGACAAAAGTCAAATCATCATGGTTTTTTTGTATGAAGTCCCAATACTAACAAATCCTTTAATAAGAAGATACTCGTTTATCAATTTAAGTAAAAGATGTAGTTATAATATCTACAAGTGTATACTGAATAGTATACAGATGGGACTTGGTTCCCCGAGGTACTACCCAATCACCATTTCTTAGGCGGACGGTTAAGTCCTCTGAGTCCAAGTCAGGGCCTCAGTCCTTTTAGGGGACCTCTTCCTTTATCGTTGGGTGAACTCATAAGAACAGACCCTTTAGGATACCTGTCTTTTCGGACCACTCGAAATGTCAGGTACCCCAGTGTTTTCCCAGCCTGTGTTGAAACACTGATTTGTTGTGGGACTTGGTTTCTGAACCAACATACGGTCGTAACAACGTAAACCTCTCGGTTCCCGGGGTGTAAGACACGAGGTCCTCTTACTACTGTCCTCACACGGAGACCAGATTTTACACCCGTCCTTTTTTTTACCTTCGGTTCTACTACGGAGTCTCATGTAACAAGGTTTTACTTTTGTTAGCGATTAGATCGTTTATGAAATGTTACTTATGGTATTGGGGTTCATTTGAAACACTTAATTCTTCACCAATTCAAATAAAACCTTCACGTAAAAAATTACAGAACCATAAAACCTCGAGAATATAAATTGGTAATCTCCTTGAGTCAGTAACATTCAGTCGGAATTCTACACCAAAATTTCCAGTTCGGAGGTAGTTTCGTTTTTACGTTCTACGTAGAGAACTCTCAAGAGAACCGAAGAGGAGGATTTTTAGACTAACAGGCCTCCTCAACGTCCAGTATTTTCAAACGTACCTTTACACCAACTCCTTCAGCCGTCTACTTACTATACTTAACAGACTTCAGTCCCTATGTAACCCTCGGTAGTGACCAAACATTTACTTCACTCCCTCAATTGACAACTACACTATGTGAACTTCTTCCTTTCTAAGTGACATTAATTTTGATGTTTGTTACTACTACCGACATCGGGAGACAACGGCTGTGTCCGTCCTGTCATGGCATTCGCTCTACTTTACATGGATCGTCGGAGCCGTCGTCCGACCTCGGTACAAGTCGCTTTCATTAAATTAATCACAACTAGTACTGACGTCTACTACCACTAAACTATTCCTTATTAAATCATGAATTGTCGGAAAATGTACGTGGTTGAGGTACACCCTTCCATTTCGTTTAACGTGTTTTACTTGCACGACGAAGGTGAACACGGGCACGGTTACTCGACCTTTTGACGGACAAGCGTCTGAGAGGCTGAGAGTCGGAACGCCACTTTATGGGTTTGGGCCAGAGGGGAGACGTTCCTTAGAGACATGATGGGAATGGCTTCTTATTTCTTCAGTAAAAACTCTAGACTCTAGAGGTCCTTCGTCTTCTGACTTTTACTCCTTTTATTTCAACGAAACCAAGAACACGTTTTCTAACTTCTAGAGTCCAACCGAAAAAAGGAGGAGTTACGTCGTTAATTTTTTTTTTTTTCGTGGGATCGTAAACCGAATACTAATCTTATTTTTCAGTACCAAGGTTCTCGGGTGTCGCTAAATTCTCCGGGTGTGTGCCTCTCTCATGTCCTCGGGATTTGGAGAACCTCTTGGACACTCTTAGGAACTCACAACCGTAGATTGTTTTTCCTTCTGTAACAAACTGAAGTAAAAAATTTTTTAGAAAAGTTCAGAACTTGGACAAAGTCCCGTCGCATGTGACCTAGGTTCACAACGGTTCTAGTAACACCTAGACTTTAAACAGACCAATACTCTTAGTGGATCCTTTAAAAGTTTCTATTACGACTAGACATATGGTCGGCATCACTTCGTCTCAAGGACCCTTGCCACATACTCAAACGATCTCAGTGGCAAAAGCAACAACAAATTAGTGACTCAGTACAGACTAAGAAAACACTGGGGTACCTGACATCGGGTGGTCCGAGGAGACAGGTAACCTAAAGGATCCGTTCTTATGACCTCACCCAACGGTAAAGGATAAGGACCCCTAGAAGGGGTGGGTCCCCAGGTTGGGCGTAGAGGACGACCCGTCCCTCTAAGCAAAGGTGACTCGAGGGTCACTTCGGGTCCCGACGGTAATGTTTCATAGTATTTGATCCACCGAATTTTTCACCTTTAAATAACAGAGTGTTGAGACCTTTGGTCCTCAGACTCTACTTTCACAAACGTCCCAAGACTACCGATACTCTCTCTCTCACAAGAAACGGAGAAGGGATCTAATACCGTCAAACGTCCGTTAAAACCGTTAAGAACCGAACTTCTTCGTAGTCAGATTTGAGACGGAAGTAAAGCGTACCATAAAAGTGACACAAAGAGACAGGATTACGGGACAAACATACTCCTGTGGTCATTACGATCTAATCTAAGGTGAGATTCCTGGATAGAATTGATCAAAAGGTTTATTCCATTACAGACTCTATCCTGAAGTTCAATTTTAAACCTCCCCTGTGTCAACTTGATTACTGTATACCTTATAATCTTAGGGACAAAAACAAAACAAAACAAAGTTTTAAAGGGACTCATGAAACTACTAACCGGTGGAAGCCCCTAGGAGACAAATCCCTAGTCGAAGGGAGACTCATGTGCAACCCACAGGAATACAAGAAAGAAGATACTAGTGAGGTTCTTCAAGAACCCCGGTCGGACTTGCGAGGTCTACCACATAGATGTTCCTACTCAATACGAAAAAACGAAGATCCAACTATAATTACCTGTAAAACTATCTTCCGATGACAGGACGATCCTTAGAAAGGACTACCATGGGGTCTCAACAGTAGGGAGAAGACTAAGTAGACCTTAATAAATAGGACACTTCAACTTCGTGTAATAGTCTACAGAGATGACCTTGTCCTCCGGTCCGTAAAAGTTTGTAGAGTTAAACATCTCGTAACGAACTACAAAGAGTATAAAAATTTGGAAAAAGACCTCGTTTTGTAAATAGAGTTACATTTTTAGCATTCACATATTGAACCACTTAAAATGTATACATATATGAGCATTAGTGACGTGTGTCGTTTATATTTTATAAATGTCGAGACATCTCTTAGGTGGACGATCACGTCCTCTACGTCTAAATTAAGGGTCCACCCTCTCTTGGGACCTTTTCCCTTACCGTTGGGTGAGATCATAAGAAAGGACCTTTTGAGGTGCCTGTGTCCCCGGTCCGTCCTATATAAGGTACCCCAACTCTTCGTTAGCCTGTACTGAAGCACTGATTTGTAGTTGTAATCTAATGATCTAGGGAGAGGCAGCAATTATGAGGGTAGGTGGTCGCCTTCTAAGAAAGTGATAGTCCCACCAGACAAGAAGTTTAAGGAAATGATGTATGAGAAAACACGAACAGAAGAAAATGAGTCGAATGGCAGACTCTCTACAAGATACACAGTGGTCACACAAGGAACAATAAGAACGTCTCATAAAGTGACATACTTATTCGGTGTGTAATAAATAGGTAAAAAGACGATTACTTGAAACCTTAAAAAGGTCAAAACTATCATACTCATTTCGACGATACTTATACAGGAAAACCACTTGAATAAGTTAGGAAAGAGAAACTATAGGTGGATTCTCTCAGTAATGATCTAGTATCCCCTCCAAATATATTTCTGAACCAACTATGACGGTTTTTCAAAAGGTCTCACAAACATACACACATACACACTCAAATATGAGAGTCATCGTATATAAATTTTCAATAACGAAATCCAGAAGAAGTACAGTTACAGTTACACTTAGAAATCGGTAGGATCAGCCATACTACACTGAAATAAACGTTAAGGAACTACTCATTTCTACTTATGGAAAAGTATATACAAGTAAAACAACGAGTAAATAAAACGATAAACCTATAGAAGAAAATGTTTGACGGATAAACTTAGAAAACGGGTTAAAATTAACTCAACAAAGAAAAGAGAGAAACATTGTTAAAAATAATCCAACTCATACTATAGAAACTAGAAAGATATTGTTCATTAAAGAACCACACATATCGAATCACAGAACTCCTCCTCTTCAAGAATTAAAGTTACTTCGGATTGAGTATCTAATAAAAGAAAATACCAATTACGGAAACGTAGGACAAGTGATTGGGAAAGGATGGAACACCAGGGTTTCTGAAATTTTGTATCATTACAACTTATATCATCAGAGACTATTACAGACTATAAAACTATTTATACTAGTTGAAACGTAACATGACGATTAAATAATCGAAAACTCTAGAATAGGTAAAATAAGTATGTTTAATCAAGACTAGAGAGTCCATACTAAACTTAAGGAAACAACCATGACAAAAAAGAATCCTTTTATATTTTGGGTTATGAATTAGATTTCACGACTTAATTCCATACGTGTAAAACAACATGTACAAGTTCATTCAGTATTTCTCAACTTTTGATAAACAATTCTTTCTTCGTTTACGCACTAATTATATAATATTCTAAAGTAATACATCATACATAGTAAGATTCTTCATCGTACATGTGTGTGTATGTGTACGTCTCCCTTTTTTTAAAGAATTTCCTACGATGAAATTTAGGAAACACAAAAACAAAGTATTAAATTTTTGTAAAATAGAACATTTAAATCTTAAATCTATTTTCATTTCTCTTATTACATTACTTGAGGGTGACTGGGCAGTCAGACGAAAATTGTAAATAGTTGTAAAAAGATAAACTAAGAAGGGGATATGTAGAAAAAGATCTAATAAAGTTACTTTAAGGTCCTGAACAAAAAAATAGACATTTATAAAATACTTCGAAATCGAAATTTGGAAAAAAAAAAAACCTTCTTGACGGTAAAGTAATAGTGTCAGTTGTTTTAATTGTTATTAAAGAATGGATCAGGTGTAATTTTACAGAATGAGTAACCTTTCAACAGAGAAAATCAACAAGTTTAGTCTTAGGTTCGTTCAGGAGTACAATACTTCACTAAGGACTCCAACAATTCCGAGAAAGTAGGATCGTAAAATATTTAATATTGAAAGACTGAACCATTTCAATTACTTGTCTACATGGTAAACGTATACTTTTGTATGTATTAAAAGGGAAACAAAGACAAGGAGACTGAGAGATGAGACTCATCCATATAATTTGTGTGTAATTTAATCTTTTTTATGAAACTTTATCTAGTGAGTCACTTTATTAACATAATAATAAATAATTTAAAAGGAATCTGTTGATTAAATCCACTGTTTAAACAAAAGGTGTCACGAAGTCTACAAAGAAATTATAGTGACTTGTAAAGTCAGTTTTAATACACGAATATAATTGTTTAAATAAAAGAACCTCGAACTATCAAGAACTATAGTTAAAGAATATGATTTTAATATACTGTAAGTTCGATCATGTTCAAATATTACGACACTACAATACTAGTTCTAACTTACCGTAGTATTTGGTGTCAAAGAGAAGAGAAGCAAATATCATATGCATGAATTATAAAACATAAAATTAGAATCCAAAATGTCTCAACCCTATTGATAGGTGTCGCTCAGGAAGAACCCGAATAGGAACTAATAAGTACGGACACATATAACATACTTTGATTTTAAGTAAGAGTACAGACAAAAAGGAGAATAGAAAATTAAATAAAACGGTAAAAATGATATTGAAGTCAATAAGACTCCTAGAGAGCATATAAAAAAGTCGAAGTAAATTTTATTGTTTTTATATATAAAAACAAAAATAAAAATAAAATAAAAAACCAAACTCTCTATACTAAGGTTGGATTTATATGTACAAAGACCTATAAAATACTATAATAGAAATGTAATATAACTTGTCATTACTGTACTGTTACAGTATACTTTTTCCTTTTCGATAGTAAAGTATATCTTATTAACGAAATACCAGTATTATATGTTTTCTATTGAAATTACATAAAGAGTGTTACATAGAAGTGTGAAGAGAATTCATCAATCTGTTCATGAAAATAGACATCAAATTATATATTCGTGACCGGTGTCTCTACACCTCAAAAATAGGAAAACAGGTTTCATAGTAGTCAATGGGATTCTTGCCGTCGACCCCAAAGAAGCAGTATCAAGTCAAAAATAAGGTAATTTGGTAATGATAATTTTGTGAACTTTATAAAAGGAAAGTCAATTAAGAATTTTAATACGAGGATAAAAGTCAATTAAGAACTTATTAGTCAACACACACACACACACACACACACACACACACACAAGGACGAACCATTTGAACGATTTTATAAAAGTTCGAATAAAAGACTTTTGACTTGAAGAGTAAAACAATCACGGTCGATTCGGTCAATGTTCATCAAGTAAAGTGAAATTCATTACTCTTTCAAATTCGTACGTAAAACAAAATGTTATTTTCGTTTGTTACTATATACCTCTCATATATTCTAAGAGGTCTTAGAAAAGAACGTACTTTAAACAGGTCACACTAAAAAGAATACATACTCTCAATTATACTTTACAATCACTGTAAAATTGGTTCTCCCTATCTTGTCCAATCACATGAATTAAGGATTGTCCTAAAGTAAAAACACCCATAAAAACAAAACAAAAGATCACCGAAAAGTACCGGAGGGTGACTTTTAGTTCTTTCTTGGGGTGTCAGGTACAAGTCTTGAGCCGAGACGGACGTCAGTTCTTGTCGGGAAATTTAAGTCGATACCTCTTTTCACGGACATGTTACAGTCCATTTCATTAACTCACATATCGCTCGCGGACTACCAAGAATGACTTTGTGTTTAAATGGTATTATATTTTAGAGTTCAGCATAAAATATTCTCAATGTAGAAGTCGTACATTGCTTGATTAATCCAGTGCACAACTCGTCTTGAGTTTTCCTGGTAAATGACAGACTAGTATATGAAGGTCTTAGTAAAATTTCGGCATTAAAAATAGGCCTAGTACTCGACGAAAAGGTGTTGACAATCCCCTACGTAGGACTCTAACATTTCTCCCAGAATCCACCGTACTCGAACATGGCTTTCAAGTCAAGAGTAATCTTTCTTACGTAATACGTGAAATCTCAAACATCCCCCTTTTGTCACTTCGTAAACCGTCCAGACTTGTCATGTAATCAATAGACTGTCCGAAACGTCTACTAGAGCTTCTACGTAAGTGCCTGTCAACATCATTTGAATCTTAAAATATTCCGAATCGTCTCCGATAATAGACAAATTTTGGGTCAACAAGGAAGACTACTATTATTTCCCACCTCGTCATCTTCATGTAACAAGGAGACAACCTTTTAAACTATTGTACATACAAGTAATTTTTGGGAAGTGTCATTTAACGTAAGACGATGAAAAGTATAACCGGGGATTAACGTATTCCTTTTTCAACCGAGACATATAACATACAATAATGAGAGTTAATGTCATCTCTGAATCAGGAAATTTCCTCAATCAAATCTTTGCATATTTTTACTAATGTTCATAAACGCCAGAATATTTAATACAACTAAGTTCAAGTATTACGTAATACTAAGTCTCCGCAGAAGACAAAGGAGTCTACTAAAAAAAAAATGGATATGAGACAACAAAGGAAGACGTCCTATTAAAATAAAAAAAAGGTAAGAAACTTAGCTTCCCATCGACTTCCAATCTCCACATGTTATATCACTAAGTGTTATAAATTTCAATAAGAGGTGAATATCAATAATATTTTATGACCGATGCGACGGTCACAACATGTCATACAAGAATATCTAATAAAATGAGGATCATTAAACATGGAGAATTAGAGGATGGGATATAACGAGAAGGACGAAGGGAGATGGGTGACCTTCCGTAAGTGAACAAGAAAGGTAGACACTCAGAAGGAGGAAAAACAATGTAAGTGATCAAACAAAAAATTCTATAAATTCTAATTTTTTTGAAACTAAACATGTCAAAGTACCATGGACTGGTCACGAACCTATAAAGTAATGATAAACAAGAACGTTTGAACAGAAGTTGTAGGAGAAAGGATCTACCAAGTGGTCTCAGACTTTACTACTGTCACCAAGTCAACTTGACGTTTCGAAAATATTTTATATAGAGGATGATAATTTTCGTACGACTCAAGTCTATTTTGTCATAACTAGTTAGACTCAAAATAAAATAGTGTAAAAATTAAAAACGTAAAAGGGGAATACTTATGATACATAGGTGTCTTATTAATGAATTGTATAACCTCTTAAAAATTAATTATTTGGTTTTACCATATCTTAACAGTAACGTAAAATCGTAACTAGTCTTCACACTAATATCTTCTTGATGACGAAATATCTGTATAAATTTTTTTACTGTAGACTGAAAGTATTTAATTACCATCTTAATTGGACATATAAAACTCTAAGAAGAACTTCCGGTTATTAAGGATGTCACTAAATAACCTAATTAAGACAAAAAAAGGTAAAGATATACTTGTCACATTGAGTCATATCGTAAAATACTCTTTTTTCATTATAGGATCCTGTCTTCTACATAGTAATAAAAAGTGTACCCTTACTCTGTCCACTTGGTAAAATATTGTCTTCATGCAAGAGCAAGTCTTTATAACCATTTCCTTTGTCCACCTTGGTTTATCATACTCAAACACCTGAAACGACATTTCCTTCTTTCTGAATACCTCGGGTATGAGGAGATGAAGACATCAAAGTACGCACCTACATTAAGAGAACATACCTACCTCGTTGTCCTTAATGTATTCAATTAAAAAAAATTCAAAGAAAAAATTTCTTTTTTATATGACCGCTTACGAAAAATAGAATTTTCCTTTGGTTCATAAAATTGGATCTATAAAAAAACAAGTCTTTGAATTTATATTAAACAAAAGTTATTTCATAAAAATCTAATCTTCTTAATCAATTTAGTATAGGGACTCTTGGTACGATTTCTGACCTTGAATTTAAGTATTACACATATTTTTGTTCGAATGAGTAAAATAAGAAAACATTAATACAAATCTTCAATCTGACACTATTGTCCTAAAATAAGAATTCTTGTAATAGAACACGGATAAGAATACGAGGTTCTTCCAAATTTATATAGTCTCTGTAAAATTAAACGGAGTATTTAGAAATAATAGAGTACACTCCTTCAATTACGGTCCGTAGTAAATAAAATGTGATTTTCTTACTTTTATTCCGTTTTCGTAGCCGAAGAATCTTAAGATGTTGTTTATTTCCACTCAGTCCATACTAGACGTAGAGCAATTTGACTATGTTGAAGAATAAGATTTCAGAAGACATAACATCTTCTTAATATTATAGTCTTTATAAATTACTAGATCTTTTCTAGATACTTCGAACGAATTCCTCTGTACAATTGTTGTCTACCATTATCCCTGAAGGGACTATCAAGGCACCAATTTTGAGGTGTGAAGGTTACGTCCCTCGTATTCAAACTAGGGAGCATCCTCGGACGTACAGAGTGTCACACCAGTTTTTTTTTTTTTTTTTTTTTTACTTTTTACCTACCTTTATAACAGTGACGAAAACGACTGTCTCTAAAAGGAATACAATATAACAAACATATACATAATTTTTATCTACAAAATATAAATACGACAAAGGTTCACTATGTAATAGGATAAAAGACAAATTCACACACCGACAAAACTACTAATGTACAAAAGTTTGACGTTTTTGGTTTTCGGTATGGTAAGACTCGAAGGAATCCTGAAATCGGACTTTATAAAAAAAGAAAGGAACTTGACAAACCGTCCCCCTGCCTCAAAATCAAAAAGGGTTCTTTGTGTGCAAGAGAAAAGAGAACAGAGGACCCATCACGGATACTAGTCTTCGGTGTTCACCCTTACTCCGGGAGGTTGGGGGGTTGTGGTAGGTCGTGAGGTCACAGGGGGGACGTGGTACGTAGAGGGTTGAGTCGAGTACGAAGTTTCGGACTGGCGCGGAAGGGTCGAGTGGAGGGAGGTAGCGTCGGGTAGGTTCTGTCGTCGATGGGGTACCTAGTGTCCATTTCACGTTCATGGAATATTTTTTTCAAACAACTTTATATCAACTAAATGTTACACACACAATCAAAAACGATATGTCGTTTCACTTAGTCAATATGCATATAGATGAGAAAAAATCTAAGAAAAGGGTATATCCAATGATGTCTTATAACTCATCTCAAAGGACACGATACTTTATATAGGAATAATCAATAGATAAAACAGTTACCATCACACGTATACAGTTAGGGTTAGAGGGTTAAATAAGGAGGGATGAGGAATAGGGAACCATTGTCCTTCATGGTAAATTTTTTTTTTTTTTGTTTCGTTTTGACAAAAATCGTAAGAACCTTCTTTAAGGAAAATGACGAAGGATCTTGGATATCATTTAAGTTCCGCTCACATAATTAAAACGTGTAGACACGTTTTATAAAAATCTCAAACGAGACAGAAATCGATATTTATTAAACACCTCTTCCAGTAAATATTTGTAAGGAAATATTTGTAAATTTAACCAACGATTTTACCTTTTAATTAGATATATGACTGTAAACTTGTAAAGGGAAAGAGAAACGAACTTAATTTAACGAAGTGAATTTGAAATTTAGTCTAGTAGGGTAAAAATACTCGTATACACACATGAACATTTTATTTCAATCCTCTGATTAAAATCATCTACCGAATACCTTAATCCAAGAAATGGAATCTGACTGACCAAATCGACATGTATCAAAACGTCTTCTCTTGAGTATACTATCTTGAGAGAAAGGACGGAAGGTTCACTACCTATAAATTACAGTCATCTACGTACTGGGACTTGTGACTCTTATATTGTAATTTCACTATCTCTGACTTAATCATAATGAATCTTTCCTTGTTCCGTTCTGTGTTGTATCTCGATCTCTTATACGATACAGTCCATCAAGAGTTGAGAATCTCTAAATTTTTAAACACAAATTTATTTTATAACTTCCCGGCAATCTCCGGAATTATTATGTTGAATTTTTGTGTCAAGTCAACATATATCGTAAATAAAAAAAGGGGAAGATGGGACATGAATACAACTTGCTCACCACACAACCATTTACCAATTGTTATCCTAGATACCTTCTTTTGGGGTTTCTGAAACTAGACATCGTGAACTACTCAGACACTCCATTTATAACGGGGGTACCGTCTAAGGTTCGATAGTTATACTGGTGGGACTTACACCTTAACCTTTCTCTACATATCATTGTACGGTACTTTATCATCATAAAGATGGTTTGTCTATTTTGTCCGTATTAGAGTTCTCGTACTAATCATACTACAACAAGTCAACGAGTCAAGACAAACTGAGAAACGCTGGGGTACCCGACGTCGTGTGGTCCGAGGAGACAGGTACCTTAAGAGGTCCGTTCTTATGACCTCACCCAACGGTGAGGGAAAGGGTCTCCTAGAAGGGTTGGCTCCCCAGCTTGGGTCCAGAGGACGTAACGTCCGTCTAAGAAATGGAAGACTCGGTGGTCTCTTGGGGTTTAAATTGTCATTCGGACACGTTTCCCCAAGACTGTGTCGTAAAATTTTTATTAAGTCGGTTTCCTTAGGAGGTCTAGTCGTTTCTTTTGGGTTTCTACCCGGTGACCGTTGAAAGACTTTTATTCCCTTAGGAGTCTAGACGAAAAATATCTGATAAATTACCCTGAGTTAGAGTTTAAATCAGTGAGAAGACTATACCTTCCTATTCTACTTTCGTAAGAAAGGTCGTACTTTGGTTCATTATTACAAAGATGGAACCAAAGGTAGGGACACAGGAGAACACGAAACCAATACTTTGCGACAGGTAATAGAAAACGAAGAGTGGGACACCTGGACTCTGAAAGAGTCTCACATTACCATACTCGTAGACACATTTGTCAAAACATTTATGTCTACTTTCTTTAGAATAACGGCCCACCCGGTAATTTGTCTACGTGTAACACATCCTGACTACCCCCCTATCTCTCCTGCTACGTCTTTTTTCGTTCAAAACAAAACAGATGAAGACCTCTGAAGGGTCTCAAGAACGATGGTTCGGAGAGTGGGGAGTCTGCTCCCAGTCTTAATCTCCGCCATGCCAACCGCGAGAGACTTCAAGAGAGAATGCCTTCCGCTGACGACTTGTTCGTAACACCGACAAAAATCCACTGGATTGATCTCTACGGTATCGGTTTAGGTAAACTCAAAGAGATGAACTTCAGTTTATAAACTCTGACACTTGTCGGCCGGGCCTTGATCCTCTCCCTTCGAGTCCAGAAAAGGGTCACAGGGGGCGCCTCGCACCTCCGGTCATGGTCGACCGGGTAGGGTCCTTTTAGAGACTTCGGCATACAAAGACTCCTCCTAAAGAACCTCTCGAGAGCGGTTGTTTACTGTCAGGGAGTCAATATTTACCGTTTAAACGAGACCCTTGTCTAGGACAGGGGTTTATCGGGGGAGGTCGGGTCGTGGGTTGGAGAGAGTCCCTTGCGAAGTACCGGTTGACCCGACGTGGGGTGAAGGAGAGGAGTCGGAGAGAGACGAGGAGTCAGGTCGGGAAACCGTGCAAAGGGACTTGGGTGACACGTCCTCAGGACAGAGAAAAAGAGACAAAGGGTGGTGAATCTGTGAAAAAGATATGGGTTCTCAAGTAGTCGCACGAGAGGAATGGGTACGTGAGAGAAGGTCTTCGAAGACTCAGACAAAGAGAAATGGTAGTCAGTATTCTTACAGCGGTGTTTGAACATCAAAGAATCCTTCGTATACACACAACTATATGTGTACCAGGAGTCACTCATGGTTGACCTTAGAACAACTGAAGACGTTTGTTTACCGAACTGAAAAAAAAAAAAATTTGTTTCGAAAATCGTCTTCATAATAATTGAAGGAACATACCGAAGGGTTCACTCGTTCTCAAGAATAAAATTGAAGTTCAATGTTAAAAGACTAAGTGAGGAACTGTCAAGAATTACTATTAAAGACAAAGAAAAAAACGGATTACTTTATTCGTTCTCTTCCCTTAACTTACGTCACGGTCAGTCGGATTGACAAACCGCTATAGACTCAAAGACTCAACCAAAAGACGTCCACATCAACCTTAAAGTCACGAAAAGGGCCGTCGACCACTCCCATCTCAATTTAGGGTCCCACCTCACAAGACTCTTTGTGATTTCGTTAGCGAGGCGGTAAGAAAACGAGAAGGGAACAAACGCAAATTGCAATGGTTTTAATTTACAATTGAGAGGTTTAATTTCAGTGTCCTTACGAAAATCTTCCCACGTCCCCTTAATTATCCGTATGTAAACGAGTATCTTTACAGCCTATCCAATAAAAATTCGTGAGGGACCGTAAAATCTCGTGAAATTTTAGAAATTAATTAGGTGTAGAAACACCACCCAGTTACCATAATCCTACTTAGTGCGTCTTGACTTACTTCTACATTACTCGGCCAGTCATGTCATCTATTGGTTCTTCCTTCTTCACATCTTTGAGTGGCAGTCGGAGACGGTTCCGGAGTCTCGAAGGTGCACTGGATTGTAGGACTGTACAACGTTACGATGCACTACGTACGTACAAGAAAGGTAGAAGTCTCCCGACGACATTATAAAATACGAATAAAAATAGTTGGACTATAAAACAGACTTCGAGAGCCTTCGATCACACAAGACACAACGACAAAACTGTCATTTCTTCACCAGATTTTTGATCCAACCTAAAGTAAGAGATATTATAACGGGTCAAATTAAAGAGTAATCTTATGTCACAAGAAATCCTGTAACAACTTCTACATTCTCAGGGTGGGTAAACTTTTCTTTCGGTAAGGAAAGAAGAAAGGAGTCATCGACTACTATTCTTTGTCTTTTGGTAATTCTTCCAAAAATAAACCAACTAAGAAACAACTAATCGAACTATTGTTAACTTTCTTTCTCCTACGTCAAACTCTAATCTAAGAAAGGTCTCAGAGACAAAACGAAAAAAAGGGAACAGATATTAATAAACTTGAGTGAAGTATTCCTTTAAACCACTCGTAAGTTCAACTAAAGAGTGACCCGTAAAATTGACAGTCCCATACATAAAGAACGTTTACGATGTAACGAGAGGAATCGGAATGAATTCCCTGTGGAAATTGAAGAACATTATATGACTTTACCACGACTTACCTTGATTAATCTTCTCCTTGTGTTCCACATAATACTAACCTTTCGTATAACGATGACTGGGTCCTTCCTCTTTAGATTAGAAGTAACTTCTAAATGTGAAACCCAGTCAGTCGACCACAGTGCAAGTCATTGATTCGCCAATTTTTAACACGGTCATAAAAATTTCCCATAAAGAACAATGGAAAAATAAACTTTATACGAGAGAATAAAGGGTCTAAAGCGGCGGTTGAAAGACTTGGGACATTAAGGAAAGGAGGAAACGGTTGTTACGGTTCCCTTCCTGCAGGGTACATGGTTGCCGTCTACAGACTCGGTTTGTAGGGGAAGGGTGGAGTTCCGAAATTCGTCCTCATGGTGCTGGGTCACATACTTGTGTTGTGGTACCAACCACCACGTCGGTCGGTTTCGAAGGGGGGAGGAGACTACTAATTTGTCCTCGGGTCTCTAAAACGTATACTAAGTCCATCCGGATACGAAATTCAATGTAAATACTATAGAAAAGTGAACGAATAGCGAAAGCAATCACAACTGACGTCCAATCCACCGAGGATTGATAAAAAACCACCTTTGAAAGACTAAATAAGGAAGAAACTTAGAAAGAGAAATACACTTCGCAACCTGATAGTTTGGTAAAACCGTACTCAGCTACCAACTTTATTACAGATCTTTACTTTGAACAAACTCCTTTTCATGTTAAACATTTTAATTCGAGAGGATAGAGTCCGGTCCTCTCACTGTTCAAGAAAAGATTTAAGACCCGAAAAAAAAGGTAAACGAGGACACCGTAATAAATGTTAATAAATGTCACACTGTTATAAATGTCTTTCATTATAAGATATGATTGAATAACGAATAATTGATAAAAAAAGAAATAACCATACCGTTCTAAGGTTCCCAAGTATTTATTCTTAAGAAGGTATAACCTGTTTCTTATCGTTTTTATCGTTATTATCTCGAATCGACAATAGAGTGACTCAGTTTTTCCGGGACGATTCATACAGTTCCATCTCTTAACCCAATGGACCTTTATTTCTCGTAAAAACAGATAACAGTTACAACGGTTTTTGAAACGGTTATAAGTTGGAACTCTTGAGTCTTTTTAATGAATTAGACACAAGTAAAATAAAATGTTTTACTTAACTTATGTAAGTTTTACTTAGTGTGAGTTTTATGTGAATGATTTACTTAACAGAATGTAAGTTTGTTTTACTTAAACAAAATGTTTTACTTATGTAAAAAGTTTTAGTTCTGTGGACGGAAAATCTTTAGAACCTTTGAAACTTTTTATCACACTTTATTTTCGATTACGAAGATTCTTACCGTGGTCCGTTTTTTTTACGATTGTAATAACATTCGTATTAGTCATCTACCAACATCTGAATTTTTATAACCTTTCGTTTCACTGAAGGAAAGTACACCTATTTTCAATACCTATAAGAAATACTTCCTTGTTAACGAAGAGATCTGTATTGAGACGACTCAAAAAGACAGTCAAGGTGAACTACTTCCTTTTGACAGAGGACCAGAACGAAGGAACAGAATTCAATTGAACATATTTCAATGGACAAAATAATATTTGACTAGAATTTCCAGTCGTTCTTCCTCGGGATGACTCTCGAAGGAAGACCGATAGGAAAGAGTAACCTGTTCAAGTTCCTTGATTCTCCTTAAAGACGACTCTCTGAGCCTGACGATCTGCCATGTGATCGATGGGTCCTGGGTACGGAAGGGACGGGTCAGTCGGGACTCAGATGAAGGTCCTGGTCTCGTTCGAGTAGGGTCCGGACCAAAAGGTCCGTCTCGTGCAACGAGGACACATATGGAGACTTCAGGTTCCTCCATCGGTTCCCCGTCGACAAACACTCTCCTACTCCTACCTCGGACCAACATGGGTATCCAAACCACACACTCCGGGGACACCATACCTTGGCACTCCCGAACTCCCTATATCCTTCACTCCGTCCTTTTCCCCACCCGACCCCAGACTTGTGACTTTTGCCCGAGGTATGGTAAAAGAGAAAGTCTAGAGTAGGATCTTTAAAGGGGTTTCAGATCCAAACTGGACCGGAAGGTTCAACGACACAATAGTGTAAAAGTTTATCCTCCTCTCTTGTATAAATAAATATTCAAACAAACTAAGTATCAAAATCTAAAAAAAAATTTCTACAAAAACTATACCTGGTAAAAATTTTAGAGAAAACTTAAACAATGTTCTAACGAAAACAAAGTACAAAACCAAAGAACCGACGATCCGTAGACCCTAGAATCAAGGGGTTGGTCCCTAGTTTGGACATGGGGAACGTGACTTTCCGTTTCAGAATTGGTAACCTGGTGGTCCCTTTAGGGGTATATCAAGATTTTTAAATTTGTATACCACACTTCCTGAAATAAACTTACGAACAGGGTCTGGTACATTAAAGTTCTGGTAGGATTTTACATGGTATCACCAATATCAAATCTTGGAAAATATAAACAGGTACTAAATACACGTATTAATTCTTGGGAGGTGTCGACGACGACGACGACGATTCAGTGAAGTCAGCACAGGCTGACACACGATAGGGTATCTGTCGTTGGGTGGTCCGAGACGGCAGTGACCCTAAGAGGTCCGTTCTCATGACCTCACCCAACGGTAACGGAAGAGGTTTTAGTAAATTTGATTGGGTTTATTAACCAAGTCTTCCTTGACGTCCCGTATCGTAAAAATCTTTAAAGAAGTACAAAAGATCTTTACTAAAATATAAAGTCTTTCTAATATTAACCTTAGTAAAAGAACTAAGAAACCAAAAGGTATATAAATATAATAATATATATTTATACGTATATAAATATAATTATATTGTAAGAGGAATATAAATATAGTATATATTTTAGTATATATTGTACCATAACTCTTACACATTGAAAAGAATTCTTCTACACTTGGTTTATTTTTCTAAATTCATTAGGTTACTCTTTTTTTTTTTTTTCTTGACTATGACACTCCAAATTAACGAAATCAAAACCCGGTATACATTATCTCAAGATTCAGTCAACGACAGACCGGGAGTCTCCGTGTCTAAGTCAATGAATATTGGTTTTTTCCTATCAGGTACGAAATCGAGTCGGACGATATTAGTCTATGGTAGTTAACCTTTCGAATTTGTCGTCTGTAAATTGAGAGTGTCAAGATATCCGACCTTTCAGGTTCTAGTTTTGACGGTCGTCTAAGTAAAGGACTACTCAGAAGAGAAGGACCGAACGTCTAACGATGAATGAGTGACACAGTAGTATATTGTCTCTTTCTGTCTCGATAGGAGAGAAAGAGATGAATACTACTATGATTAAGGTGGTATTCCCGGGGTGGGAGCGCTGGACCAGAATAAGATTAATGGAGAGTTTCGACAGGAGAGGTTTATGGTAGTACAATTCGTAATTCCGAAGTGTCACTTAAAATCCCCTGAACTAGCAAGTCAGGTATTTCTCACGTCATAGGATAAAATTTCCATGTATCCCGTAGAAAAAACATTCAATGGTATATGAAACGGTTACTGAACGCCTTATAAATTCTTCAACAAGTACATACAATGAAGAGGAGAGATTTAATATAAAGTTCAACAATTTCAACCTACCATGGAAACTTAAGATTAAAGTTATAACGGTTATTCTATATCAAGTCAAAACGAACTTATCAATTTATCATTTCAATGTAGAAGACTTACCTACTCCAGATTTCTTGACATCATTGACACACTGGTCCCGACTACTTTTTAATTGGACACGTAAAGTTTTACAATACGACTGGTGGGTGAACGACGTTAATCCAACTGTGTAGACGGATACAGGAAGTACGACAGTGTTCATACTAGAGGTCTATAAAACAAAGTAACAGAACTCAAGAAAGCAGGAACGACAGTTAAATAATTAGAAAAAAATCTTTTATATTACATAAATAGTGCCTTAGAAACTCACGAATCAAGTGAATCACTACAACTTGTTTATCGTGTAATCTTTTATGAAATACACTAGATTTCTGTTACGCTCTTTGTAAAGTATTAGGAAAATAAGTCGTAGATACTAGGTGTCTAACAGGAAATTCTTCCGGAGATCTTGAGAAGTAACGAATTAAGTTATATTGTATTTACAACACTTTTATTTTCTTCGAAACATTCACTTTTCCGTTGTACTAATACGAGATTATTTCGGACTGTAATTAATACTGTACCCTTTACCTTCCAGATAATCAGTATTAATATTAATGTCCTTACGTTAAAGTTGACGACTCATAAATTCGATTTTTAATGTTTTATAATACAATCAGTTCATCTTTGAAAAATTTTGAATCTAGTCTCCTGAGACTTTTCTATTTTTTGTTAACTACAAATCCCGGTCACACCACTTGGTCATGTTATACTAGTACTAATATTATAATTCAAGAGTTGTCAGGTCATGTTATTATCTACATTAATAGATAATAATAACAAAAGGAAGAGACAAAGAGATCGGATTATAACGACGTGTTTCGTCCCTGTGTCCGAAAAAACAACCAACCAACCCAAAATGACTTAGGTTAGACTAAAGAAGAAAAAAACGGGGACACCGGCTCAAGTTTTCTTAACTTATTCGGGACACACGAAGTATACCCATGTCACGAGATAAATTTATTTTGACACCGACAAAAGGGCAAAAGTATGAGTGTTTACTCCAAAACGTCTAAGACTTACGGGTTACTCCATTTATCAAATCTATAAGCGTTGTTGTATAAAACGATTTTAAATACACAAGTAACTAACCAGAAAACCAAACCAAAACCTATCGATTCCCATAAAAATCCTATCACCACTTGTGTACTTTGATTTGAGTTCTTTTATAGTCGTGTTTTACGAGTGTGTGAAACTAGTTCATAAAAGTGACAGTCTTTTAATAGAATCCCTTCCCCTCTGGGTACTACTTATAAATCACCACCTCCTTATAGTATCTCATTAACCATTACATTCAATACCGATAGTTATCGTTTATAATACGTCAGTAATCTTCAGTCTGAAGATTATGATAAATTACTTTACTCTGATGACTCATTTTTTTAATATGTACAGTTCACACCGAGTCCGTTTTTATTCTGGGTCATATCTTTGTGACATCCCGATATATACGACACTATAATATCAGTCATGGATGAAACAGATATTTCACGAAACAGAAAATTAACACGAATCATGTCGAAAAGATTAGTCTATCCCATTCATAATTTAACAATTCATAGTTGGTTAAATCTCAACTTCTTTTCACAGGTCCAATTAGTGTAGTCAGGATATTCATTTTTCTTGTGATTTATTTCTTCCTGTATCAGAGTAAACAACGTCTGGACCGAAACATAAGGAAACAAAGGTCTCGACGGAATCTCTCCCTCCTCTTACTTATACTATGAACCAGGTAAAGTCCAAGTAGGGACGTGACACGAACGTCGGGGTAATAAATTACGACAATACAATGAAACGTAAACCCCCACCAAAATTTTTAGAATTGGGTCATCAACTAACTTCTCCACTATGTAATTATTTCACAAAAATTGTGAGTCCCGGATAAGACAATGGAATTAATTATACTTTTCGACGGAGGGGTGGTACACCACCTCGTCAAAATCGGTCCTCGACCCTTACTTCTTCCCTTTCTTGAAAGTCTCTGTACTTCTTCACAAAGACTTTATTCTTTTACCCCCTTTCACGTACGAATATCGACATCCTCCTTTCCTTCATCAAGATTTCCCATCCCCCCTTTCGACCCTAGTACAAAAGATTTCTTTTACAAAGACATAAAACAGTAACAAAAAATCCCAATAACACAAAAAATCCCAGTAAGAAAGACCATGACTACTCCGGAAGAAAGTCAAACCTCCGTACAGTGTACATACACAACCGTTTACGTCGTAATAAAAGTTAACCCTTTAACTATGTTTATCGACAAAGTATCTTAGTATTCAGAAATTCGAGTACTTTCGAGAACCCCTAGTGGAGTAACTTTAAGGAAGAAATGTGAGGTGACATCTCTATTTTACAGGTTCCGAGTAAGTTCAATTGAACGGTAGTCAACGTGTCAAGAAGACACTTTATCGGTTTTGATCTTGATACCAAAAGAATAAGAATCACATGTCAAGTGTCAGAAAGATATATTAACAGGTTTCATTTTAAGAAATTAAGTATTAAACAATCTACATAATAAATAAGAAAAGAGATTAAAATCGGACTTATAAACGTATACTAAAATATTTCGAGATGTACTACGTCCCGTTACTTTCGTAAAAGTAATTTTGGATTCCATACGAAAAAGATTAAACTTCCATAAGTAAAGTACAATCTGTCAGGAGTTTAAAATAAGACTAATAATCCATGAGTGACAACATTCTGTCCTTTTATATTTTGGAGTTTACTATAAAACCTAATTTTACACAAGACAGAAAAATTTTTATGTGGTATTTGTAATAGTTTTAAACTCTAACAGTCTATTCACTGAAAAGGATTATCAAGAAGACTTTTTCCTACTTACTATTAATCCTCCTTTTCATTGTTTAGTCACAGTATCGGTCGAGATTTTAAGAAACTAATACATTTGAAACTCAAACAGACTCAGAAGAAAGAATAACGTGAAGTGAGAAACAATTTTTGTGAACTGGTGAACTACGGAATTTTATGTTCTCAGTAAAAGTTTGACCACAGTCGAGTTAGATAAAAAAATCATCTTTTGAATACTTCTTGACGTTATACATTTCTTTCGAATGTAAACCTTTTCATTCTACCCGGAAAAGAGTGAAAGTAAAAATTTAGGTTCGTTGGGAAAGATGCAAGAGGTATATCTAAAGAAGTAGTAGATTCCTGAAATTACTTCCGGTCATCTGTTTGGAAGTTTAAATCTCTTATTAATATACAAGAATCGTACATCTTTTTAATATACATCCGTCTCTTTACTATTTTATTTTTATAAATCGAGTACAATTTATACAATTTTTGATCTTTACACAAATTGAAAGTTGACAGTCTTGACTGTTTATATAGACCATGAGTGTATCCGAGTTCGACCGTGACGTCAGTAGTCTCAATTTATCAGAACCCAAAGACTTTACCACTCTCTTTTAAAAATACAACATTTACAATAAGATACAAAACGACACAACTACCCATGTGTAGAATTTATCGTTTCTTTAATCACTTCATTAAGAATTGTGACGAGAATCACTCGTAAGAACCTTAAAAAGAACATTTTAAATCTTATACTAAAATTTAAATACCCTACTTTAGTTATCGATCATCTCGTTCTTTTTCTATTAATAAAAGACGTCGATGTATCTTTATACTCATGTATCACGAAATAAAACCCAACTTCTACTAAACAGTCCCGGAGTAGTCGACCAAGTTGAACGAGTTTTAATTTTTGTCTGTTAAGGCTTCCGATTTAAATGAGTCATCAAATAAAGATTTAATAATGATAATACTAACAATGATGATGATGTGATGACGACGACGACGACGACGATTCAGCGAAGTCAGCACAGACTGAGACACGTTGGGGTATCTGTCGTCGGGTTGGTCCGAGGGGGCAGGGACCCTAAGAGGTCCGTTCTTGTGACCTCACCCAACGGTAAAGGAAGAGGTTACGTACTTCCACTTTTCACTTTCACTTCAGCGAGTCAGCACAGGCTGAGAATCGCTGGGGTACCTGACGTCGGAAGGTCCGAGGAGGTGGGTAACCTAAAAGATCCGTTCTCATGACCTCACCCCATGGTAGCCGAAGAGACTGATGATGATGACACCATTATAGAGTCCTTAAGACAGTAGTCCTATAGAAAAAGTAAAAATTTACTAAGAAATAATAAATGAAACATTCTCCTCTATACGTAAAATCCCTTTAACCGGAGCATATACACAATGCTGTTTATAAGAATGTACGAATTACTTGTCAACTAGGTATACATTCATTTGTTGGTTTTTATAATAAGTTCTTTATTGTTCCTCACCTCACTTCCGTTTTCTTTTGACAACTTATACGATTAATCCAAAGCTACCTTGTCACTTTTATCTTCATTCCCGAGGACTATGAATAAAATGTGAAAGTCCAGACGGTATTTCGAAACAGTAAAGGTTTTACCTTCCGGAGTTCTGTCTATTAATATTAAAATTAAAAATTTTTATACTTTATACTGTAAACATTTATAAGTCGAAATGAAGTAGTAAAAATGAATGGATAGAAACTTGGTGGTACTTTTGATCAAGATCTATGACTTCAAAAAAAATTCGGAACTTTTTTCTTACAATAAGTTCTCAATCATTAACTTATATATAACTGAGAAGTCGTCAGAACAAGACAAGACATAAAAGACACCTACTGTACAACATCCAAAGGAATAGTGGAGAGGAGGACCGATACAGTTCATAAGATTAAAATCAAGTTTCAATTTATACGACCATTGAAATAAAAGATAGTAAAATAAACCATCTATAATCTTTAATCTTCTCTTTATAATTTAATAATATTGTAGTATAATCGTTTAGCACGTGTGTAATTTTGGTTTCTGGTACGTAAAAAGCACAAAGAAGAGAGAAGAAGACATTCGTATCACTTCTAAGGAACTCTTTAGTCAATTTCTAGATAAGTCCCTAACAACTGACGTTAGTAAAGCGTTCTACCGAAGTCCAGTGACCTTCTTTCTTCATAAAAGAAGGGAAGTCCCAGTTCCTGGTTCAATGTCTACCGACCATTTTGGGTACTATACAAAACTGTCATAAACCATCACCTGACTCAGAAATGTTTGACAAGGGTATTAACGAGTATTTATCGAAAAAAGGGAGGATTTTTGAGATCTATAAAAATTCATAATGGTAGAAATCATTAAAGGTCACATCACTACTAATACCAAGGTACTTGAAACCGAAAAACATGGACTATAAATTGTGAGGGTTTCCGGTTCGGAACCGGGACGAGGTACTGTCTCGTAGCAAACGAATACCAGTGTAAAAGAGGACTTTGTTTCGTTGACTAAAAAAAAAAGGAGAATTGTAATTTTAACAGTGAACTTCTTAGCCTCTTAGTGAACCCTTAAATTTCCTTACTCAATAACCTAGTAAGTCTTTTAACATTGTAGAAAGAATGGACAAAGAGATTGTAGGTTTCTATTAACAGAAAATAAGTCGGTCATTAAACACCTAATCATCCAGTGTATTAGAGACTAAAAATCCACGAAGTTTACACTTTTCAGTACCACTACAGAAGGATTAACTCGAACAATAATATTCTCTCCGGTACCTAACCGGAATGTTGAACTGTAACGGAAAAAAACGAATAGTCCAGAGCATACTCAAAAGGATAAAGTCAAGACTCACTTTTATCGTTTAGAGAGGTTCCAAACCAGGTGAGACAGTCAAAAAGATTCTTTATGAAGTTATACGAGATTTAGATGTCAATGTCATTCACCGTAACCGATCACTAAGCTAAACTCTTAACTCTGGTACCAGACCTAAATGAGAAATACGTAATTGTGTCCAGTTTACCTGTCCCTGACGTAAAATTCAGTCATTACCTTCCGACTTCCGACAAAATTTGGTTAGTATAGTCAAAATGGGTACTGACTAACTAGGGATCTCCGTCTCGGGACATTCGTAAAGAGGATGTACTTACCTGAGATATCTCGGACCTCAAAGTAAGTATTTTACCTCTGACTTTCCTTTTTGTGTGTCTGTGCGTGTGTGTATGTGTGAGACTGAGACCTTACAGGTAAATATGTCTCGGCTTCCCACATCACAAGGTAGTCGACGACGAAAACGGTCAACTGACCTTCATTACTAATTACGAGTAACCAGGACGGACGTACATTGGACTGTGATAAATACCGGCACGTCACAAGTATTACATATCACTTGCCTCTTCTGTCGTAAGAGTTTAGTCTTTGTATTTGTCCTTGACCACCCAGACTTAAGGTAAGTTTATACAGTAAAGTCGGTGTGTCACAAACAGATTGAACCTAAAATGTCCGTCCTTTCCCCCTTCCCTCCCTATCAACCGAACACTCGACATGATCGTACTTTTTTCCCTTAATCTTACCCCTCCCCTTACGTGAAAAAATCCCACCCTAAAAATCAAAGAAAAAGTTCTTTTACTGGTGCTACGAATCCGGGTCTTTACGAATAAGGTTCACCCACTTTACTTATATGTTGACAGAAGTACACATGTCGAATTCTAAACGTTAATTTACTCTGTCAAATTCCTACATGTAAACTTAGAGAGGGACACACACACGAAGGATCTTCACTTATTCTCTCCCTTCTATTTATAAAAAAAAATGCTCGCATATATAGACTCATATATAAAAATCCAAATCTTATAACAATATCTTAAAAAATATGAGATAGGAAATCCCTGAATTAATGAATTATCAAATCTCTTTTTCCTCTGAAATATAAAGTATTTTACAAAAATGGATTGCACACATTGAATTACCTTTACAAAAGTTCCTTAAAAACAGTTTAATTTATCGACTAATAAAAACAATAGAACATACACGTAAAAGATAACTTAACGAAGATTATGGCAGAACCTTTAAAATGTTTCTGTCGGTAAGTTTCCGTGTACACTTTTTGTCTCGTTCCGTTTTGATTTTTGTCTCGTACAGTGTTACTGTAGGTACACAGTGACACTACCTAAATCACAAGAGACTTCAAATCTTTTCATAGGAATTTGCAACGTAAGACGATTGTGAAGGTGAGTCACACCCGCGAGTGTCGAGTGACAAAAGTAAGTGAACAAAAATAATAAGAATCACAATTTTTTATTTCGGTGGGTGAAACATACTGTGACCTTTGTAATATGCTTTGGGACCTGGACAATCGACAAATGACGACCACAGTAAAACAATGGAGGAAACAGGAGTCAACGCAGTAAGTATTTTTCCCTGTTTACTAGGGATATGGAAAACACAAAAACACGTCGTCAGGTACCCCGGCGTTTCTCGACTCGCTGACTCGCTGACTTGACTTGACTGACTTCCTAAGTTATACTGATACGAACATTTTGCAATTTGATAATTCCCAGGTCCGTTAATATTATTCCTAAAGATAACCATACTAAAAATAGAAGATCTCTAAAGGAGTTTCTAACAACGATCAAGAACTTACTTTACGGTGACAATATACATTGTAAATGTTTATGTGAAACCACGATTTCCTATTCTGTCTTATCTCTACAAGAATACAATTTTGTTAGTACAACACATACCGGTTATTCTATGACATCATAATCCCACAAAGATTACATCACTTTGTTAGGATAAGTTGAATAATGATCCTGATGGACACAAGTTTCGTTTATCTGTTTTAGTAGACTTATAACACTACTAGGTTCCTCTTTACTTTCACTCTCCTGTCAAGTGCCACATAAACAGAGTCCAGTGCACCTAAGGTCTTTCCCTTGTTAAGTCATAACTTCGAGTAGTATTTTTTAAGGGGGTGGAGTCTTTGAAAAAACACCGAACAAACCCGTTGATTACCATAGAAAAGAAAATTTGAAGATGATCAACAGTCTCATGTCATTATAAATTATAATATTTATCAGTTTCAATTTTAACATGAATAAACTACATTGACATAAAGGATAGTAAAGTCGAACTAAAAGTTGAGAATTGTTGCTTTGGAGGTGTCCGAACATTTTGAACATTTTGTCACTCGGTTGATTTAGTGTTATTCGGTTAGGACAAACTTGCACCAACAATAAACACATCCTATAACAGAAGTGGGATTTTAGTCCACGAAGGTTCTCTTCAAGCACCATTTTCAGATACGACAATAAATTCTAAGACAACAATAACAAGTTAGTGAGTCAGTACAGGATGAGAAACGTTGGGGTACCTGACGTCGTATGGTCCGAAGGGACAGGAAATCAAGAAAATTTAGTACATCGGAAATTCAAAATTTTCGTAGACTGACGTCTATTGACGAAATACGAAAAAAAAAAAAAAAAAGAAAAAATTTCGAAACGTTTGTGATAAGACCCGTATGTTTCTGACTGTATCAAGAGAAAGACAGGAATTTCATACAGTAGTCATCTAAGTTATGTAGACTTGACACTGTTTTCTTTATAGAGACGTCTAAAATGTCATAAATAAAAATGTCAAATAATTTTTAGGATTACTGTTTAAAGGGTAGATTCTCACTTACTTCATTTTGAGGTCGAAAAGACGGAAGAAGTGTACTCAAAGTTACTGATTCAACTTTCAACAATGTAAGTGTATGTCTAAAACACTCACTGTTGTCTATGGAGAATATTTTGAACTGAAAGATCGGTAGTGTAAACTAAAGCGGTATGAAATTAAGTTTGTATGACTATGACCCGGAATAAAAATCTTGATTAATAAAAGTCCAAACAAGGTATTATCTTTCTAACATACCCACATTTTTTTTTTTTAAGAGTGTAATTGTAGAAAAAGTCCCTTGCAGTATTTTATACCAAAGAACTAGTGGATATTTTTAGATAAGTACACCGTTCACCTATACGTCTCAGTTTCCTACTATGTGATCATACATACACTTATCAAAACGAAAATTTATGTAGGAATGCTTCAAATACAATAAATGCATGGGACCTTTTGGAAACCTAAAATTTACAATTTGACACTCAAACGGTCCTTTACTCATCTTTGTTTTTTTAATTTAAATTTTGTCTGTTTTGCATCCGTTCTAGACAGTATTATGAGTACAAAGAACTTACTTTAGCTACGGTAATCAAGAACCATGTTGAGTTATAAAAAAACCATTTACAAAAATGTTTTGAATAAACTTGAGGATACATATGTAACTTTATACGTGTGTGTGTTTGTATAAAGAGTGGTTCATGGACAATTAAAGACTACATACAGTTATGTGAGTAAAACCGGGAAACGAAAATTACACGGTTTAAAAGGTGACAGTAGTAATATGTAATTTGTCTAAATCCACCTGAACTAAAAGAGTGTGGTGGAGGAGTTCCTCAATCAATCAATTCACGCATTTGTTAGGTAGGAACGTAACGTGTGTCTATACTTTGATTTTTAGTGTAATTTTATGTTGTAGGTTACATAAGGATAAAATGACTCTAAAGAGTAAATGAGAAACTCTAAACATACGAATTAATTCAATAGTGTGGTTAATAAAAAAAGTCCTTAAATTGATGTTCGTAGTTTACTTTCGTTCCACGAAAGAGGAGAATTCATCTTAAACGTTAGACCTCACAAAAGTCCAAACATGTGACGACGACGACGACGATTCAGTGAAGTCAGGACAGGCTGAGACACACTGGGGTATCTACCGTCGGGTGGTCCGAGCGGGTAGAGTCCCTAAGAGGTCCGTTCTTGTGACCTCACCCAACGGTAAAGGAAGAGGTCACGTATGTGATAAACTATTGTTTGTCAAAGTTGTGTGACATCCCTATAGAGTATGTTTACACCGTCTATCAACGACAGACTAGACCGGACAAGTCGAGGATCTTTAAAATCCGTTTGGTACGGGACTTCTCCTTCGAAGTAAAACCTGATGTCCCATCGTGAATCCGTTTGGTCTTTTCATGGACCGTTTACGTGAAACACTCGTCCAGAAGCCGTTTCGAAGGGTTTAGTCATAATATAAAGGGTGATGTCGACATTAACCGTTCAGTTCTTTGTCTTTGCCTCAAAAATCAAAGCATGGAAGCGTAGAAATAATTTCCTTTAAAATGGTCATAATTATTTCCCCTTCTAATTAGTTTACTCCATCAAATCCCACAATCAAATGAGAATTGAAGGGGGGTGTCACAAATCCCGTAATTTTATTGTTGGCACAAAACGACGAAACTCAAAAACGTCGTATAATCTAGTCGAAAGTAGTGGTACTTGAGTAGACACTGTTTAAAATTCGTCAAATCAAAGACGTTCGACTAAACCGACACAGAAATACTGTACGAGAAACTAGGTATTCAAAGTTTTAATTTTTTTTTAATAAATAGGATTTAATTTATCTGTACTAAGTTAAATGTCTGACTTAAATTTTAAAAAATTTACTTTCAGGTTTACATCGTTGTTTATAACCCCATATTATGACATTTTTCCTTCGAATTTTCTTCATGGAGGTTTATAAAACTTTTATATTACCTCGTAGAGTGAATTTGGAATATGTAGTATTTAAATATTACTTAAATTTAGTTATAAAATTTATAGTGTCCAATTATATAAATACTTCTTATAATACTCATTCGTATACTTATTCGTCACAGTCGGTAGAGTCATCTATGGAAGATATTCTTATCTTTTAATTCTATGTTTTTATTAAAACTATGTATTAATGAAAAACAACATTCATGACACCAAGGGTATGAAATTTATGAATACTCTCAGTGAATTTTTATCTAAGACAATTATTATTCATGGAACATAATTTAAGAATCACAAGAGTCTTTGACCCGGATTACAATGGGTACAACGACGACGATTCAGCGAAGTCAGCACAGGCTGAGACACGTTGGGGTATTTACCGTCGGGTGGTCCGAGGCGGTAGGGACCCTAAGAGGTCTGTTCTTGTGAACTCACCCAACGGTAAAGGAGGAGGTTACGTCCTTTCCCTTTTCACTTTCACTTCAGTGACTCAGTATAGGTTGAGAGTCACTGGGGTACCTGACGTCGTGTGGTCCGAGGAGGCAGGTAGGCACCCTAAAAGGTCCGTTCTCATGACCTCACCCTACGGTAACGGAAGAGGATTACAATGGGTACCGAACAAGGTATATCAGAATAGAAACTTCCTTTAGTGACACTAAGGGTAAAATGTCTACACCTCCAACTCTCTCTACAATTTATTGATTGTTTTACAAAACGAGGGTGTTTTGTAGTCTTGACTCTAAAGTTTTGGTCCAGAGAATCTACTGTTCCATATACAAACATTAGTGACGGTATGATTACCAGGATTCTAATATTAATATCTACGTATAGTTCTGTCACATTTATACGTCAGCAGAATTGTAAACACGTATCCGATTTGACGTCGAATACTAACAGTGACTTAATATCTTCAAAATAAAGTACTTACTTATATTTACTTATACATACTTTACGGAGGTAAGGGACGATGTTTTGTAAACGGAAACTTCAGCGGTGAACCGATCAAACCTAGACTCAACTCGTAAATCGTTTTCAATTTTACATTACGGTTTGAAGTAACCAACCTAAAAAATAATCTATTCCATCTTTACTTTCGTCGTCCGTTAAATTAATCGTCATTAAAAAGACCCGTTCAGTAATGAAACTACTTGAAGTCTCGTTACAAATACCGAGGATTAATTGGTACAATCAGTAAACTAACTTATTAGTGAAACCTTTACAAAGATGTTAAACTAATCTCAGACTGGGTGAGACTACCAGTATTTAATTGACTATAGTGAAATCCTATTGTACTGAAATCAATGAAATCCCTTTATTTGAGGAGAATTGGTATATAAAAGTCCGAAGAGAAAAGACATATTTCCTACGACTTAAATTTCTGTCTGGCTTAAATCTGTTACTTCGGTTCACAGAGTTAAAGTTCTCGATCTACAATTAAAATAAATGGGACTCCACATTATTTATCATGTTCTTGACCGTATTTGTGTGTATATAAGAATGTTTATGTAAAAAAAAGATTTAACGACAAACTACGGAAAAAAATCTTGAATCTAATATTCAACTCGGAAACCTTTACATTACCTTCGGACCGTAGTCCACATAAAATACAGTGATTAAATACCACTTAAAATTTAATCATATGAAATTTGTAGTATCTAATTATTCCTCTTAAATACTTCTTATAATTTCGTGTCGTCTGTTGTTATTTAACAGGTCAAGCCATTTATGGACTCACAATCACTTTAACGTGTAACTTAGGATAGAAACTACAGGTTACAGATCAAAAGGTCTTATACGAATAAAACACACTATAACCTCATGAAAATATTTGACCGGAAAGTTGAAAGAGTCTTTACGAACTTGAAGAAAAGAGGGGGAGACCCCTCCTTCCCGATGTAAATTAGGGAGAATATATATTATCTCAAATTGGACAAACAAAAGATCGACGGAGGTCTCGGTCGGTCGACAAAACGTCGGTGTGAGGTCGACACGTCGTCAGTCATTTTCATAAAACACCGTCCCACAGTTGTAGTCAAGTTGTTTTACGAACGGAGATTCGTCGACGACTTGACTACCGTCTCAGTAATTGTGTCAGGGAAGGTCCGGGTCGACGTACTCCCTGGAATACGGAACCGTTATTTAGTTTTATTGTAATTTGTAATTAAACTTCATGGTAACCAATTCTTCAACCCTATTTTACCTAACGATTAATAAACCACTGGGTCTTCTAGTCGAGGTAACGTTGAGGTAATATTCGTGACTATAGTCTTTTGTTCCAAATTGGAACGGAAAATATCCCAACCTTGATATTTGATGTATTATGAAATTTCTTCCGTGTCGTGTTATTTTACAAACTTTTACTCAAACTGTGATAAAAGTCGAACATTTGATAACTAACGATCTACAAAAGTCACAATAACGATAATCCCTAGCGGTAATTCTACAAAAACTGATTCTAGAATATGACATACGAAAAAAAGACACTTTACTATAGAGTATAAAACCAATTGTAAATAGTGGTCCGTTTAAAAATCTTTTAGTCTATCTGAAATGTTTACCTTGTAAGGTCTGGATTTTTCTTACTGTACACCCGATTTATTATCAGTAATAGATAATATCGTACTTTCAAATATCTGACTATTCTCGGAAATCTAAGGCTAAGCGAATTTACGATAATGAACAAGTCTTAATGATGTTGCCCACCTGTCAACATAAGAATATAATTCATCGTTGGACAGTATATAAAATTTGTAGATTAAAACATACACGAATCAACGAGACAGTACAGACTGATAAACACTGGGGTACCTGACATCGGGCGGTCCGAGAAGACAGGTACCCCTAAGAGGTTCATTCTTAGGACCTCACCCAACGGTACGGGAGGAGGTCCCCCAGAAGGGTTGGGTCCCTATCTTGAGCCCAGAGGGTGTAACGTCCGTCTCGGTGCTCCCTTCGGGGGGGGGGGAAAAAACATATACAAATAAAAACATTTACAACGAAATTTTAGAAATCATTAAGTATGTCTTCGATCTTAGTTGCATTAGTACAAATACGTAAAGATACCTTTGACATATACAATATAAGTCTAAACCTGGGTACAAAATCCATGGATTTTTGAATATTTTACACCTTGGACTTTCTTTTTCATTTACTTTACCGTATATGTTTTAATCCGAATTCCAGAGTCGTCGTGAAAACGTTCACTTCCCAGAACTCCAACTTGGAAGTCAGAAGTGGGACTTAACTGAAGACAAATACACTCACTCGAAGGTTTAAGTCTCAGTTTCTTCTCGTCTGAGTCTATTGTACACTGGGTCAGGAGATAAAATATATTTGAATCTTTTACCGAGTAGATTTCAGTATATCGAAATAATCATCATTTACTTCCTGGACTTAAAAATAGAAAACAGAGAATTTAGACATAAAGAAAGGAAAAGAGGTATAGATCCGACGATTTGTGTAATCTATGTGTCGGTAGTGATACTGAGTTCAAATTGGTAATTGGTTTAAAATAAAAGAGTCCTTACTTAATTCAACCAGTATGTTCATTCCGGAGCGAGAATTCTATCGTTACCACAAACGACAACCTAAAGACGACAACCTAAACAACGACAACTTAAACAACGACAACCTAAAGAGAAAATATCGGAGTGACCGAAACTTATACCGGACACCCGAATTGTTTTACTTTTCAGTTAGAACAAAAACAGACTTCTTTTTTTTATCGTCAGTAGAATGATCCGACTTCATTAATATTCTCTGTATTGTTAAAACAGAAAAGTAGTACTAAAGATCGGTTACAAGTACTTTATGTGATACTTGCTCAGAAAATAACTAGAAACGAAACCAACGGTTACCCATTCGTTTAAATAGGGTATGTATAGGACTTTACAGAAAATTGAGTACTGCGATAAACAAAACTCCTGAGGTAGTGTAAATGCACGACAACGTGTCGGTTGGAAATCAAATCAGTCCGACCACACCCATTTTGAAGCTTAAGTGTGTGGACAAGTCCTCTTAGCGACAAGTGGCACCAAGAGTTGGAAGTACAGAGAATACGTCCGGGGTGGACGTTACAATTGATACACAACTGTTCAAGGGGAGTCCTCTGAGCACAGACAAAGACAATGAAAGGATAGACGTGAGACAGGTGACTATTGTTGTACAAAAGTCGAGGTCTGAAGAGAAACTGGCTACAACAAAGGAGAAAGTCTTCACGGATCGACGGTGAGGTAAATATACTCCGTTCTTCCGAAGGACTGAGTAGGGTCGTCTTGTCTTCAATTCAAAAAGTAATAACTTTAAGAACATTTATGAACAGTTGTATTAGTCGGTAGGAGTCCTACGACAGTGTAATAGTACCATATGCCCTTTTGAGTGAATCCAGGTGATTTGGTAACAATATTTTAAAAACTTCATTTTCCTTCTAAAAAGCCCAGTACTAGAGAATATAAAACAATTGTACTCAGTACACGTATATTTGTCGACTATTTACTTAAAGAGACAAGAAAAAACGGTTGTTGGTATAGGAAAATTTTATCTTGTACACGAAATATCTAGTGGGTGGAATGATGACAGACGGCTTTACATAGAAGTTCCTTAAAAGTCAAAACGAACTCTCTCGATTCAGTAACACAACTCTATTTTACGTCAACTAAATTTATGTAAGTGTAAATTTATAGGACCTAAAATGTAAAACCCTGTTCATTAACAATTCGGAGTGTATTCTCCGAATCTTTTCCACAAAAAGAGTACCTACACAATATCATTGACGCCACCCTTTCAAAACAAGATTACCCGTACTATAAACGTTCTAGTACATACTTTCAAGAAAATAGCCCTATCTGATTGGAAATTTCATAAAGGACTTAATACACGTGTCAGGAACTACAGTTGTCAGACACAAAAGTCACTTTACTGAACCTAGGTAGAAGATCCAACTCAGATTGTAACAAACAAAACGTATTTACTATAGTTATCTTCAATTGGCGACACAAATTTCCTATCATTTTACTCTACCTTTTAGGTCTTATATACTCTGGTTTTAAAAAGTGTTTACGTTAAATTAACAACAACAACAATTATAATACATGGATGGTGTCTCTGGTTATGAATACTCTTTATTTTGACACTGATTTAATACACTTTAAAGAAGGATCATTAATTTCTATTATCGTTAATTTACTTTCAGGGTGTCAGTTCCTATAAACCCCCTCTTTTACTAACATCTTTCGGTAGTTAAATAAAACGTAAAAAGGATTCCTAAATCGTTATTTCCTTTTAAGAAAAAAAAAAATTTAGACTGAACAGATAACTTCTACTTTAGTACTCTTCCAATTACGTTGATTTATAAAGACATTTCCTCACTCCGCCATTTGACATAAACAAAGTCAAGTAGTCCTAGTATTGTGTTATATTTACAGTCATTAAGAGTAGACAAACTTATTCCTTTGAACCTTCTTTTGTTTTTTCTTCTATTAGACAAAATGTATCGTCCAAACGGTCACAAATGTACTCGTAATAACCCAATCATTATTATATATATCGATTGAAAGTACATAATGGCACACGGTCAGTGACAAGACTTCAACGTATATAACTTGGTAAGTTAGGAATGTTGTCGGGATATTCTATCCACCAAATAATAGTAAGGGTAAAATATCTACTCCTTTGACTCCGTGTCTCCAATTTATTAGACAGGTTCCAGTGTCTCACCTTTTCGCCTCTTCAGGAAAAGACGGAGGTAAAAACGTAAGCACCAATATAAAACTTAACAAACACTCAAAATAAAGACAATACTTATTTACATAGGGTAAAGGGGAGGTGTCCGACGTACAAACTTTTCCCGGGGTCCGTCAAAATACTACTATGGACACAGCAGGGTCTCTTTAAGCTACCATCCAAAAAGCAGCACATAGTTCAAAACTAAAGACATTCTCCGACACCTCTCTAGTGGGAGCGGAGAGGACTTTCGTCAGTTGTAACGATGAATTTCTAAAAGTACGAGTAGTGAATGTCACGTGAGTTCAGAGCGATTTGAAATGGAGAATATTTAAGGGAAAGGAAAAGGGTAATTCTTCGAAAAGAGAAAACAGGATACTCTCTAGGGTAAAAATTTCTGTCTCATAGCAAGAACGACTCGAAATACATCTTATTCTCTCTCGGGAAAGGTAACGGGCTGACTCATGTACGTCGAACAACAAACTCTACATAACTTTCGACTAGGACATTAATTGTTTCGCCTCGTCTTTCGAACGATGACACCTGCGTGTCTACTGATTACATCGGAGAACGGAAAATAACAAGTACTTTTCTACGTAATACCTTGTGTCCTCGTTGTATCGACGGGTAAATCAATCACTAACACGTAGGAGAAAAAAAAAAAAGGAAACCTTCTACAAGTAATGATTACGCTGTAATCAAACATTAACGAGATTTACCTAAATCCTTTCGTGATGGAAAAATTATAGTGAACGACACCGTTACTTTTACTTTTGTAGTGGGGGTGTACAATCTTTCCCCATACCCCACAGTTCAATCTCTCTGAGAAGAAGAGAACTGTTTCGCGTTGTCAGCCGTAGATCTTCCTCCGAACCCATTTTTCGCTTGTCAACTAACTGAATCACCAAGAATCCTCACCAGGGTATAAAGGACGAAACTAACAAATTGTCCTTTACTCGTCCCCGGAAGACTAATCGACTAACGTGTTTGAAAGTCCTAGTACCGACATTACTGAACCATCGAGAACCCTCAAAATTAACAGTAATAAATTTGTCGTTTCCCATACGCGTCTAACGAGGAGATAGAGATTAATCAACGAACTTCTGATGAAACAAGAACTACGAAAACGATGAGATCCGAATAGTCTGTCTTACTGGTCAGAACCCTTATAGACAAAAGAATCGGAGGGAAATTTGACGATTTAAGTACGGTTCCAGTACCCAATTTACCTAGTGGAAAAGTCAGAATAAGATATTATTTACAATCAAAATTGGAAACTCAAAGTCTCCAAACTACACCCAATAACATAAATCGTGGTAATCGTCTCATAGTCTTACGAATTTTAGATCAAAAAAAGAGAACTTTATTTCGTCTTTCAGATAAAAAACCTTACTGGAAGTAGTCAAGGAAAGTATCAATCGAAAAATTCTTTACTACTATTAATCATACCCGTACATTCCTTCTTTTTGTCAAGTTTTATATCTGTTCTAGTCCCATATTAGATTGTCCCGTTTCTGTCTCAGTGTGAACACAAACCCTTTCGATTAACAGAACTAATAAAAAAGGGAAACTAAAAATTTATGAAGAGTCGAAATATGATTCTTTTATAAAACCCGTTTTATCACATAACCCGAATGTAAAATATTTCTTGTCTCTTGTTCTTCTTTCTTTTAGTTTCTTAAAAAAAAAAGGAACACGTTCCGCTTATACTAGTCAGTCAAAATATCCGTCTTCGTCAGATTTCCAATCTTGTAAACTGTCACAAAGTAAGGTAGACGTTTTAATAAGTAAGCGGGGGTACTTTTAAAGATTTAGAGTCGTCCTTTTTGATTCTATTTATTTTGATAGTGACTTGTTATACTTCTCTGTGAAGGTATAAGATATCGAATCTGGTTTTGTCGTATTACTAAAAATCGTTCGATAACTCACTTTTTAAAATGAAACTAAAAGAATTTCATAAAAAAAGATAGTATTAAAGTTCTCCACATAACGACAGAAGACTGGTTTCCTTTCAAAATTTTTCGAACACTAAACCCGACAAAATATTAAGTGAGAAGCCCAATCATATAGTGGAATTTATATAAGACAGATTTAACAAAGATTCGTCAAAGGGAGACGTACTTCCTCTCTTTAAGTACGTAATTATCACTATACGAATATCCCAGAATCTGTAAGTTAAGGGTTACACTGACCAAGGCGTATAAAAACTCTGTCAAACGACCTCGACCTTCACATATTAGTCATCAGTACTTTGACTCAACACAAACACAAAAGAAAACAAGCAAACAAACGAAAACCATTTTGGTTTTATAGACTGGTCTAAATATGGTTTCTTAACCTTTGACTGTGGAAATAACGACATTAGATAAATTATCTGAAATTGTCAAACATACATCGTGCTTGTTCGGAAAGTACAAATTTTTATGTCTAAATGTCTTTTGAGACCACACAAGTAAAAATACACATATACGTAAAAACTTAACCTCAAAGTCTTTTTCTTATTGTTCGATTTGAGTTTATTCACGTTACATTTGTTCTCTATTCCCTTTTACTCTCTTAAAAGTAAACGACGGTCGACTCTTTTCGTACCACCGTTATACTTCCACATCTTTCTACCGTACTACCATTAGGTCATACGGAACGTAATGGGTACTATAAAAGGACTAAAAATGAATCCAGTGTCTCAAATTCGACGATAATTTAAACGAAACTTTGTAAACGTAAATTTAAAAGTTATCAAACAGTGTACGTTTAGTTAATCCATAAATATTTAACATCAAACGTTTAAAATTAAACATATTTATTTTACGGACCTCGAATTTTAACTAATGAGGGAGAGGTGACAACGAATCTCATCACATACACACACACACACACACACACACACACACACACACACACACACACACACACAATCAGCGAGTCAGTACAGGCTAAGACGCCGAGGTACCTGACATATCGGACGGTCCGAAGAGACAGGTACCTGAAGAGATCCGTTCTTATGACCTCACCCATCGGTAAGGGAAGAGGTCCCCTAGAAGGATAGAGTCCTTGACTTGGACCTAGAGGGTGTAACGTCCGTCTAAGAAACGGTAGACTCAGTGGTCCCTTCGGGACGAATCTCATCATTCTCTACCGTAATCGTCACTTCATTTCTTCATCCTAATCTATGATAGCCAAAATTTTACATAGACTTCTTTTTTTTCTATGTCGGAAAAATATTCAGTCACTATAGACACGTAAATAAAACGGGACACACGTAAATATAACTGGATACACATCAATTGACATTCAAACGTCTAAGGACCAAATATAAGTTGGTAAATTGACACAATTTAGGGATAAAGTCAAGTCAAGTCAAGTCAGCGAGTCAGCACAGACTGAGAAACACTGGGGTATTTAACGTCGTACGGTCCGGAGGGACAGGTAGTGGTTGAGGGCCTCAAGTGAGTTTGAGTGCAGGTACTCAGTCACTACGGTAGGTCGGTAGAGTAGCAGACAACAGGGGAGAGGAGGAAGGGGGCTAGGGAGGGTCGTAGTCTCCGAAAAGGTTACTCAGTCGAGAAGTGTACTCCACCGGTTTCATGACCTCAAAGTCGAAATCGTAGTAAGGGAGGTTTCTTTAGGGTCCCAACTAGAGGAAATCTTACCTGACCAACCTAGAGGAACGTCAGGTTCCCTGAGAATTCTCAGAAGAGGTTGTGGTGTCAAGTTTTCGTAGTTAAGAAGCCGTGAGTCGAAAGAAGTGTCAGGTTGAGAGTGTCGGGATGTACTGATGACCTTTTTGGTATCGGAACTGATCTGTCTGGAATCAGCCGTTTCATTACACAGACGAAAAGTTATACGATAGATCCAACCAGTATCGAAAGGAAGGTTCCTCATTCGCAGAAAATGAAAGTACCGACGTCAGTGGTAGACGTCACTAAAACATCGGGGGTTTTTATTTCAGACTGTGACAAAGGGGTAGATAAAGGGTACTTCACTACCATGGTCTACGGTACTAGAAGTAAAAGACTTACAACTCGAAATTCGGTTGAAAAAGTGAGAGGAGAAAGCAAAAGTAGTTCTCCGAGAAATCTAGGAGAAGTGAGAGACGGTATTCCCACCACAGTAGACGTATAGACTCCAATAACTATAAAGAGGGTCGTTAGAACTAAGATCGAACACGAAGAAGGTCGGGTCGCAAAGAGTACTACATGAGACGTATATTTAATTTATTCGTGCCACTGTTATATGTCGGAACTACATGAGGAAAAGGATAAACCATAAAGTATCTTTGAGAAAATCAACACCAAATTAGTAAAAATCACTAATAAAATTATATTTAAAATATAATTACAGTATTATTACGATTAGTATCTTTGAATTTTACAAAAATTAAATCCTCTGTATTTTGTTCTCGGTCCCTACATAGCCCTTCCTGGGTGTATGGTCGCCGCCCCTAGTGAAGTCGAGACCGTCAAAGACCATCGAGAAGATCTGCTGGGAAGTTTAAGGGTAAAATAACGGACCTGACCCTCTCCGTACCTTAAATTTGACTAACTCGGACTTCTCCACTCAAAGTATCTAAGATAAATCCCTTTAGTCGATACAGTATTATCTTTCTGTATATGAACTGATTATATGGTTTTTAAGTAAAAAATTAAAATTTTGAAATTCCCTTGTAAAACTTACTTTTCCATCAGTTTTCCTTTTTTTTTTTTTCGTCCATATGTACATTTTATTCTTTACTTGTACAAGGTCCGAACAAGGTCAACTTATGGTAGGATATCTTAACTACAACTTCTTTTAGTTGTTCTTGAAACGACACGTACGCACGATTCAGTGAAGTAAACATAGACTGAGACATCCCGTCCCGGACCCGGAAGAGATTTCCACGTAGACTCAACCCGTGTAACCTACCAGAAACTCTTTCTGTTCTTACACGTAGTTCAAGTTGAGCAAAATCCCTCTCTCCTTGACAAGAACTCTAAATCTTCAATAATTAAGCTGTTAGAACTAAAAACCATCCTCCCAGCCTCTCTTTGTAAATCTCTTGATTCAGTACACATTCTCCCGACATCCCCTCTGTGTCGACACCCTTATTTCCGTGAGTTTCCAGTGTCACCCTTTAAGAGTGAGGAATCCACAGAGAATCCTCTGTGTCTGGATATCCTTATAACAAAGGGAAACTAATTACCACTATGGACAAAGTCTAGTCGACCCGTCACATGTGAGGTAACCTTCCATTCTTATTTCAAATTTTACAGTGGTACTATGGATTCTTTAACGGTTTTACTCTCCTGAGACCTATAAGATACCCATTTACCTTAAGGAAAGTGAGACAAGTCAACAGAATGGGGGAAGATTGGACGGGAACACATGTATGTTTACCTCATAAAAGGATATTTTGAAGAGTCAAGTTACCAATAAGAAGGACCCTCATCGAAATCTAAATTCGGGTGATAATAACAATGTCACATTGGACGGTTTGTCGTAAACCTGGAGTTCTCTTTCCACTGTAAAATATAAATAAATGTGAAAAAAAAAGAAAAAGAGAGAGAGAGAAAAAAAAAAAAATTAAAATGAAATAAAATGAAATGTTATGACATAACTAAAACGGTATGGGAAAATTTTCCTAAAACGGACACGGCCCAGAACCACCGTCACGCTCAGAAGAGTACACCATCGAACAGAACGACACCTCGTCCCACAGACTTCGTGTCCTAGTCACCAACAAACACTGTGCGACCGAAATCGACAGGGAGTCGTCCATCTTGGAAGGGCCTGGCCCTTAGCTTGGGTCCACGGGGTGTAACCGTCCGTCTGAGAGTTGGTGATACGGCCGTCCCTTCAAACTTCCCGTTTGAAATTACTTTTCAAACACAGAAAAGTACTTTCTACGAAAGAGAGAAATGTAATCGACTCTTTCGTAACCCTCTGAAATTCGATTGTACCGGTACTACGTATAACCGACAACATAGATTTGTGGGGTCTTTTCATTTTTTTTTTTTTTTATTGTGGGGTCTTTTCATTTTTTTTTATAGTCTCTATAGATAAAAAAATTTGAGTTTAATTAAGCAAAGTACATCTAAACTGTAGATGTTGGATCCGATTACCTGGATATATGTAGAATGCAATAGACACACAGACACATAAGTCAATATTAGTCTATTATACAGGATTAAACTATAGGTCTTCTATTCTACTATATGAACATTTCTAAATTCCCTAATAGACTAAACTTATACCTAACTTGTTTCATACTTTACTCTTCTTGACTACTCGTGTTAATTCAGATGAGGTCCAATATAGTTACTCTCCAATACAAAGGCAAAAGAAATCGGGGTGTGGTTCATATGTGTCTATGTATGTATGTATGGATGGGCGTATGTCTCCCGAGTCCAAGTTTTGGCATTCATAGGTAATAGTTCATACCCGATTTACAAACCCATCAACTTAAAACATAACACAGATTTTGAATTAAACCGACAGTTTCCTTTAAGTAAAAATACATCTACACGAATTTATTACATCCACTTTCTTGGTGTTTTTACACTTTGTGATTTCTAACTCCGATCTTAGTGAATTGTATTTCATTAAACTTTCGGGTAATTCATTACTACTCTTATACTCGAGAAGTAGAGTACTACAATTATTAGTGACGTTCTCAACCAAGTATGATCTGGAATTCCTGTAGGTCGTCCCTAAATATAGTCAATGAAGACAGGTAGACACTAATTTCACTCGTCTTTGTCTTAAAAAAATAACAATGGTACCCGAAGGGACTATCGAGTCAACCATTTCTTAGACGGAATTTACGTCCTCTGGTGTCAAGCTAAGGACCCAGTCCTTCTAGGGGACCTCTTCCCTTTCCGATGAGTGAGGTTATAAGACCGGACCTCTTAAGGTACCTGACATAACAGGTACTCCAACGTTTCTCAGCCTACCGGAAGTGAAGGTGAAAGTAAACAATCCTACCCCCATACTGACTTAATGTAGTATGACTAGGTGAATCTTCACATTTTTAAGAATCCGTTCACTAATTTAAGAAAGACACATCTAAAAATTCGACTAGCACAACTTTGTTGATCGTATCCTCTGAACTGGTCCCCTGGTAATACAATGTAGTCGAACACTTATTAGAGACACTGAAAAATTAAAAAAATCGGATCTTCCTTATGTTAATATAGACAAGAATACTGTTTGCTTGTAAATCTATAGAAAAGATTCGTCTAAGACTTTCATTTTTTTCTCGACTCCTTAAGTCACAGCCGTCTGGTAAAGGTTTATCATTGATTGAGGGACCATTATCGATTCATTCGTGACTTGCAGAGGCTTCCGGAAAACAAGTTTTACTTTGTAAGGTAAAGACTAACGACGTAACGAACGACGACGTTAACGAAGGTAGTCCGTTACTGAGACGACAAATACAAATTTAAAGAAGAAACCCTTCACAAACACTTTAAGGAAATCAGAGGTACCGGGGGCCAGTGGGAGAAGAAAGTTAGTGTGTCGTCAAGAAACTCCCAGACACTGTCGCGTCGAGTACTTTCCACCGACACTTTGGTAGGAACAACCTTACTGAAATTCAAGGTGAAGACACATAAGGTAGAACGTCAAATTTTACTATGGCTCACTCTGAAGTCAGAACGTGACTAGTAGACGAGGCACACAAATCCTATTGAAGTGGTTCGCATATTTAAAATGGAAGAGAGAGAAACTCTATAAACTTTAATACCCTAGAATAAAAACTTGATTAGTACCCACAGGTTGAGAAACGTTGGGGTACTTGATATCGGATGGACCGATGGAACAGGTACCCCTAAGACGTCCGTTCTTATGATCTCACCCAACGGTAAAGGAGGAGACCACCTGGAAGGACTGGGTCTCTAGTTTGGGTGCAGAGAATGTAGAGGAAATAAGTGTCCACCCAAAAATGATGATTGCGGTGGATTCATCTTCAGAAAACCATTATAAGTTCTAACAACTCGACCTTCTGAATAGCTCTTCAGACTCTCGGTCCGGGTTCAACACCAAAGATCCAAATGACAACGTATGAGTTCGTACTAAAAATTTTTATTTAACTTATTATAATTATTAACTTGTTATTGTAACAGGATAAATTAAGTAAACTGTTATTCCCATTGACGATATCACGATGTCTCCAGAAAGGTGAGAGGAGTAACTGTCGGTTGCAAAAGTAAACTTTCTTACAATATATCTTCAATGATTTTCATAACAGTGGCAACATGTACGAGGTACACCTTTTACCAGGAAACCGGACTACATCACGACTATCACTACCCAGTAAGCACTCCCGACCTACCTGAAAGAATCAACATCCTACCAGATTGGACAGGACCTTCAAAAATACAATAGACAAGTAAAATTCAAAGTCAGAAAATTTTGTTAAAATAATACTATCCTTGTGTTGTGCCCTACATAGAAGAATAGGTCAAAAATTCACGAACCAGGTTATAACATTTGATCTCCGTGTCACAATTTCGTCTAAAGATCTAGAGTAAGGAGATAGAGGGTATTACACAGACGTAGAGGATCCGTATACCCATACAGAGTAAAAGGAGTTGAAATACTATTTACATTATAGCTTTATCGAGATTTTTATTTAAACTAACAAAATTATACAGATGACTATGGGTGTCACGACACTTAATCGACCGTAGTATTTTCAGTTTGAGACGAATACTATAATTTTTTTTCTGTAGAAAAAGAGGGATTTCTGAAGGAAACCCCTCTCTCTTTCAATAACAATTCAAACAACAACAATTCAAACAGTGTCCAATAAGACGAAAGATCCATGTAGGACCACTCGCAGATCTTTTTTTAATAATTGTTTACGGTTTCATAAGTCTTTAACAACAAGTCAAATTCCTCTATGACTATTAAATAAAAGTATAGGGGAAGTCCAAGCGCCCGAGAAGTCAACAGGACAGACAATTTCTAAGTGACTACAGGTAACAATCGACAAATTTTCTACAAAATAAATCTTTCATAAAGAAAGTGAATAATAACGGTGAACGGGTAGTGTGATAACGAGGGTTGTAAATGTAATTTTAATTCAAATAGAATCAATTACTTTAATTAATTACCTAACTAATTATAATTACCTTAGGTAATCAATTAATTAGGTAATTAATTACCTTATAATTACACACGGACAGTGACACTGAAAGATAAACCCCTATGTATCAGTGTCCCTAAACTGTAGTGTATAAAACGAAAATTTTTCATATGACTACATACACTGATTTAATGTAACATAGAAGTAAGTCCTTTATCTTTAATCACTCTCTCTTTTATCTTTTCTAGTCACAAAAAATTTCTTTTTTTTTTGTGTCTCTTTCCAATAACGATTATTTTATCTCATAAAGACGTTTCGTAAGACATTCTAGAACCATATACTGTGTGTTGTTGTTGAACCTTAGGACACTTGAACTTCCTCTTACGATTGGGATAATCTTTTACGAGAGAGGTCCAACGGTTCCATATGTGCCCTCGACGTTAAAAACGAGTCTACTTCGTTTTCACCTTTAGTTACTCCTACACTGAAACTGACCCCAGCGTTTTCGTCCGGTGGGACGGGACCTAGGAGATGTCGATCGGGTCCCATCACCCCTCCCTCCCCTATGTCTAAGCAACTCCTTCCTTCAAAATGATTTCGAGACAACTTCGAAACAGAAACGGTCTTTTCAACGCGAAGGTTTCGACATAATATTTTTCGAGTCTCTAACAAGTGCTTTGGGGTTTCACCTATAAGACGAAATCTCTCAAAACAAACACCTGAGTATATGTACCACTGGAAAAAACGAAGGAAGAATAAAAATCGTAGGTTAGTGACAAGAAACTTACGAATTAAGGTGGTCAAATCATAGCTGACATGACAAAAATAAAAGACTACGACGAAGTCCGTTATTTTTAATACATGTCAAGTCGAATGATTAACCACGTGTGATACGGTGAACAGAAAATCGGTCACACAAAATCGGTCGCAGTTCGTCGCATAGAAAAAAGGAAACTAAATAGTATTGGAGTTTTTGTGGAAATGGTTCTCTAGAAATAAATATCTATTTCAACGAGAACTAGAAATCAAAAATTTTAGACTTTTTCTTTATTCCTTTTTCGTCTTTCCCCTGGAGTCTTACCCTTTATACGGAGTAAAACCACTTAACGTCGGAAAAGTAAGGACAACATTTGTGTAAGGGAATAAAGGTAAATTAAAACATAGGTTTTGTTATCACTGTTACTTAAGATAACACTACAAAGTCTTACTAGTGAATCACGGACCAACTTTTTCGTTTGGTTCTGGGTCCTTTATGTCTAGTACTATCGAAAACGGAGGACATACATACGGTAGCTAAACCTATACAAAATCTACCAAACCTTCATTAATTACTTAATTGAATTAAAAATACTTTATATAACTATTCTATTATGAATTGTGTCGTTACACTAAGACAGAGTTACCGTCCACCGGTCCGCAACCCCGTAAGTCTTTTTGTCCGGTCGATACTTGATACTATTTGAATCGGCAAGTGAGGCGATAATAATACTCTTTCCTTAGTACGTTTTCCACTCGTCGATTGTGTCGTAATTTTAAATAACTTTACAAAGTATAAGTAAGCGTACAGTATGAAGTTTCGGTGTATAGTAATGTAACGACTTCGTTCCAAAAACGAGTGAAATTGCATACGAATCGACAACCAAAAGGATAATGTTCTGGAGACAAATATTTAAATACTTGTAATATCCGTTTACACATTATGTTTTAACCTCTAAAAGAACTTCAGGGGTGAAACGACACAAAGAATTTTTTTTTAGGACGAAATTATGATTATACCGTTATATACAGGGGTTTTCAACAACTGTAAAACGAGTAAGAGGTGTTAATATGTTAAAACTTATAATCGACTTACAAAGGAACAGGGGAGAAAAAGACTAAGAATTTTGTAAGTCTCGTAAAGAACAAGAGTAAGACTTTTTGTGGAAAAGAACCGACTAAAATAATGAACTGTCAAATTGTAGAATTTGTCAACTAAACTTTACTCATAAATTAGAATAGAACAACCGTATTACTATAATTTATACGAAATAAAGTTTACTCACACAGAATTATAAAGTTCCATCGAACAAATTTTTCACACTCTATTTTGTTTACTTAACGTGAACCCTGTTTTAGATTATAAAAACTTCTTCCATTACTTATTTATTTCTATTTTGTAAACCCATAAACAATAATAATTGTAGGAAGTCGGAACGTACACATAAGTTAGATAATCAGAACTGTCACTTGCCTCAAAATCGGAAATATGTAACACTCGCAATGTAATATCAAAGTAATACACAGGAAACAAGTAAACACCTCTGTACTTGTATCAATGTATAATGTCTAATACCGTATCAAAATACAATACGGTTCTTTTTGATATGGTCAACCAGGTACTGTTACCACTTTCTTCTCCCCCTTTATCGAAGTAAACCCGAAAGATCTGGTTTCCGTTAGACGACAGACCAATCGGTCGGTCATTCAATCCTGAAGTTTCTTGGAATTTTCTATTCCGACTTAACCTAAGAATTAACGAAGGACAAAGGGACTTAGAGTGGGAGTTTAACATTTCAAAGATAGACGAGACAGAAGAGGAAGAGTCAGGACCTCAGAAAAAAATTAAGAAGGGAAAGTAAGTGGTTGGTGAGGGCAAATGTCGGTTGGAAAAAGTCTATGTATGGTAAGAAAGTCAAAAGTAGTGACAGAAGCATCAGTCCGTATCGTTCATTTGACCGTGTCATCCAGGAGACGTCCGGGGGACTCGTCACAATGTGTCGTCATTGTTTCCGTCAGTACTGAAACCAAACGTCCAATCGTAGCACAATGTAATGACAAAAACTTGTCTAAGAAGACGATCATTCTTCGTTATAAGAAAGGAGTACTTCGACGACACTAGCAATTTACTTTATTATATGAACTCTGTGAACGGAACATGGACCACGTCACTTTCAGAAGTCGTCTACCATAGACACTTATTTAGAACGTGGAACTTCGGTTCTGTATATATCGAACATATAGAACTGATCATTCGGGGAATGATTTCCCTCGTCAGTGTCTTTCGATTTTTCATAGAGTTTTATTGATTAGTATGGAGTTGAAAATGTCACAAATTTTCCCATAGACGTCCTACAATACAGACCAGAATCTATAAGAGTTTCCATAAGTTTGAATACGAATAATGACTATAGTAATGATGGTATAAGGGTAAATAAATAGGTCAATAGTGTGTAGGGTAAACATATGGAGAATAAAATTCTTTTATTATTCCGTTCTACGAGAGTTTACTAGTTTACTATCGTATCTACAACCGTATATCTCTTTTTACACCGAGGAGTTTAAAAGGGATAATCCGACATTAACGGTTCTATTTGACAATCGTTGATAAATAGTCGGTTATTTCCTATCGTTTTACACATGAATTGTCCGGAAAACCCCATAGTGTATACTATATTCCTTCTTATCCAGTAAATTTCCACTTTTACGTTTTCAACTTCACATGAATATTGATCGTACTGTTAATTCTGCAAACTGTCAAAAACATCTGTATTGTATAAATGAGGAGTAATGTGCACAACTCGGTCAGACGAACGATGGGAGACTATGTGGACACCGAAAGAGTAACGAAGTAAAAGAGGGACTATTGTATTACCTATTCATTCAGGATTACATTAGTAACTCTCCTTTTGACACGTCAGGAAATTTTTTGTATACTCCATCTTAATCTATAAAATTACACATCCCCTTTTACAAATAGACTACTACGAACATATACTTGAATTTTGAGACACATATACATCACATACAGTTTCTTATAATTCACTTTTTTAATTTTTTATGTTGGTTTCACATAGTTTTGTACTTTCTTTGGGACTAATAAAGTCATCACTACTTCCTTCTTTACCACTTCATTACTAATAATATGTAATATCTACTATGTACATATACGAAAATGAAGTTTTAAATCTTCACGGATTTATTTTCATAAATATCTGTATATTCATAACCAATAAAGACTACTATATTAGTTTAATAATAAAGAAAACCGAATTAGACATTAAAGTTCAAAAGGAGGTTATAATGACATGATAAAAACTTCAACATTCTCAATTGTGTATTAAATTTATCGATCGGAAAGTTTCGTGTCAAGTTTTCTATTGGAGGAACAAATTAAGACTAAGTAGAGAGAACGTTTTAATTACAAAATGGATTCGTAATGATAAATATATATGAGTTACGTATTATAGGTATAACATTAACATAATGATTATTCTCCTAAGTAATACAAGGAACCAACAAATAGTCAGGAACAAGATTTGAGCACCGTAAATTGTATTAGGTTATTTATCTCATCATCGAGATTTGTACAAATGACTTTCTTTTTCATTTTGTCACATAGTTCCGTCCCACGAATTCTCTAAAATATCACGACTAACGTATAGTATGTAAAATTAAGGGGTGTTACTAAATCATTTATTAAATATTAATATTGGTTATCGTTGTCCAATATGTAAGGTCATCAGATTTCGTTTCGTTTACGGAGGAAGAGTCACCGGTGTTTGTTTTGTTTCGGTCAATAATTTACGAGACTCTATACGACCGGTTAATGAAGTAAAAAAAGAGTTTTATGAAACTTGTTTCCTTATTGCACTTTTGACCCTAAATCATAACAACTCGAAACAAAAACTATCCCGGATAAAAATGAAAATACCGTCAAAGTGGTAAAGTGGAAATACTTGAATTAAAGGAAAAATATTTCCCGATTTCACTTATTTGAATAAGGTCTGAGGAGACAAACGTACGGGACACGATCTTTGAAGGTAGAGTCAGAACGTTGTCCGAAAGGTTCTTCGGTAGGGACGGAGGTAAAGTAGTTTTTTTTTTTTTTTTTCNCAGAACGTTGTCCGAAAGGTTCTTCGGTAGGGACGGAGGTAAAGTAGTTTTTTTTTTTTTTTTTCCCCCCCCCCTCCTCCCCTTGACTCTCGCCAAATTCTTTGAACAGGTTTTGGATTCACAACCGACAAAAGTTCGGATTCTTATAAGTGTCATAAACTTAATAGAACTTAAGAGATTTAACCAAAGTAAATGTCCCTTTTTTTTTTTTTTTAGGTCCCGTTTTTTGTAAGATTTAGACTCAGATCTTGTTGTCACGAACGAGAAACCATCAAAAAAAGGGTGTTTGTACGTGTCTATCAAATATTTGGTACTTAAGTGGTAAGGGCGTATCATGTTTCGCTGATCATCTCCACAACTCATTAAAAGTGAAGAGATTTTAATGGCTTGAGTTGTATATGTGTTTTTCAATCGTAGTTTGAATTATGTTTCTTGACATAAGTAGGTGAGGGTGGGGGATGGGGGTTGGGAGACCCCAAAACTCTTCGAGTCGTAACAGATAATTACCGTCGCCCCCTCCCGACATAAAAAAAGCAAGTTAACAAATATTAAAGGATCTCTTCGTAATGAGAAGTTTTAAATTCAAACCCTGCACAGTAAAGGATGTTTAATCCGATGAAGAGGAAATAAAGTCCGTCGACAGTGTAAAGAAAAAGAGTAAAGGAGGGATACATAACATATAAAATTTAAGGAAGGTGAAAAAAATGTGGAGAATTAAGTTAAACTGTGATATATGTGGAGGAATTGCAGACAGATTCCGTAGAACGAAAGTAAAAATTTTCACTACATGGGTCCTATTATGACGGGACAACTAGGTAGGAAGTAAATTTATTCCAATACGTAGAAAGAAAAAAGTCTACTCTTATATGTCACGTTTTCTTTTTTTAATTTCCTTTCTTTTTCTTATCAAGTGGGGCGCTTAGTCACTTCGCGATCAGATCAGAATAATCTTTGTGTTACGTAAAAAAAAGAAAATTCCAAACTTTCAAATCGAAAAGATGTTAAAGTCTTTATATTACAATTCTCCCTTTGTGATGTAAAATTTCCAGAACAATAAAATATTCATGTTTTCGATAATGGAAAAGTTTGTCTCCCCTTTTATTAAATTACACTCTACGGACCTACTTTAGTAACTAAAAAAAAGGGGTTTATTATTACATTCAAATGTAAATATAATTTTGTTGTTTGACGAATCAAAGATCAAAATAGATTTTACTTACGTTAATAGTGAGTTCCAGTCGTAAAACGTAAAGGGAGGGAGCTGACATTAAATAAGGTGTTTCACTCCTTAAAAAAAAAAGGATAGACATAGACGATTATGAGCTAACGGAAAAGAAAACAATAGGTAGGAAAGACCTCGTAATTTGGTACAAAACAAGTAAAGAGAGGGACGTAAGGGGTAAACCCTTACCACTTCTACTCCAACACAAAAAACACACACACAAAATTAACTCCACATTAACTGCATTGTTGGAACACAATCGAAGGTCACATTTTATATTACTAACCTATAAACATAGAGAACGTTTTGCGAGTGATGAGATTCAAATCCATGGTAGGGCTGTAGGGTGTATTCCTACCCGAAAAAGAAGGTACAAAGGGAGTCCACCGACCTCTCTCTATACAGATGTTTAAACACACACTAGGTCTTCGGGAGAAGAGGTACCGGAAAGGCCTATTAGTCGCGGGTAACGACTTCTGTCTGTACCTTGCAGTGTAGTTACTTCTCCTGTGCCACGGAGACAGGGTGAAACTGCTCTCGTACCGGATGTACGGCCTTCCCCCGACGACGTTGGGGGTGGGGATATTGCTTCCGATGCACATAATTGTGTCACTGTCAGTTCCCGGAGGAGCGCGAAGACGAGAAAACGTTCTACTTCTCTTAAAGACTTAAGAGAAGTTATAAACTAAAAACAGTAAACATAAAATAAAAATTTATTATTATGTGTTGTTCCCCAAAAGGACAACGTAATAGGCTACCAGACGTTACCTGACGCGTGAAATAAACTCCCACCCACCCCCATTGGATTTGTAAATAAGACACATTGTCCTTCTATTACCCACTTACCCTCCCCCCTAACCCCATAATGAAAAATGAATCCGAACCCTACCCCAGGATGTTCAAAATTCATACTACTTCGATATAGTACAACTAAACTAAAGTATTGTTGGATCTTTTACAAGTAAAGGAGACCCATAGATACCATGTCAATTAAGTGTAACACATTTATAGGTGAACCTCTGATAGACGGAACCCGTAAAAAGGGATAGTAAAGACACAGAGGCGTTCCACATGTTTTTTTCTTTTTTTTTTTGATGACATTTTCCGTCAAATTAACAATCTTTACAGACAAAAACGTGGAGAACATTTTTCAATAAATCTCTAACGTAAATGACAAAAAAACAAAACAAAACGAAATATATACTGAGTGTCTCCTTTTGGTATGTTACCCATAAGAGAGACTTCGACTCATAGTGGTTCTGACATTTACTCCCCGTGTTAAAACCTGAGACCGAGGTTTGACTCAGTGTCCGGTCATCGTCATATTCATAAACCACGGTGGAACGATAAATCTATGTTTATTATGACAGGAAATTTATAAAACTTTGGGTAAAGTCAATGTACTATAAAAAGTACCAGAAAACTCTAGAAGTAAATTTACAATTTAGACCCTAGCGTTACTTCGTTTTTTATAGACAGAGGTAAGTGAAGGAAGTCATGTATTTTTGTAATAAATTAGTTATTCTTAATTGACATGATTTAGTGTATTATACGACAAGATCTATGTCGTTCGTGAAGAATTTTTTTTATAGGTTATGTGATTTATCCATGATATCATTAAAAATCTGTACCATGGGTAACTATACGTAAATTTGGAAAATGACGACACAATACAACTATTGTATATATTTATAATCTATTACGATTACGAAGACGACGACAGAAAAGACATTATAAGAGAAAGTACGACTTAAATGATACTGGTAAATATTCGTTACGTCAATTGATGTCTATCGTAAAGTCCTGTTTTATCTACTGAGTTTGGTAAATAACGAATTTTTTATCGAAGACGGTACGATACGATATTCGTCGAAAATACGTGTAACTGTTTTACTTCTCATTCGAAGTCGAACGATTCCCTTTAACACCTTTGAAAACCACTTTACCTTTTAATAAATGTTTGACAATTTCTTATACTCCTTCAACGACATACTGTCTCACGACCGTGACTATAATAGGTAGCAGAACAAAACCTGTGAACACATTTACACTAACCTAACAAACTTTCTTCTAAATTTCTAAATTTCAAAGTTTCCAAAAACAAAACCAAAACAAAACGTAAACCTCCTTTGTCTCTTTCGTCCCATACAAGACAAATGGAACTGTTTTGGTATTCATTCACCACAATATCATAGAGACTAATCCAACGATTTTACTAAGTTCGTTTTTTGTATTTAAAACAAGTGATAGAGTCTCCTTTTTTTTAAAATCTCTCAGTTATGGTTTTACAAAAAAAAAAAAAAAATTACGATTTGTGTTTCGGTTTTAGTTGAATGTTTTCTAAAAGTACTACTTGTGTCCTTTTTAACAACTTTCTAGTAGACGACCGACGGGTAAAAGGTTGCACTGTAACTAGTATCAAGTACAGAGATTTGAGTTGTCAATAACCCTTTGGGTGTATTGTATTGGATATGATGAGTGTAAATAAGGATGGTTTTTTTAAGATTAAAGTTGTATAGATACATTGGACACTAAAGTTACCAACAAGATGTAAATGTAATATATAGTAATCCGGGTAATACCCAATTGTTTATACGGAATTTTTAGTCTTAAGGGGGGGTGGGTGACAGGAGTACACCGGTAAATGTCATGAATCTTATTTTTACCTAAAACTTTATAAGTCGATTTTAAAATAACCTTTCTCTTAACTGTGTAAACCTCTTTAACTTTCACCCAGAAATTTTATACTAGGTTCACTTTTAATATAACTCTTATGAAAAAGAAAAAAGAGAGTAAAAGAAAATAAGAAAATTTTTAAGATCAAACTATCACTTTTTCTTAGTCTGATACTCGATAAAATTTCTTAGTTCCTTCTTAACCATAACTAATATATCATAAATTCCTGTTTAATATATAAAACGACAAATACCATCATTGAGTGACTTATTCATTAACCGGTTGTAATTCATATAAAGGTTGTGTCTTCCCAAGTTTTGTAACGTAATATTTGAGAAAACCCTTTACATAGATTTCCCAAAAAAAATTCAAGACAAGAATAAGATGAAAAATAAACCAACATAAAAATAAAAGTCTATCTAATTATTTAGACCGTCGACTAAAGACGTTCTAAGAACACAAAACTTAAAGATTAACTTAACCGATAAGTTTGTATCTTTAGTTATTACATTGTAAAAGGAAGGTGAACCATTTTCTTTGATTTTTTATAGAAGGAAGTACAAACGACGGAGAGCTACGGTTATGAGTTCCCCGGTTAATGTTATTTCTTACCATGGAGAGGTTATTCATTACTTTTCACTGAAGGGAATTCAATACGTATATTTTTACGTATTTTTATTTTTAAGTGTGTCGACTGTCACGTCTCGTCAAAGGAGTTTAATATTTTTCTAGAACTTCCAGTATATGAACTTCGAGGAAAAAATGTCTAAAATAGTCAAAGTACAACTACAGTATTGTGTAACGGTGTTTAAATTAATGAGTTTCGTTGGGTCTAAATAGGAGAATAGCAAGATCTCTAGTCTTCAGGTGTCACTCAGATTACCCCGATATCTTTCTAAGTCCCCTGTTGGGGTGGGACAACAGTAAAGACAGAGGACCGAAACAGTGAGGTCAAAGACGAAAACACCACTGTGAAGAAAGAGGAGACGACGTCAGTTTAGAGGGAGTCGGATAGAGAACATTCCTGTGGACACTAATGTAAATTCCAGGTGGGTCTGTTGGGTCCCATTAGAGGGATAGAGTTCTAGAAATTGAATTAGTGTAAAAAGTTTAGGGAAAACGGTCCATTCAATAAGTGTCCCTAGTCCCCCGTCTATTCCCTATACTCCCCTTTTTCCACCGACAATAAGTGAAATGATGTGTCTTCTTCTGTACCACATAATTTTTATGACTAACTGTTGTATACCTGTTTTTACAAAATAACTACCTAGATCCTAATCTTTAATGATTTCTAGTAACAAAAAGAAAAATGGTAACTCTATCAGAGTGATATGAGAAGTATTTTCTATTACTCTTGTAGAATCCAATTTCAAGTGGATGAGATGATTTCACAGACCATTAGTGTATCTCGAAAATCTAATAAATTAGGGGAGAACACATTTGTAATACATTACTCTTTCTTTTTAATTTTTCACTATTAATGGCTCAGTATCGTCTTACTTAATCTAACGGGTTCGGTCTAGTATAAAAAATTATATTTGAAGAAAACCACTCTAATACTCAATAATGACATGTTAGAATTGTAAATGTTCATTAATGACAAATTCTTTCTTATTATACATCTTATATAGATAATGAGTTTTCCGGTTAAGATTTTATACTCAGTTGATTACAAATAAACTGTTCCTTCCTTTAGATAAATGGACCACATATCGGAAACCGGTCTAGTATCTACAAAGATTTTACGTACAGGAATAGTCCGTCGTAAAAGTCTCGAATATTACTGTTTTGTAATGTCTTTCCTTCTGGTGAACTTACAAAGAACCATAGAATTTTCTCTTTTTGAACTTAAACTTTTATTCTTTATTCACTATAAACGGTCAACGTCAAACTATACTCCTTCCCCTTTTTGTCTTAACATTCTTTTTTCTTTTCCAATTTTTATTATTTTCCTTCAATTTTTTCCGCTTACTTGTATAATTCGTTAACACTATTCTTAACGTATTTTTGATTCAAAAGGATTCTGTGGTCACAACCTGTACTATGACTCCTTAAACCAAGTCAAATAAGTCTTGAATTGATCATGAACATCCTGAATCGACTAAAAAAAAAAGGAAATTACACTCTAATGAAATCTTTTTACATAAATAAAATTTTTGGGTCAAATATCTTTTTATATCAAATTCTTTTCCTCTTAAACTTGTCCCATCACCTACGGACATATCGTTTTTTTTTTTAAACTACTAAAATCTTACAAGATAATTTTCATGCATATTTTATCGATACATGAAAATCGATAGTAAAAAAATTACTAAATTTGCAATTTATTGTTTTTGCATACATTGTTACTAAGTGTAAAACGACTTTGTCCAAATAAATTTTACATAAAGTATTTTGTAAAAAGTAATCAGTATCTTTTAGACTTTTTCTTCAGTTCATGATGAATTTGTTATCGTTATAGCTTTGTACTTAAAAAAAACTCAGAAATTCGTAAATCTTTAGTTTTACTAACTTCATAGTGAAACCAAAAAGGTGACCTCTTCCTATGTCGAATTACTAAGGTTTTCTCTGTCCAGTTGAAGAAGTATTACAACATTTGTGACGGGGGTATTGATTACGACAATCTGTATTGAAGACTTTCATTATTTAAAGGGTCTTTTGAAAATTTCGCACCATTTTCAGTACACTAAACCTCAGTACACTAAGTCTTCTTCGTTGTTTACTCACCTTACTTAACCCTCGAACTCTGACATTGTATGTGCTATGATACGTATTTTATCTATTGATTACTCTTGGATGACATATCGCGTCCCTTGAGATGAGTAACGAGGTGCCACCTGATTTGTCTTTCCTTTCGGTTCTTCGTCCCCTATAGACATATCCATACCGACTGAACGAAACGACATGTTATCTTTGATCGTATTGTGACATTTCGTTGATATTCTTTACTTTCACAATTAGCGAATCAGGACAGACTGAGAAACACTGGGGTACCTGTGGGGACGGTTCAAGGAGACAGGTACCTTAAGAAGTCCGTACTTATGACCTCACTCATCGGTAAGGGAAGAGGTCCCCTAGAAAGGTTGGGTCCCTAGTTTGAGGACAGAGGACGTAACGTCCGACTAAGAAATGGTAGACTCCGTGGTGTCTTCGGGATCTGAGGTTATTTTTGTTTTATTTCATTTAGTTATGTTGTGTTAATTTTTTTAATTTATCTTGCATCTTGACTTTAGTGTCGTTGGCAAAAAAGTTTCTTTAGACTTAAAAATTTTTGATAGAATAACAAAGTCTCCCCGGATACTGTAGAATACACACAAATTTAAAATACTGGTCGGGTACTTTGATAAACAGGACATCTTTTACAATACACTTAAATTAACTTTCTTCTTTTTATACCGTAGTTTTTTTACACCTCTTTTATTCCATCATGTACACCATAATGTCAAATTTGACTTTTCACGATAGATTAAGAGTTCTTTATAAAATGAAATATGAACTTTTATAAAATTTTAAATTTTTAAGAAAATTGAAAAGGGTAAATTTTTTCAATATCATTTTATATACATTGTATTTTAACTGGTAAAACTCATAGGTGAAGTCACTATAATTAACGTAAGTGTCACAACACGTTAGTAGTGGTGATCATAAAGGTTAGGTAAATCTAATAAAATAAGGGCTTTGTAAAATTTTTTGATATCCTTTATGTAACAATTTTTACATTTTTACGTTAGAATACGAAAGATTATTAAATGTACAATATCAAGAAAATAATTATACAACCGGAACTAAAGTATGACACCAAATTAATAATTTCTTTTTTTTTAAATACATATTTCTGATAAAGATCATCGGTCCTGTACCTTCGTTGGATTTACAGGTAGTTGTCTCCTTAACTATTTCTTCTACCTTACTTCTCCCCTATTTACATATGTGGATCGACTAAGTGAAACGACATCTCGTCTTTGATTATGTTGTAACATTTATTTATATAAGGTTATTTTTTATGATACAGATGTTTAAAAGATACTAACGTCCCCTTTTTTCAAGTGAATCTATGACTCAAATGATTTATAAACTTTTATTGAGTCATTAAATAGAGATATAATTGTTCATTTTGTCGGGTCGTAAAATTTTGTTTGGTGTAGTTTGTCTTGACTGTCCAATGTGAGTTCAAAGAAATCAAACTTACCTGTCTAGACTAATTGTAGTATTTTTGTGTTTCTATGTTTTCAACGTGAATTTGAGAAATTATGTCATTATCAAAGTCTATTGTTAAAAATTCCTTTTTTTAGGGTTTGTCTTTGTACTATCTAAATTATTTTTACATAAAATAATTACATTTTAGTCTGATTTTATTATGTAACCCGTGGTACGGTGGTAGGAAGTATTATAAAAATCATATTTGTGATTCTTGAACGATTTAATTTTACCTTTAACTTATAAAAAGACACTGAAAAGTTTAGAGTATCTAAGGAAAGAATTGAACAGGAGACTTTATACCATGAATTAGTGTTCTACTGAACAAATCTTAGTAAGTGAATACCTCATTTAAAACCAAATAATAACTTTCCTGTCGTAGACTTCTCTATTCTAAGATAATAAGTAAAAAAGAGTCTATATATTATAGTCCGGGTTTCCACTATTGTAAGGTTTAAACAATCAACTAAAAACAAAGGACTTCTCGAACGGAACGACTAAATAAGTAACTCACTTATAAGTAAGTAATCTTGTCTAAAACTCAACAAGTAAAGTTAAACAAGAAACAACCCTTTATACAACTAAATTAGGGAGTTTTAATGGTTGATACTTAGAAGACGTTTAACTATAATTTGTAACGATAGTTTAGTCAACCCGAAGGGGCCACCGAGTCACAATTTCTTAGGTGGACGGTCGCGTCTTCTGTGTCCAAGTTAGGGACCTCCTCCTTTACCGTGGGGTGAGGTCATAAGAACGACCCTCTTAGGGTACCGATGTCGGGTACCCCAGTGTTTCTCAGTCTGAGTTGACTTGTGTGTACGTGTGTATTTTAGTCGACCAAAGGAGGAAACAGTAATACCAATAAGTCACCAATTCAGAACAGACTGAGAAACACTGACGTCCCTGTCGTCGTGTGGTCCGAAGGGACAGGAAGTGACAAAGGACCTCAAACGAGTTTGAGTACAGGTAACACAGTCACCACGGTAAGTTGGTAGAGTAAAAGATGGTGTACGTTAAATCCATATGGAGGGGTGTCCTTCTGAGGTATCTTCTATATCATCCAAATATTTTCACTAGGAAATGGAGTTTGATTTATTCTGATTGGGTACACTTAGGTTGGGTAGGAATCTCTTGACGAATACCACATAGTTCGAATTTATTAGGGGTTAAATTACGGATGTGAGATACCTTTTCCTCATACTATTTTTTTTTTTCACTCGAATTCTTACGATCACTGTCATCTTCGTCCACATGAAAATAAGTTTATATTACACACGTACGTACGTACGATTCAGCGAAGTCAACATAGGCTGAGAAACGCTGAGACACCTGACATTGGGGTGGTTCCAAGAGACAGGTGTCCTTAGAGGTTCGATCTTGTGACCTTACTCAACGATATGGGAGGAGGCCTCCGAGAAGGGCTGGGTCCTTAGTTTGGGCACAGAGGACATCCAGGACGTAACGTTCGTCTAAGAAATGGTGACTCGGTGACCCCTTCGGGTTTTATATTACTCACAAAGTCCAGTTATCGCGGACAATGATATTCTACTTCGTAAGTTAATGAGTATCCGACCGTACGTCAGACACACCGGGTAGTACCTCTTCTTATGACGTGTAAATTGATTTTGGTTCCGTCTGGTCTGTTGACTAAAGTAATTGAAGACCCGAAGGAACTGGGACTTGTAGAACTAATTGTCGGAAATAATAGTTTACGGGTGAACGACAAAATACACATGTAAGGATCATCGTTCTTTATTAGTAGTTAGATAAGTCCAGTGGAAACGATTTTAGGTACTAAGGTTGACAGAAAGGTAAGAACGTAATGAAATGGGTTCTAAGTCTCAGGTCCTCTCGCGTTCCTAAACGGGAACCTAACACAGGAGTGAGGAACGGATATTTACCCGTATCTAGTATGTCAAGGTAGTTCGGGGACTTACGACCTACTCTTCATTCTGGGAGTTCATTGACCGTTGAATTCTTCACTTTAACGGATGACCACAGTAGAAAGAGTTTCAGGGGGTTTTATTATAATAGTAGGCAGAAGTCTTACTATTTTGACGACTTATATCTAACAGGAAAAACAAGAAGGTAAAGGAAGTCCTCATAAAACTAAAGATACACAGAACATGAAACCGGCGGAGTACGCTTCTCAACTGAGTAACCTTTTCTGACTACGACCCTCCCTAACCCCCGTCCTCCTCTTCCCCTACTGTCTCCTACTCTACCGACCAACCGTAGTGGCTGAACTACCTGCACTCAAACTCACTTGAGGCCCTCAACCACTACCTGTCCCTCCGGACCGCATGACCCTAAGTACCCCAGCGTTTATCAACCTGTACTGACTCGCTGACTTGACTTGACTTGACTACCCAGAAATTTCGGACGACTGTACCATTACACGTATTTTTGTTACTCATTGTCAATGACCTACAGAAATGGTTCAAGGAATTCTCATATGAGATTCTCCTTATTACTACTCTAGTTTTGTTATACTCAAATCCTACCCATGATCAAATGACCTCGGTGGACTTGTTTCATAAATCATGGTTGTCCCACCAAATTTCACGTCTTTGGATAACAGAGTTCAAGACTCAGATCTGCAGGGTTTAGTTCCCAAAAACGTCCTAACCATGGATCCCGAGTTAGACAAGTCCAGGGAAAGGAACCGCACATCGACAAGAAGAAAAAGGCTAAAAAGAATTAGAAAGGAAACTTAGATGGAGACACAAGTGAAAGAGGAAAAAGTCTTCCTATGACTAGTGTAACTCAATCCCGATTGGGGCTGCTGGAAGAATGAATGGAGACATTTCTGGGACTTTGGTACTAATTTAGGTAAAGTGGAAGGAAGTGGTTAGTTCCAAGTAAAAATTTAAACGTACAAGAGGTTCGACGTACACCGGATTTGTTATTCTACACAAGGGCTCAACAATGGATCCTTGAACCTCAGTCGAGAGGGATCTAGTTTGACGAAGACAATTTCGGACTGGGACTGGGATGTTGATACGTACGCGATCGTCGTCTGCGGAATCGAATCAATGTGGACACGTCTTGGTGTGTGGAAAGGAGGTTAGTGGAGAGGAACGAAGGGATATCCCGGAGTTTGGTAGGACGAAAGAACAAACAATAGGAGAGTCATGGGTCCTGGGGAACACAACCCCTTCCACCGAAACTATGAAAAGAGGACGGAGGAGTGACCCGATGGAACGTGCATTCAGGAGAGAATGGACGTTTGGACCCGCAGAGGGGACGAAACTGAACTGTCCTATCCGTTCGGACCCAGTCGTCGTTGGAGTAGGTTTATTCCAGTGAAAGACTCGACAACGTCAATCCTGAAGTCCATAGAAAAAGCCCCTTCTGTGTCAATTTGGGTATCGCCCATGAATTCAATCCGAGTTTCCTTTCTTAGGTAATTTTACTTTACTAATAATAGGTAATGCACACTCTAAATTCGAACTCTCTTTAATGTTGACATACACAGAATATAATGTACTGATTACATCTGTTTCTATGACGTATTTATATTGACTCCGTAACGGGAAATAAGAATTACTATTACAAATTTTATTTAAAATAAGAGTATCAGGAGAAGGAAGATGGTTACTTGTGAAAAGGATTTTTCTACAATCTCCTTTTATCTTTACTTCCCTAATGAGTGTATTATATTACTTTTAGATTAGTCCCTAACATCCCTATTATTTACCCTTTTTCTTTAGTATATTTTTGTTTTTCTTTTACACCGTTGGAATTATTATAGTCATGTGACAAAGACCAGAGAGAAAAAATCCTGGATACTTGAAGATACACGATCCTCTTTTTAGGTACTTGTTTTTGTGATATCCGAAAAGACTCGATTTTACTCTTCAATCTACTCCTTTAAACGTAACTCGTGATGAATAGTAAATTCGTGGTAACTCGTTATTCGTCGGCCCAAATGTTTCTTGTTTAGTACGGTTTGTTTGGACTAACGAAAAAAATAACTTAATGTTCTAATCACCTACTTACGTTACACCCTCTACATTATGTAAACCCAAAATCTTTTTGTAAACTATCTCATAGAGTACTTGAGATTTTACTTAAATTTCTCAGTCCTTATAATTGTGGTGCTATTCCTTACCTTTAATTACTTCCTAACGTTTCTTTTTCTTCATTATTAGTTGGTACTTTATCGTCGGACCCTTGTGTAGTAGTATTCCACGATGTCACTAGTGTCCTAAATAAGTCCGGTATAATTGTAAGTGTGTCGAAAGAGTCCGAACTATTTTTCTTTACCTTACTTCTTAAGTCTTACGTGGAAAACCAAAGTCCGACATATATTTCAGTTACGTCTAAATCCCCTTCCTCTTCTCTCTGATCTTGAGTGCATAAAAGCTACCGAAATTTTTATACAGTGACCTAGTGACTTAAGTGAATCACGAGACTCTAAAACAGTACTACGACAAGAAACTAGAAAAAAGACACAGAGTTCTGATCGGGTAAAAAATACAGTAGGTAGAAGAATATGCCCCATTTAGTATGATATTAAATGACATTCAGACGGACCGGAATATGATGTCTAGTGACTTCTGTTGTGTTCGAGAGTCAACGGGTTGAAAAATCACAAGTTCACTGAACTTAGGGTGGTGAGACAGACCTGAAGAACCATCTATGACGGGAATTCCACGTTCAAGTTTCCTATGGATAATTTATTTATCTTTCATCATCTTCGTAAGGGAGAAGGACACCCTTCGACCGACCAACCAGATATCCCATGCTAAGAACGGACTCCGTTGCTCTCCAGGGTCCAAGTCCAGGGTCTACTCGGGAAAAGAAACCCCGAAGGGACCACCGAGTCTGTCACTTCTTAGACGGACGTTACGTTCTCTGGATCCAAACCAGAGACCCAACCCTTCTAGGGGACCGTCTCCCGTTCCGTTGGGTGAGGTCATAAGAACGGACCTCTTAAGGTCCCTGTCCACTGGGACCTCCGATGACGGGTACCCCAACGTTTCTCAGGTTGAGTAGGTTCACTCATTGTACCCCGGATCGTCATTTCTTGGTTGGACGGTTACGTCCTCTGTCTTCTCTGCGTACAACCTAGGGACCCAGTCCTTATAGGGGACCTCTTCCTTTACGTTGAGTGAGGTCATAAGAAAGGACTTTTTAGGGTACCTGTTTCCTCCGACTGTCCGACGTCAGGTGTCCCAACGTTTCTCAGCCTGTGCTGACTCACTGAATCGTGTGTGTCTTTGTAAGGTTATTTTAGGCGTCAACTATGATTTAGCCCTCCACGACGATTTTTCGTCATTCTGGTCATTTTAATACTGACCACGGGACCGTGTTGACTCTTTACATATACAGTTTACGTTTCACGTTCTCAGTGGACCTTTCCTCTTTCTGTAAGTCGTCACTCGGTCTCCTACGGTCCTCCGTTGTCCTTTGTCGTTGAACGTACACTCAAATGTTATAGCCTATGGTGGGTTCTCTGCATTGTCCTACAAACTAGATGATCTACTCGAATATTTTCTAGGCAGTCAAAGATTCTGTTATGAGTTCAGGGAAGACCTTCTGACTCAAATAAGGGAAACCTTTGTAGGAAAGGTCTCATTTTTGTTTCCATGTCTCTCTTCAGTCTTGTGTCGTTGTTTTTTGACTAATACTTCACCTCCTACCGGAGTGTTACTTTCTTTTTTTATGTATATCATAATAACTTTCCCTCTCCTTAATATATACATATTGTCTACATCGTTTTCTCACAAAAGATTTCTCTTTCTTCTTGTGAGTTGACTTTTTTGAATCTTAATCACTCATATATCGGTGTAATTATTTTTTATTTTAAGACTCTTTCTCTCTATGATACACAGACTCTTTCAGAAGTCTAAAAATGGGAAACTAATTTATTAACTGAACTCTTACATGGTTTTAAGTTACCGAAAGAAAAGACAATTACTAAAAAAGTTAAACTGCGTAACTAAATGTCACAACAATTAAAGACGACATATTGTTTGACTAAGTCGTTATGGATATATTATTTACATATATGTAACAAAAAAAGAATAAGAAAGAGTGATACCAAATAGTATCCTATGACTTGCATCAAGAGACACGATACACCGTCCTGGAACAACAAGTCGGTAAGATGTATATTATCAAATGTAGACGATTGGGGTGGAAGGATGAGGTAGGTAGGGGATCGGGGGAGGGGAAACCGTCAGTGTTCAGACAAGAAATATATGAACTAAGACAAAGTATCTGTCCAAGCAAACACAGCATAAAATCCCAGGTGTACATTCACTATAGTGTACCATAAACAGGGAAAGACTGAAGCGAATCATACTAGTAGAGATCAACGTAGGTACAACGACGTTTACCGTAATACAGAAAAAGTACCGACTCATTATAAGGTAACACATACACATAGTGTCGTGGAGAAGAGATTCATAAGGAGCCAACTACCCATAAATCCAAAAAAGGTACAGAACCGATAACATTTATCACGACGATACTTACATCTTCACGTACATATAAAAACCTAATCTCGAAACATATATGCGGGTCCTCACCCTAAAGAGTTAGTAGACTTTAAGGCGCAAACCAAACAAGACAAGACAAAAGACATCACCGACGTAGTTGAATGTAAGAGTGGTTGTCATATTTTCTCAAGGGAAAAGAGGTGTAGGAGCGGTCGTAAACAATAAACATCTCCAAAATTACTACTGGTAAGTCGGAACACACTCCACTATGGAGTAACATCAAAACTAAACGTAAAGAGATTATTAATCACTGCAACTCATAAAACATAAAGAAGAAACTTCTTTACGGATAAATCTAGACGGATAAAAAGGTAACCCAACAAACGAAAACAACAAGAACTCGACATACTCGACAAACACATAAAACCTTTAATTCGAGAACAACCAGTGTTGTAAACGTTTATAAAAAAGGGTAAGACATCCCACAGAAAAGTAAAACAAATACTAGAGGAAACGACACGTTTTTACATATTCAAACTAATCCAGAGTAAACAAATAAAATTAAAAATAAAGAGAACGGAACCCTCTGACTAGATTCTTTTGTCACCATGCTATACACAGTCTCATACAAAGTGAAGACACCAGAACCTTCTCAAAATACCACAGGATAAATTCAGTAAACCCCAATTAAAAACACATACCACACAAGATTCAAGTGACTAAATGTACACCGACAGGTTGAAAGGGGTTGTGGCGGATGACTTCTCTGACAGAAAAGAGATAACACATAAGAACAGAGGAAACAGAGTCTAATTAACTACCGTTCACGCACGTAAGCAAAGACTCAAGACGTAAGACAGGGTAACTAGGTAGAGACAAAAACACGGTTATGGTGCGACAAAACTAACGACATCTCTTTACGTTACCGAAAGACTTGTTTCCAAACGGTTCTTGAATTCTTAGAAGAACTGTTTGACTATATAAGTTATTAAATAAACTTATCTTTAAGTTTAGGGTCATGTACATAAAATATATAGGTAATACTGGTATTGACAACCTAAATGTACGGGGAAGGAAGGAAGGAAGGAAAAAAAAAAACATACCAATTGGACGTACAAAGAGTCACCACACACACCAGGTCACAAAACGATCGTCTTGTCAACCGTAAACCCGGTCTGTTAAGAACTCGTTCTAAGAACACGAAACATTTTACATGCTGTAGACGTCCAGGGTCTGCAATGTACGGTCTTACAGGAGATCATTACTATTGTCAGTTTGGGAATGTATGTGCATGTGTGTTAATGATTGACGGGAATTGTAGTGAGAGAAGGGGTCTTTCAAATTTTTTATCAAAAATTTGTGTGAGTGGCATCTTTAGAGTCATTGATTCAAAAGGTATAAATCCCCAAAACAGTATGAACGAACCTCTTAAGTTCTCAGATCACAGTGTCCTTAGAACGTAGTCAGTTCTATTTAATCGAACACAACTCACTGAATGTTTTTGTTTCAGATAAAAAGACAAGTCGACGTCAGAGTAGGGTCTGAGAAAAACTACCACGAAACTACCACGTCAGAATTCCGTCTTGTAACTACCAAGAATATCCCTTCTTTTTGTACCGAGAACCTCGAAGACGATACTTCAATGTGAGTAAAGACAAGTATGAGTCGGTTTCTTACAGTGAAGGGATTCAGACTCAAGGTTCGTCATTCTTACATGTTGTAAAGACGACCCCCTCCCTCCCGTAAATTATACTCATTTGTTTGAAAGAAACCGAGAATTATAAACAAAACTTAAAGTTCCTTTTATGGTAACCTTAAGTAGTATTTTAAAGGGTTACCCTTTTACTGTAGAAATTTGTTACACTACCAACGATGTGACTATAAGTATCATTTTTAAAATCCCTCAGTACCTTATCTTGACGAAACGCAGACCGGTGTGTCTCAAAAGATCTCTGCTCTCCCAGTTTTAACGGTGTGATCTTGACCAGAGTGACTGAAGGAATGATGAGAATGGACTCTATAAACCAAACAACACAGGTATTTTGTTCTTAAGAATTAATGAAGTGTATATAAATAACTTATTCGAGACTTTTACTGTTTTTCTTTCTTCGAAGGAGAGAACTCCTTAAGTCAGAACGTTCGTTCTTTCTGTGTCTAGTGACTGATATTAAGTCACACCCTTTAAAACATATACTTATAGATTATTCATAGACTCATGTCAATACTCTCGTCAATTAGAACGAACTTACACTTATACCTCTGTAGAAATATCTACTTTACTATATATCGGGTTCGAATATTTAAACCACCTTTTAAAGTGCTATTGTCCCTGACCGTTCACTCTTCTTTCTCTTTTAGACCCTTACAGTCTTAGAAGACCCTTTGAAAAGATTCGGTACGTAGGGGTAGGGGGTTGAGGGTGACTGCGTGTCTGGTTTTCGTCTTCTGAACGAACACGACTATTTTAAAGTTTCTATTAAGATCACTTACGTGTTGGGTATGTTTGTGGTGGTGGTGAGTCATGAAACGAGATGAGAGGTCATCCTGTTGGTGGATGTGTTGACTCAAGAAATTGTGACCTCAGTGAACCCTGGAACTAAAATTTATTTCTAAGGACCCAAAGTCTAAGTCATTCTGACCCTAAGAACAACAAGTCAATGATTCAACACAGACTGAGAAACTCTAGGGTACCTGACATCGTGTGGTCTGAAGAGACAGGAAGTGATAGAGGACCTCAAACGAGTTTAAGTACAGGCAACTCAGTTACTACGATAACTTGGTAGAGTAGGCAACGGTGTGAGAAGAGGAAAACGGAAGACAGAAAGGGTCGGAGTCTCAGAAAAGGTTACTTAGAATTAGGGTACACTAAGATGACATGTTCTAGGTAGTTGGAGTGAATATAACCTACCTTTTATACTCCTTCACACGGATCTTCACTCCAATAACCCTCTCCGACTTTGATCTCGAACTTTAAGAGGACACCTTTCTATTCCCAAGTACGTCAGACATTCATACCCCCAGATGATAAGACGGATGGTGTTGTACATCCGTAACTCGATGTATTTTAAGTATATAAATGTTTGGTCATTCTTTAAAATTTTAAAATGACATACAATTAAATTAAGTATTTTATAGTCAGTTTAATTCTCCGAGTTCACTAAGAAAAAAATTACCTAATTTTTTTTTGGTAAATAAATAAACCGACACGATTCAGAAACGACACCGTGTGTCCTAGAAAAAAATCAACACCGTACATCCTAGATCAAGAGGATGGTCCCTAGTTTGGGTCCCGGTGACATAACCCTCAAGTCTCAGAATCGGTGACCTGGTGGTTTCTTCCGGAGTATACTAACAATTATATTTCACTTAAAATCTTTGAGTCGAAAATCGGTTTCACTCGGTATTCTCAGGGATTCGTATTCATATTTCTCCAATGAAAACAAATTTTTTTACAAGAAAACATCTATACACGTCTATATAACCTCTTATGTCGTACCTCTGTTCGAGTAGTTAATCTTACGTCGATCGACTCAGTTCTCTATCCACTCCTAGTATTAATCTGAGATCTTCGAGTAAAAGATCCCTGACACTCGAGGAGACCCTTCTCGTTTTCTCTTCCCACGACCCAAATAGAAGAGGGAAAGGGGATGGGTTGTCAACACAGACGAGAGGTACAATTTTAGTGTTCTTTTAACACTTCTTATGTTTCAATAGTAGAAGTGTAGACAAATGTTCTTCGAATTTCAGACCGTAAGGGTTTACTATTTTCTTTATTTGGATCTTTCTTTCCCACGTCACCTTACCTCCACTTCTTTGCCACACCCTTGTCACTATAGGACGACACCTCTCTAACGAAAATTTATAAGTCATGAAATGTCTATTAGGACCCCTCCAGTCGTAGTGCGAGTGTAGACGTGTTCAACCAACCTTCCAGAAAATTTAAGACGGGGTTTAACGTCGAGTAATCATCGCAGGACGGAGTAAATATTTACTGTCTTCTCTGATTTCCTTGTCCAGATAGACTTGTTAAAAAGTCACAACGGTGAACGATGTCTTATGACACACTCGAAGTTCTAACCTTTGACTTACCCACAGATTGGGAAGTTTTAAGGTCCCACCCCAAACCCCCGAAGGTCGAACTCTTTCTACCTGAAAATACGTAATGACTTATCTCACAGAAATTTTCATGAACTTATATATACATAAATCCGATCACTTAGTTGGACCGAAGATAATGGTTACGAGGGTCAGTATCCACTATTTTTCGTTTTCTAACGTTTGTCAATTTTCTCGTTTTTATCGAGACAGATCGAGTCCGGAGGTAGTGCATCCCGAACAATCTTGGTAACCGTGACTCTTTGTCTCCCATCAACTTTTAAAACTACGGTCATCTTTCGTGTCTTATCCGTCTGTGACCAGACCATCGTAGTGTCTCACTTGTCCCCACCCACCCCTGACCAGTTCCCGACTTTCTTTCACTTTCTTCATCGACCAGTTCCGGGTAGAAGTACCACGTACGATTCAGTGAGTCAACATAAGTGGAGAAGTTCTGAGATGTATGTCATCGGACGGTCCGGGGAGACAGGTACCCTAAGAGGTCTTTCTAATAACCTTACCTAACGGTACGGGAGGAAGTCCCTCAGAAAGGTTGGGCCTTCAGTTTGACCACAGAGATACAGAGGGTGCATCCGTTCGCCCAAGAAATGGTGATAATGGTGGACCCTTCGGGACAGAAGTCCCACCGGTCTTTGGTTAAGATATCCTTCCTAGAATTGTCCTGGATTTTCCAACTTTTTATGTCGGTCTCAGTTGTGTGTATAGTTATCCATCGGATGTGGTTCCTTTTGACCTTCCTTGGAAGAATGTACGTGATCTAAGAGGACTAGTCTTCCCCATCAAAGAGGACCCGTACAGTATCACTTTTATTACGATCATAAATATCTTTAAACTCAAGATCCAACAGAACATCCCCTAAATCTCTGTTTATTTCGGAAAATAACTATCATTGTGAACCGGTGAAAGAGACAGAAATTCTGTAAAGGTCCATAGCAAGACAGAACGGAAACACCAGTGCGGACAGTCAACGATCACACAAGAAGAACGAGACGATCGTTCGAAACTGTAAAAGATCACAGTAAAACACCTAAGAGGGACCTAAGAGAGAAACTTCGGATATCAAGGATAGTGACGAATAAGACTACATAAGATCTTTAGATTAAGTGTTGAGGTCGAGGTCTAGAATTAAAGTTTAAATGATGACCTGTAGAGTTGGACCTATAAGGTGTTGTGAGAAGTTACCTTACACAGGGTTTGGTCGGGTTGTTGATAGAACAGTGTCGGGCAACGAGAGGACGACACCAGGGAGTCGAGTGGGATATTTGCAATTAAGACCTTTGAGATTTGAGTGGGAGGTTGACATAGAGGAGCGAATCAGATACATACAAAACGTAATTACAGAATACCGATTAACTTCATCATACAACAAATTTAAACTGGAACACACTGAACAAGTCAAGTCAACGAGTCAGTACAGACTGAGAAACGTTGGGGTACCTGACGGTGTGTGGTCCGAAGGGACAGGTAGTGGTTGAAGATCTCGAATGAGTTTGAGTACAGGTAGTTCAGACACTACGGTACGTTTTGGTAGGGTAGGAGACAGGGGAATAGGAGGACGGAAGTTAGAAAGGTTCGTAATCTTAGAAAAGGTTACTCAGTCAAGAAACGTAGTCCACCGGTTTCATAACCTCAAAGTCGAAGTCGTAGTCAGGAAGGTTACTTATAAGTCCTAACTAAAGGAAATCCTACCTGACCAACCTAGAGGAACGTCAGGTTCCCTGAGAGTTCTTAGAAGAGATTGTTGTGTCAAGTTTTAGTAGTTAAGAAACCACGAGTCGAAAGAAATATCAGGTTGAGAGTGTAGGTATGTACTGATGACCTTTTTGGCATCGAAACTCATCTGTCTGGAAACAATCGTTTACGACAGGTCCGACCAGTATTGAAAAGAAAGTCCCTCGTTCGTAGAGAACTAAAGTACCGACGTCAGTGGTAGAAGTCACTAAAACCTCGGGTTATTAATTTGTTTGTGACTTAGTTACCCGGATTAACGACCAAACTATTTATGACGTTTCTGTTACCCTGTTACCTTAAGGTTTATAGAATATAGATGTCTGCTTCTATTGGTACCTATAATTACTCGACCCGTCAGACAATTACTCGCCCGTTCTTGGGCGAACGGATGTACCCTCTGTATTTTCTGTGGTCAAACTAAAGACCCAACCTTTCTGAGGGACTTCCTCCCGTACCGTTAGGTAAGGATATTAGAAAACCGAGAAGATCTTGGTTTGACCTGGGGTACACTGGGTCGTCCCGTGACAGGAGACAGAGACAGGAGATCTTTGTCTTCTATCTTCGGCATTTCCAGTACCCGTTTTAGTATGACCTGACACAACTGACCCACACAGTCTCGGTCTCATTCTTTAGATATATTTGAGTTCAAAAGGATCGTTTATACCCTTATTAGGATCTTATTATTCAAATATTGAACCAAATAACTTGACCAACTGAAAGACAAAGAACCCATATCGACAGATAATATCGAAAAATTTCAATACCAATTAACATCCTCGTTGGGGTGCAGGTTCCCCGTCACCGACACACCCACATTCTCTCGGCTCTCCTCGATGAGGTGCAAGTTCCAGTCCTCCCCGCCGGTACTCCTCTATGGGGATCAGGTTCCATTCCTCGTCACCGACGTGAAACGACCTCGTCGGCACTTCTCTATGGGGTGCAGGTTCCATTCTCTTTGGGTTCATTCTACCATCGACAACACTCTCATGTAGTCTCCCGTCTGTGTGACTTTGGTATTAGTGTCTTTTGATCAGTTAGATTAGTGTGATCCTGGTGTCGGAACAGATTGAGTTACTTTGGTTCGGTACGACACACCCCGGTGGGTTCTACCTGTCCAGTACCACCTCTCCAGACTGTCTTGCACCAGGTGACCTCTTCCCTTACCGTTTGGTGAAGTCATAAGAACGGAACTCTTGGGGTACTTGTCATACTTTTCCGTTTTTCTATCCTGTGACTTTCTACTTGAGGGGTCCAGCCATCCACGGGTTATACGATAACCTCTAGTCACCTCTTTATTGAGGTCTTTCTTACTTCCCTACCTCGGTTTTGTTTTTGTTATGGGTCGACACCTATACTGACCATTATCTTCGTTCTAGGCTACGACATTTCTCGTCATAACGTATCCTTGGACCTTACAGTCCAGGTACCTAGTTCCGTTTAACCTTCACCAGTTTGTCCTCCACCGTTCCCACTTGCAGTTGTAAGATCCTTAGTCGCTTGATTTTACCTGACCTTACCCACTTAAATTGAGTCTACTTTTAATATAGATGATGAAACCCGTCCTTAGGGAATCTTCTTTACCTCATCGGTAGTACCAGTTGTTTTCTAAGGTTTTACGACATGAACCTACGTTATAGTTTTTACTGTCTTACTAGAGACAAGTAAAGGTTCCGTTTGGTAAGTTATAGTACCATTAGGTTCGGATACGGACTTGGTTATTGCGACTTCTTCGACTTCAACTTGTCAAGATACTTATGGATGTTCTGGAAAATCTTGATTGTGGGTTTTTTCTACAGGAAAAGTAATATCCCCTGACCTTACGTTTTCAACCTTCAGTTATTTGTGGACCTCATTGTCCGTTTAAACTGGAACCTGATACCTTACTTCGTCCCGTTTTCGATTATCTCAAAACGGTTCTCTTGCGTGACCAGTATCGTTTGTGGAAGAAGGTTGTTGTGTTCTCTTCTGAGATGTGTACCTGTAGTGGTCTACCAGTTGTGACTTTAGTCTGACTAAGATAAGAAACGTCGGTTTCTACCTCTTCGAGATATGTCAGTTGTTTTTGTTGTGACCCGCGACTGACACCGAGTCTAGTACCTGAGGAACAACGGTTTAAGTCTGAATTTAACTTCTTTCATTCCCTTTGGTGATCTGGTAAGTCCATACTGGTTATAGTTTAGGGAATATTAATGTGTCACCTCCACTCTTTATTTAAATTTCCTGATCTAGACTATCTCACGGACTACTTGACACCTGCCTCCAAGTACTGTAATATGTTCTCTGTCCCTAGTTCTGGTAGGGGTACCTTTTCTTTACGTTTTTTCATTTTACCGACAGACTCCTCCGGAATGTTTATCGACACTTATCTTCTCTTTGTTTTTCGTTTCCTCTTTTCCTTTCTATAAGGGTAGTTTAACGGTCGTAGGTGACCTAGTACCTTTTTCGTTCTCTCAAGGTCTTTTTATAGATAAAGACGAAATAACTGATACGGTTTCGGAAACTGACACACCTAGTGTTCTTTGACACCTTTTAAGACTTTCTCCACCCTTAGGGTCTGGTGGACTGGACGGAGAACTCTTTGGATATTCGTCTAGTCCTTCGTTGTCAATCTTGACCTGTACCTTGTTGTCTGACCAAGGTTTCTCCTGTTCCTCATGTAGTTCCGACATATAACAGTGGGACGAATAAATCGAAGATACGTCTCATGTAGTATATTCCTTCGACCTCCTTCTTGTTTGACCTTAGTTCTAACGACCCTCTTTACAGTTATTGGAGTCTATACGTCTACTGTGGTGGGAATACCGTCTTTCTCCTTGATTTTTCGGAGAACTACTTTCACCTTCTCCTCTCACTTTTTCAACCGAATTTCGAGTTGTAAGTCTTTTACTTCTAGTACCATAGACCAGGGTAGTGAAGTACCCTTTATCTACCCCTTTGTCACTTTTGTCACAGTCTGAAATAAAAAGCCCCGCGGGTTTAGTGACGTCTACCACGGACTTCGGTACTTTAATTTTCTACGAATGATGAACCTTCTTTGCAATACTGGTTGGATTTATCGTACAACTTTTCGTCTCTGTAATGAAACGGTTGTTTCCAGTTAGATCTGTTCCGATACTAAAAAGGACACCAGTACATACCTACACTCTCAACCTGACACTTCTTTCGACTTGCGGTTTCTTAACTACGAAAACATGACACCACAACCTCTTCTGAGAACTCTCAGGGAACCTGACGTTCCTCTAGGTTAGTCAGGTAAGACTTCCTCTAGTCAGGACCCACAAGTAACCTTCCTGACTACGATTTCGACTTTGAGGTCATGAAACCGGTGGAGTACTCTTCTCAACTGAGTAACCTTTTCTGAGACTACGACCCTCCCTAACCCCCGTTCTCCTCTTCCCCTACTGTCTCCTACTCCACCTACCTACCGTAGTGACTGAGCTACATGTACTTAAACTCACTTGAGACCCTCGACCACTACCTGTCCCTCCCGACCGTACGACACTAAGTACTCCAGTGTTTCTCAACCTGTACTGACTCGCTGACTTGACTTGACTTGACTTACGAATTCACATATCCATAAGATACTATATAAATCGGTCAAAAGTTTATACCTATGAATCAACAAAGATCCCTTCAAAAGGGGGACATAAAATATTTAAAATCTATCTAAATAGAAACATACAAATAGAGTGTCAAAACAACAAATTAAGAATCCTCACATCGTGACCCAATGTCTTACACAACAACATCGTAATAAAATTGAAAACGACTTCAAATTAGTTGGTCATCCTTTAGGTACAGTTCCAGTCAAAACTCTTTTGTTGTTTCGGTATAAGGACTTATTTTCCATTGGTACGTTTTTCTTTAGTTACTTTAAAAGAGTCAATTCCATTCACTGACCTTCAAGTCCCATCAAATAACTTAAAATCTCATCAACTGATCGATGTTCCTCTACATTTATATGAAACCCAATCCTTCTTGTAACCTTTTCTGGATCCTTGTAATAGAGGAAAAAGAAAGACTTCTTTTTTTTAAAAAAAAAGAATATCACTTATTTAGAATACCGGTAACATAGTATCTTAGGATTTCATACATATACGTTTGGGTTCCGTATTGACAACTGTAGTTTTCCCCTATTTGTGTATATCGTCCTCTTTCCTCCTTTGTGGTTGACATATAAATCCAGAGTTTCTACGTTGTGTCCCCTCCTTATTGTCCTCTTTTTATCATCTTCCGTTGTTCTGTTTCCTCTATGTCTTCTATCTATTAGATGGTACCATGTGTTTTCAAATCTTTCATATCCTAATTTTACTTACACCTATCATTTCTTCTAACATTTATAGGTTGTATTAAACAATGTAACCAATTTTATAACTTTATTAACTAGTTTAAACTTATACCTGATATATAATATATTAAAGTAAAATAACTGTAATTTAAAGAACTAGAACTAATAATCCAATATTACATACTTTTTCACAGGAACATGAATCTTTTACTCACGACTCATCCCGTTTCCACTACTACAAACGTTGTATGAAACACTACCGAATCTTTGTATTCACGTGTGTGTGCATTACTTGTCATACTATTTAAAAATTTACACTGGTTACAACTGTTAATCATTTACACTCACTTCCTTTATTTCCTCAAGGTTATTAAAAATACTTTTAAATTTCAATAAAGGTTTACTTTTCGACTTTCTCTTTTATTCTTATGAGAGATAAGGGATTTCAATAATTTCCTACCGAAATCAACAAGTTCCTACTTAAATATTGGGGTTTACCTGGTTAGTATTGAAAAATTATCGAGATGACAAGGTCAGGTTGTAGTTTTAGACAGAAACTCCCAGTACATGGACTTTCTACCTTCAAATCTTAAAGAATACATCAGTATGTGTTGTAAATTAACCGTTTAAGGAGACGGGTACACTAAAATTACCCCGACAATAGCTCAATTTATAAAGTAGGTAAAGGTCGGGAGTTACAAATTATCTCTCTAATTGTTACTCTGACTTAGGTCCAATCAGTCTTATGAGGGGTATAAAAAATAGTTCATGGTGACTTGTACGTCATTGTCCGTTTAAAGTCGACCTCATGTCTTACTTCGTCCCGTTTCCGATTATCTCAAAACGGTTCTCTTACTGAACCAGTGTCGTTTGTGGGAGAAGGTTGTTGTGTTCTCTTCTGAGATGTGTACCTGTAGTGGTCTACCAGTTGTGGTTTTAGTCTAACTAATATAAGAAACGTCGGTTTCTACCTCTTTGAGATATGTCAGTCGTTTTTGTTCTGTCTCTAGACTAACACCGAGTCTAATACTTAAGGAATAACGGTTAAAGTCTGAATTTAACTTCTTTCATCCCTTTTGGTGATCTGGTAAGTCTATACTGGATTTACTTTAGGGAATACTAATATATCATCTTTACTCTTTATCTAAATTCCCTGGTCTAGACTATCTGTCCCACGGACTACTTGATACCTACCTCTAAGTACTATAACATGTCCTCTGTCCCTAGTTCTGGTAAGGGTTCTTTTTCTTTACGTTTTTTCGTTTTACCGACAGACTCCTCCGGAATGTTTATTGACACTCACCTTCTCTTCGTTTTTAGTTTCCTCTTTTCCGTTCTATATAGGGAAACTTGCATCTCAAGGTTTCTTATCGCTCCTCTCTATTCTTTTAGAAGGAGTCACTAGTTACGTTTCTTTATCTCCTTTTGTTATCTTACCCTTTCTGATCTCTAGAGAAGTTCTTTTATTGATACTTCCCTTATAAAGTACGTTCCTACCCGAGTTATTTCTTGTCTTTACCATACCTAAATTGTTTTTGTCTTCTATAATTCTTCTCCACCGTTCTTATGTGTCCTCTTGATAATTTTTTCTCGAAGTACTGGGTCTATTGGTGCTACCACATTGGTGGTTGGATCTCGGTCTGTAGGCTTTACACTTCAGTTCACCCGGAATGCTTCGTAGTGATACTTGTTTCGATCACCTCCACTACCTTAAAGTCAACTCGACAAAGTTTAAGATTTTCTACTACTACACTTTCACGACGTGAGTTATCCAGTCGTGTAAACCTTTTGAGTCGTCACCGGTGGCCTGACCTTTTACATGTAAAAGGAAGGTTAGCGTTTCTTCACTTCAGCGAGTCAACACAACCTGACAAACACTGGAGTCCCTGATATCGGGTAGTCCGTAGGTACCCTAAGAGATCCGTTCTCATCAACTCACCCAACGGTAAGGAAGAGGTCCCCTAGAAGGGTTGGGTCCCTGACTGGGTCTAGAGGGTGTAACATCCGTCTGCGAAATGGCAGACTCGGTGGTCCCTTCATGACCTTTCTTACGAGTTTGATGGTGTGTTATCGTGAGTAGAGTGTTCGATCATGTTGACTTCGTTGAATCGTCGTCGTCGTCGTCGTCGTCGTCGTCGTCGTGTTCGATCATTACGAGTTTTAAGAGGTTTCGTACGAAGTTGTTATACACTTGGTACTTGAAGGTCTACAAGTTCGACCAAAATCTTTTCCGTTCCCTTTGTCTCTAGTTTAACAGTTGTAGGTGACCTAGTAGCTTTTTCGTTCTCTCAAGGTCTTTTTGTAGATAAAGACGAAATAACTGGAACGGTTTCGGAAACTAGTGTACCCAGTGTTATTTGACACCTTTTAAGTAGTTCTCTAAACGTATGGTCTGGTGGACTGGACGGAGAACTCTTTGGAAATACGTCCAGTCCTTCGTTGTCAATCTTGACCTGTACCTTGTTGTCTGACCAAGGTTTATCCTTTTCGTCATGTAGTTCCGACAAACAACAGTGGGACGAATAAATTGAATATACGTGTCATGTAGTACTTTTACGACCCAACCTACTTGACGTTCGATCTAAGTTCTAACGACCCTCTTTATAGTTATTGGAGTCTATAAGTCTACCGTGGTGGGGATTCTGTCTTTCGTTTCTTCTTGATTTCTCGGAGAACTACTTTCACTTTCTCCTGTCACTTTTTCAACCGAATTTCGAGTTGTAAGTCTTTTACTTCTAGTACCGTAGGCCAGGGTAGTGAAGTACCCTTTATCTACCCTTTTGTCACCTTTGTCACAGTCTGAAATAAAACCCCCCGAGGTCTTTAGTGACGTCTAACACTGACGTCGGTACTTTAATTTTCTACGAATGAGGAACCTTCCTTTCAATACTGGTTGGATCTATCGTATAAGTTTTCGTCTCTGTGAAACGGTTGTTTCCAGGTAGATCCGTTCCGATACCAAAAAGGTCACCAGTACATACCCACGTTTTCAACCTGACACTTCTTCCGACTCGGGGCTTCTTAACTACGAAAACTTGACACCACAACCTCTTCTGAGAACTCTCAGGGAACCTGACGCTCCTCTAGGTTGGTCAGATAGGATTTCCTCTACTCAGGACCCACAAGTAACCTTCCTGACTACAACTTCGACTTTGAGGTTATGAAACCAGTGGACTACGTTTCTCGACTGAGTAAACTTTTCTGGTACTACGAACCTTTCTCATGTCCTCCCTCCTCTTCCCCTATTGTCTCCTACTCTACCAACCTACCGTAGTGACTGAGTTACCTGTACTCAAACTCACTTGAGACCCTCAACCACTACCTACCCCTCCGGACCACACGACGTCAGGTACCCCAGCGTTACTGATATAGAACACAATCCTTAAAAGTCAAGTCAAGTCAACGAGTCAGTACAGGTTGAGAAACGCTGGGGTACTTAGTGTCGTACGGTCCGGAGGGACAGGTAATGGTTGAGGGCCTCAATGAGTTTGAATACAGGTAACTCAGCCACTACCTGTAGAGTAGGAGACAGCAGGGGAAGAGGAGGAAGGGGGTTAGGGAGGGTCGTAGTCCCAGAAAAGGTTACTCAGTTGAGAAGAGTACTCCACCGGTTTCATGACCTCAAAGTCGAAATCGTAGTCAGGAAGGTTACTTATGTGTCCTGACTAAAGGACCTATCATATTTAAATCTTAACGAACCCAGCGACAATGACCCAGACTTTTTCTAATAAATGTAGTCCTTTATTACCCTAGTTTGTACATTTTAATTCGTCTTGACTCGATCCTTTTTTTACGTTTTGTAGGTATTACATAAAAGTCGGGAACCAGTTACTACAGACGAAGGACTACTAGGTTCGTATCTGAAGGATCAATATTATTTAATATCATTTAGTTATCTAAGGGAAATGGAAATCGAACACGTCACGACACATCAAGTCAAGTCACGTCAAGTCAAGTCAGCGAGTCAACACAGACTGAGAAACGCTAGGGTACTTAAGGTCGTGCGGTCCGGAGGGACAGGTAGTGGTTGAGGGCGTCAAGTGAGTCTAAGTGCAGGTAACTCAGTCACTACGGTAGGTCGGTAGAGTAGGAACCAACAGGGGAAAAGGAGGACGGGGGTTAGGGAGGGTCGTAGTCTCAGAAAAGGTTACTCAGTTGAGAAGCGTACTCCACCGGTTTCATGACCTCAAAGTCGAAATCGTAATCAGGAAGGTTTCTTTAGGGTCCCGACTAGAAGTCTTACCTGACCAACCTAGAGGAACGTCAGGTTCCCTGAGAGTTCTCCGAAGAGGTTGTGGTGTCAAGTTTTCGTAGTTAAGAATCCACGAGTCGAAAGAAGTGTCAGGTTTAGAGTGTAGGTATGTACTGGTGTCCTTTTTGGTATCGGAACTGATCTGCCTGGAAACAACCGTTTCATTATAGAAACGAAAACTTATACGATTGGCCCAACCAGTATTGAAAAGAAGGTTCCTCATTCGCAGAAAATTAAAGTACCGACGTCAGTGGTAGACGTCACTAAAACCTCGGGTCTTTTATTTCAGACTGTGACAAAGGTGAAAAGGGGTAGATAAACGACTCAGTACAGATTAAGAAACACTGGTGTATCTGACATCGGGTGGGCCGAGGAGACAGGTACCCCTAAGAGGTCCGTTTTTATGTCCTTACCCAACGGTACGGGAGGAAGTTCCCTAGAAGGACTGGGTCCCTAACCTGGGTCCAGAGGACATAACGTCCGTCTAAGAAATAGTCAACTTGTGGGTCCCTTCTACGGAAATCGAATTTAATCAAATATAATACACCGGTGACCAAACCTATAAACAGTTAATACAGTTTAACTAATCAATACGAAAAGTTCAAACTAGGAAGGACTAAATAGACGAACGGGGTAGTCAGTGACTCTCTCAAAAATTTTGAAAAAAAATTATATTAACACTTTAACTGATAAAAAGAAGAACATCTTGACACTTTACAAAGTGACAAATAAAACTGTAACACAATAATACATATGTGTATAAATCTTAATAAGATCAAAACGTCACCAAAACGGGGAAATAGTAACACTTTACATAGAAACTAGAAATTATCATATAGAAATGAAACTCAGGTGAAATAAATTATACTCATATCAAAGTTTTGAAGGAAAATATAACGAGTAATTAAAAAAATAAAAATTGAAAAGATTTTAATTATAACTTTAATATAGAGAACAAACTTAAATCAACAAGATTTCATAATTTTAAAAGTAGGTAATAAACATTAAAATCAAATAAATGTAAATTACTAAAATGAATATATAACCACAAATTTAAACGATAGAACAATAAACAAACGATAAAGAAGAGAACAGGTTACATGTATCAAAAGAGAAAGATTCAGAAGGAAAATAAATTAATAATTTAAGGAATGTGTAATCAAACAATCAATGTGTAAGAACCTGATAAAAACGACAATATTGTAAGGAACTGTATAGTTGTAGACACGATCTCTAGTGTTGTGTGAAAAAATTGAATTTTTTCAGTTTATATTGAATTATAGAAATGATAACGTCAGTTATACTACTGGAATTGTTTTACCACCCCATCCTGCCTCCGAATTCTCCCTCCCCTACATACATATGAATACCGACTAAATGCAACAACTTATCCTCTTTGGTTATCCAAACGGATACCCAAAGGTTTGCGTAACGAGAAAGTTTATGAAAAAACAATAAAAATACGAAGGGAGAAAACAGTTAAAGTAGACGACTTTTAGAGGGAAATCTTAAATAACTCGTTTTGAACACCTATTACTGTCACAGACTAGTCTCCACTTTATCGGAAAGGGACCTCTACGTCTAGTCCTATTGATGTTGACAATTTGAGTAAAGTCAACTTTTCAACCGTCATCATACTTCCCCCGACAATCTCGTTTGTTAGAGTATCTGGAGAGGACCAAAAACTGAGAACAGAATCTTAAAACCGGAGTCAAGGACTGTGATTGACATGTTGAAGACCTATAAAGGAATAAACCCCATGTATCTGACTCTTAGTACAACGAAAGACAACCCGTTAGATGGACTGAAGAAATACCCGTTTTGCAGGGGTGTTCCTGTTCTATTTAGTCTATAATTAGACCAATTTGAGTTTGAGTACTCTGACCTTCAAAATGTATTACTATGAATGATCGACTAGGTTACAACTTGTTTTCAATGGTGGATTTACTACACATGAAGGGTCAAGTCAAGTCAAGTCAGTGAGTCAACACAGGTTGAGGGACACTGAGGTACTTAGCGTCGTGTGGTCCTGAGGGACAGGTAGTGGTAGAGGACCTCAAGTGAGTTTGGGTGCAGGTAGTTCAACCACTACGGTAGGTCGGTAGAGTAGGAGACAACAGGGGAAAAGGAGGACGGGGGTTAGGGAGGGTCGTAGTCTCAGAAAAGGTTACTCAGTTGAGAAGTGTACTCCACAAGTTTCATAACCTCAAAGTCGAAATTGTAGTAAGGGAGGTTTCTTGTGGGTCCCGACTGGAGGAAATCTTACCTGACCAACCTAGAGGAACGTCAGGTTCCCTGAGAGTTCTCAGTAGAGGTTGTGGTGTCAAGTTTTCGTAGTTAAGAAGCCGCGAGTAGTTAAGAAGTGTCAGGTTGAGAGTGTAGGTATGTACTGGTGACCTTTTTGGTATCGGAACTGATCTGGCTGGAAACAACCGTTTCATTACAGAGACGAAAACTTATGAGATAGATCCAACCAGTATTGAAAGGAAGGTTCCTCATTCACAGAAAATTAAAGTACCGACGTCCGTGGTAGACGTCACTAAAACCTCGGGGGGTTTTATTTTTCAGACTGTGACAAAGGTGACAAAGGGGTAGATAAAGGGTACATCACTACCCTGGTCTACGATACTAGAAGCAAAAGACTTACAACTCGAAATTCAGTTGAAAAAGTGAGAGGAGAAAGTGAAAGTAGTTCTCCGAGAAAGCAAGGAGAAGTGAAAGACGGTATTCCCACCACAGTAGACGTATAGACTCCAATAACTATAAAGAGAGCCGTTAGAACTAAGGTCGAACACAAAGAAGGTCAGGTCGCAAAGAGTACTACATGAGACGTATATTCAATTTATTCGTCCCACTGTTATATGTCGGAACTGCATGAGGAAAAGGATAAACCTTGGTCACACAACAAGGTACAGGTCAAGATTGACAACGAAGGACTGGACGTATATCCAAAGAGTTCTGCGTCCATCCATCAGACCCTAAGGGTAGAGAAAGTCTTAAAAAGTGTCAAAGAACACTAGGTGTGTTAGTTTCCGAAACCGTATCAGTTATTTCGTCTTTATCTACAAAAAGACCTTGAGAGAACAAAAAAAAACTACTAGGTCGTCTACAACCGTTAAACTAGAGACCCAAAGAGACGGAAAAGATTTTGGTGGAACTTGTAGACCTTCAAGTACCAAGTGTATAACGACTTCGGACTCAAGCTCTTAAAACTCGTAATGAAATGATCGTACACTCTACTCACGTTAACACGTCATCAAACTCGTAAGAAACCGTAACGGAAAGAAACCCTAACCTTACTTTTGACTGGAAAAGGTCAGAACACCGGTGACGACTCAAAAGGTTTACACGACCGTATAACTCACGCCGTGAAGCTATCGTAGTAGAAAATCCTAAACTTTATCGAGATGACCTTAAGGTAGTGGAGGTGATCAAAACAAGCATCACTACGAAAGATTCCGGGTAAACTGAAGTGTGAGGTCCAACAGACCGAGATCCACTCAATAGTATGGTAACACTAATAGAACCACATTAAGGGTTATGGAACATTTAATGTTTTATAAAAAACAAAATACGAGTAATTATATTAGTTAAAAGGTACTTTTATGACTTGATAATTACAACGAATACATATTTTAGTTCTGACAAATTATAAAAACTGTGACTCAAAGTTTAGACAATTACATATGTACAAGATCGATCCGTACTTTTCAATGACTACCAACAAGATACCCAAAATATAATCGATAAGTTTATGTTGTAAGGAAACTCATTTTTTCGTCAAGTACAAGAGTTCTATTTCAAGAAACAATACCTCTCACGTAGAAAATGAGTAGTCTTGTCGTACTTAACTCAAAATAAAACTTAAAACACGGACCAAATTTCTAATAGCCGTGTGTTCATTTCGAAATACTTTTATGTACCTCCAACATTTACGGTACTTTTATGATAAAAAGATCAAAACTTTAAATATAGACATTTACTGTCTAGAAATAACTAAAAAACCATCTTTTTACGTGTTTTTGATGGTTCTGAAGTGGGTTTAAAGGTGAGTATACAGAGAATATAAATTGTCCTTTTAGTGTTTATACCATATGAAAAGTTGGTCTCGAGAATTGTCAACTACCACAGTATCGAAGGTACACAGAGAGGTAAGACTAAGAAGGTTGATCAGAGGATTCATCCAGGGAATAGTTGAGACCGAGAGATGGGGGTCTGAAACTTGACCTTTGTCCATTTTACTATGAACTCTTTCCTAATATGAACTGTCTTTTTTTTTTTGTTTTGTTTTGACAGGAAATTGTTCAACTAGACGACTTCCCTTTGGTTTACGTTGAAAGTCGTTTTATGTAGAAATAGAGAGAGTCAGGTAGTCCCTCTCCTCTTTGTCGATAAGAAATGTGGAAATGGATTAGTTTTCGAAGTTAGGTAAGGGTCCGAAATGACGGGTTGGAACACGATAGGATATAACTAACGCGGACTGCCGTGGCGGAACACCTCTTGTTAACTAAAAAAAAAAAAACGATCGTTTCGCTAGAATTATCAGAACGATGTCCGACAGTACAAAGTTCCGGGGTCTTCGTTTTGTGTGGACAATGATCTTGAATCACTAGTTAGCGAGTTGGGTGCTGTTTACACGGACAGACGACTCGAGTTTGTGGATGTGCCGTTAATGAGTCTTCCACTGAAATTGAACAAAACTATTTATACGTCGGACCCTCAGAGTCCCTCCCATAGAATTCGTCAAAATGGGGTTTCGCGTTTCAATCCACAAAACACTTTGACGGTAACTCTCTCCCCTCAACATCCTAGGCTAAAAACGACAAATTGCGATGCAATCGTCGAAGTGCGGTTTGAAGGAACGGTTTAGTTGATCAGGTTTCATTTCCAGTGACGAAACTTCTCACTCGCTACTATTATTGAGATAAACATAAAACGGGAACTATAAACTTTTGTCGAGAAGACTGACTAACACACCCCCGTGACTTTTCAGTTTCCATCCGAGACCTCGAATAAAGACATGTTAACGACAGACAAGAGGAACTGGTCATCACTGGTGACAAAGGAGTTTCAGGATATTTCATAAGAAAAAATAAAAAAATTGGAGAAGGAATTAGACCGAGTGTTTCAAAAAGATTCATGCTTACCTCCGGGGAGACACTAGATATCAGTCCGATTCAAAAAAGATTTAACCTCCTATTAACGAAATGTTACAACATAACCAAAGACGTATGTTATTGTGTTGGGTCGGAGTGTTTATGTATACAGGGGAGGGAGAACTTGGAGGGAGGAGAGGGGGTAGATAGGGGGTGTTGGGGTGGGGAGATATGACAGTGTCTCGTGACACAACTCGAGGAACATCAGTACTATTTAAGAAACTTTTGGAGAACGTTCAGAACGTCTTAGTAAAGTTGTGAAATTCGAACATCGGAAGGATATATAATCATAATAATCGATGGTAACAAATCTTTCGACGGACATCATAGACTTAGTCAAAAGTCAGTTTAAGAAGTTCCCTACCTAATGTCCAATACGAAGTATTTACTCCTGTAAACTCTATTTAAACACTTTCTAATTTTTTATAGTATTCCAATGGATATTAAGTATGAATTCACTGTCTTCACCATAACTCGGATCAGGTTGGAGAATTGGTCTCATAATACGACAGAGAGTCGTGCTACCACCTTTACACTGACCCTCTACTTCTCGAGAACGAACCAAAGGTTGGTGTCCTTTTGGGGACGGAGGGAATTCCCCCTCTTTGTCTGATAAGTCAAGTCGTTTATAAACCCCCTCCAGATGATGTACAACGTCTCGTACCATCTGAAACCCCTATTTTGTCGTTTGATTCTTTTGATATTAGGGACTAAAGGTCTTTGAACAGTACTTCACCCCTCTCCCGAGTCCTCTTATATTATGAAGGACTAGGACCTCAGTTCCCTTAGAAATTATTTTCTGTGACGAAAGTATGTCGGACCTTTGTGTTTACCTCGAAGGGACTACCGAGTCGTCCATTTCTTAGGCGGACGTTACGTCCTCTGTGTTTTTGAGTCCAAGTTAGTGACCTAGCTCTTCTCGGGGACTTCCCTTACTGTTGGGTGAGGTCATAAGAACGGACCCTTTAGGTACCTGTCTCCTTGGACTCGATGTCAGGTACCTCAGTGTCTCAGACTGTGTTGACTCGTTGATTCGTATATGTGAACCTTTACGTTTACCCTAACAATCGTCACATTAAAGGGTGGGACGAGGGAAGTATAGAACTTCAAGATTGAGGGTCACGACGTGTTGGACTACAATAAACCTTTGTTCCAAAAACGTCTACATCGGTTCAATTCTACTTCAGTAATCCCACCCAGGATTAGACTTTGTACCGGAAAATTTTTCCCTTGTAAACCTGTGTCTTGGTGTCCCTCTTACAGTACACCTCTGACCTAAATGCAACGGTTCCTTCCGACTTCTAACAGTCGTTTGGTGGTCTTGGATGCTCTCTGAGTTTCTAAGAGGGAGGGTCGGGAGTTTTTACTTGGTCGAGAAAGTCTATCTGAGGATCTTTAAACGACTTGAACTAAAACCTGAGAATCGGAGGTCTTGACACCCGGTTATGGAAAGGCACTGAATCTGGGGGGTCAGAATACCGTGAAACAATATCGGTGGGACTGTTTGACAGTGTTCCTATACATACCTGGTCTTATTACCCTCTCCCTTTGTCTCTCGACAATACAATAAAACCATCATCTGTTTCCACTTTTTATCGTTTTAAACTCTCACAGGTCTCTGTGTTTAAGACATTCATTTACACAACGTTAGTGTCGACAAATTCCCTTTATTTATGTCGTTTACCTTTTTACAGTCTCTAAATTTCCTTTTCTTTTACTCTTCAAATCCTTGGTTCACTTTAATGTCTTTGTAGTCATTTTCCATCGAATCTTTATTTTCCCTTTCTCCTCTACCCGACCTTGTCCACATCTGGTTCTCCTCACACTTACGTTTGTACGTCGCAGATCCGCTACTTGTCCACGTCGTTTTCTCCACGTTTCTAATTACTAAATAATGCCTTTTAAGAGTAGTTCTCCGACAAAGATCGAGACAATGGTTTCCCCTGATAAGAGTGGTTCACTTTGATTAGTCACGACTAATGCGGGCAGATTATCAAAATACCCCCAAGTCCCCTCTCCTTCTCTTTCTCCACTGCAACAGAATTTACGATAAAATTATGTTTACAACAACAAGATACACACAAAAGTACTGACTTGTTTAGTGAACGGTGTCGTCAATTTTCCTCCGTTCCCAGTCGTTTGACACAGGACAGCCGGTTTAGACCGATAAAGACAAAAAACCTATATTCACAAATAAGTCTATGTCGGTACCAGTAACATATACATAACAGAAGCCGACGAAAAAGTGATGTTACCCTTTTAATTCATCAAAGTTGTCTCTGGTAATTCGAGGGTTTCGACTTGTATAAACGATAGATTGGAAAATACTTTTTCTAGAGACTAGAGACGTGATTTTCCCAAAAATCGTACGTAAAAACGGATGTATAAAAAATGAACTTTATATCAACTAAATGTTCCAACATAATTAAAACGACATTGTTGGTTCACTCAGTCTATATATATATATATACACACACACACGCACACAAGAAAAGAGGTACAAGAAAAGATAATACCAAATAGTGTCTTATCACGTACAAAGGGACACGATATGTCATCCTGAATAATAAATATGTAAGACATGTATTATCAAGCGTTTAGGATTTGAGGGTTAGATCGAGAGAGTGAAGGGAGATCGAAACAGACAAGAGACAGATACTCAGACAAAGTAATTTCGAGTAAACACAGGGACCTGAATCACCTGAAGGGACCACCGAGTCTGCCATTTCGCAGACAGATGGTGCGCCCTCTGAGCCCAAACTAGGGACCCAGCCCTTCTAGGGGACCTCTTCCTTTACCGGTAGGTGAGGTCATGACAACGGACCTTTTAGGGTACCTGTCTCCTCGGACCATCCGATGTCAGGTACCCCAGTGATTCTCAGCCTGTGCTGACTCGCTGAAGTGAAGTCTAAGGTGTAAATTCACGACAACGTACCACAAACAGAAAAAGACTGACTGAAGTGAGTCACACTATTAGAGGTCAAGGTAAGTATAACGACTTTTACCGGAATAAAGTAAGAAAAATACTGACTCTTTATAATATAACATAAATACATGGTGTAGAAGAAACGGTCAAGTAGACAGTTACCTGTAAATTCAACAACGGTACAGAACCGATAACACTTAACACCACGAGACCCCTTATATTCCCACGTACATAGAAAGACTTGATCTCAAAAAAGGTCTAATATACGGGTCCTCACCGTAATGACCTAGTATAACGTTGAGATAAAAATCGAAAAACTCTTTAGAGGTGTAAATTGTACGTAAAATCTCTTAAGAGTCGAGACCTTTAAACTAATGAACCCAACTTTAATTAAAAGAGGACGGATGATTAAGACATCAGAACTTGATCTGTAACGGTGACGAGTTGAGAGTCAAAATGAAGACACATTTTGCCCATATTATTATTGGGAAGAGATGATCCCACTAACGATCCTGGTTCATTTATATAAGTCGTAACGTTTGTGGTGACGAGGACTGAAACTGAGGTAGATACGAGAACATAAAGAAGGGATAATTACAGAAAGTCCCTGTTAAAGTCAAAGATAGTGAGTACGACTGGGAAAGGATGTATTGTAAACACTGATGATCAACAATGTTTCCAGGAGTTTCAAAGTGTCGATAAACACCGTCAAATCTTATCTTACGGTGGTGAAACGAACTCTTAAAAAATCTCCGTATGGTTTTATTATGCACGACACGAGGTTTCAATATTTCAAAGGTCATTTTAACAGGAAATCAAAACTAGAGCCTCAGGACAGAAAGAAAATTGTACTCTCTTTAGGTACGACTATCCGGTTATTGTCGGACCGTACTCTTAGTGAAAAGGCAAGACTTTTCTTTGTAGAACATCCCTTAGGTTAACCAGGAACTTTTGAGCAAAGGGAACCTCACTTACTCAAGTACGGGACTTCCGAAGGGACAAGGGGTATGTTTGTCAGGAGAAGGATCAAGGAGAAGTAGGAAAGTATCTGTAATGGTCTTATAGACTTGAAGTCGTCTACTGTGTCAAATCCGATTTCAACCACTAATGAAACAGGAAGGAATGATAAAATGGGAGATGTCATAAGTTTCGTCCCTATCGACTTATATAATTCTTTATCAACTATGTGAAATAATAGTTAACGACTATAAATGATAGTCAGTCCATGACTATATTAGTGGAGTACTATAAAATAAATTAGGAGTTTTTGAAGGTTCTATAACAGTAATAAAGATGAAATATACACTTTTGGTTCAGAAAAATCCTTCTAATTTATGTAACTGAGTCCAGTGTCAATCACCACCACTAAATCAATGATTCAGTACAGGCTGAGAACACTGGGGTACCTGATATGGGGCGGTCCGAGGAGGCAGGTACCGTTCTCATGACCTCCCCCAAAGGTAAAGGAAGATGTCCCCTAGAAGGGTTGGGTCACTAGTTTGGACCCAGAGGACGTAACGTCTGTGTAAGAAATGGTTGACTCGGAGGTCCCTTTTGGGTCAATTTTTCAAAACTTGGGTCTCGAGAAAATAGGTTTCGGGTATTAGAACCCGTAGTGGGACCGAGAGTTATAATCATTAACAATACGTAAACTTACACAAAGTCCTTTTGTCTACACAATTTGAGAATTGATGTCTCACACTGAAATAAACCTAAATCCCAACATCGTCTACACTAAATAATTCAACTCAAGTATGACCTGAACCCACCTGGGGACTAGGCTCCACGGGTCACAGGAACATTCTTCAACAGATACCTTTCTCTTTCTATGAGGTATCTTGGGATACACTGTTTCTCCCGTCTATGACCGTAGGGGTCCGAACGTAAGATATTTAGGTTTGTAATGATCGTTTGGTTCTTTTCGATCTTTCCGTTCTTCATGGGGGGACATCCAAAGTCCCTTATGCACTTTGCGGTAGGACGGTTGCGGACCTAGAACCTGAAGATCGGAAGTCTTCATTCTTTGTTATCTAAATATAACAAAATTTGGTGGGTCAAACACCATGAAACAATACTGTCGGGATTGTCTAATTATCACACTATGTCTGTCTCTTTGAGAGTCCTTTTTCTACAATACTACGGTACTTATCTCTTAGGTTTTATACTAATTTTTTTTTTCTCCCTATTGTCTCAGGTTTATTTTGTTGAAACATTCCTCCTTCTCTGATTTTAATTTCCACATTTCACACTAGACAATACTGTAGATTAAAATTGTCCCGTAGGTACTTCTTACTTTCGTCTCTACATTTTGGGCTCAGTAGTTATGTCTATTGACTACTAATGATCCACCGAATTCGAACCACTGAACTACTACCACTGGACCCTCCGCCATCAATGTACATTGATTTCGATTTACGTCTAACTTAAATTACATTTGAAGAGTTTCAATTTTACCGTAGGTTTACGTCGTAAGACATTTACCGTATGTTTCTTATTTTGTATAATCTCGGTACCACATCTAGAGGTTGATATTTGACATACTATTTTTTATCGATTTTAACGAGAGATAACTTTATCAGATAATAACAACGAAAAGAATAGAGTCAACTTGAAAGTGAAAAGGGTCATAACCTTATGTCGTAATCCCGTGGAGAGGAGACGTTCTCTGAGTTTGTTTAATGACACAAAGGTACTCCAACGTTTATTATCTATGTAGGATTATACATCTATAAAAGTTGTTAAGTATTTTTACATTTAGGTGACTTTTTGTCCGTCATAAAAATTGATATAAATCCGTTGAACTTTTACCAGTTAGACGAATGTTTTTAAACTCACTACATACATTCTTCGTACACTTTATAGTCTACACGTCTATGAAATGTAGGTTTCAGTATCAGGGAAAAAAGAGAAATGGAACATCGACGAACCTAAAGGAAGGAGACTAGAACGGATGGACCGGTTAGGAAGAGAAGTAATTCCATTTCAATTTCATTTTAAAGGAAAAAACCGGAAACGTTTGACGGAACGGTACTCGTGTACAGTGATTAGAGAGGAAACACGATTACCATGTGAAATTTTTATAATAAATAATATAATAGACCGTATGACACACGTACCGATATCTTGCCCCTGGGAATCATTCGTACCGGTGTGAAATGATTATAAATATATGGATTGTAGATCATGTCTCAGACCGTTTATCATTGGTGAGAGATTCCTTACTCATTTACTTTTTTACATTAAACTCTTTTTTTATAATCCCCTCTACGTTTTCCTAAATAGTTAGTATAAGTCCAGATCTCTCCTAGTTCTTATCGGAGTCCTGAATCCGTCTCTATTGTACTCACTCTTCCGTTTTTCCGATTTACGGATGAGAAAAGGTTGAACGTAGATTTCTACTTAGGAGAATTTCAGTTCTAGTATAACTAAAAATGACCTTATATCAACGAAATGTCACGACACAATCACAGATGAGATATCTTACTCTCACACTTATTTCACTTACACACACACACACACACACGTATAGAGGGGAGAAAACCTAAAGGAAAGGTAAATCCAGTGGTGTCTCGTGACTCCGCTCAAGGAACACGATATGTCGTCCAAGAGTAATCAATGGATAAAATATATGTTACCACACATATACAGTTAGGGTTGGGGGTTAAGTAGGGTGTGGGGACTTGGCGGAGTCATAGGTATGGAAACAAGACATGTAAACACACAGATAAAGATGAAAAGTCTATTTTCCTAATTTTTAGCTTCTAGTTCTTCCACCGATATTTTCCGTGACCTGACGGAAGTCACTTATATTTAGAGATTTTAATCTACTTTCTGTAAGAGTTCAAAAAACTTTTTCTAAGAAAGGTTCAGTGATTCAATGAGACGAAGAAGTGTTGCAACTGGTATTTAGGAGAAAGCGGGGAAAGTCCCGATAGAGACCTGAGCTTACAACTAGTAGTAGGGAAATTTATTATGTCACCGGATCAAAATTGGAATAAAGACGGAGTCCAAACAAGGGAGAAGTTGAGTAGAACGTTTGACGGAACAAGTACAGTAAGGAGACAAGTCTTCAGAAGTGAACAAGGGACGTACGGATGTCTGGTTTCAAGTAGAAAGAATCGGAGGTCGCCAGAGACATTTATGTAGGTTTGGTAACAAGGTTGCAGTAAGGGGTAGTAGGTGTCCTTTTAGATATGAGGTAAAGTAAAATAAGAAACCTTTTATGTCAAGTAATCCACATAGTAATTTATATTGAACTCACAAAATAAAAACTTACTGAGAAAACTACGAACAATGGTGGACTATTACTTCCAACAGGGTGGAAACACGAAGGTTGTCAGAGACAAAAAGAAAAAAGAGTTATTCGACAGGTAGAAGACTTTTCATGGATCACTCGCCCCAGTTAGTATCAAACTTGACACAGACGATGAGATCCCGTAGTGTTGAATGGGGTCGAGACTTGACTTAGTCTTCATACAAATAGAAGACATAGTGACCAGAAGAGAGGTGAATCAGTACAGGTTGAAAAACGTTAGGGGTACCTGACGTACATTGGGTGGTCCGAGGAGACAGGTACCTTAAAAGGTCCGTTCTGATGACCTCACACAACGGTAAAGGAAGAGGTCCCCTAGAAGGACTGGGTCTGTATCTCGGGCTCAGAGGGCGTAGAGGACGTGACGTCCACCTAAAACAACTCGGTGGTCCCTACGGGTAGTTTGAGGATAATGAATGAAGAATTATAGGTACATCTTGAATGTATCAATAGAACAATCAAATTATTAGATTAAACCTATCTTATAAAGTATATGTGAATCGTAGTATTGATGAGGGAAATGGTGTCTCTTCTCCAACCTTGATATAAATGGTATTAAATGAAGTAACGTACAGAGACCCAAGTCAAGTCAAGTTAGCGAGTCAGTACAGACAAACACTGAGGTACTTGACGTCGTCCGGTTCGGAGGGACAGGTAATGGTTGAGGGTCTTAAATAAGTTTGAGTACAGGTAACTCAGCCACTACGGTAGGTTGGTACAGTACGAGACACCAGGGGAAGACACGGACGGGAGTTAGAAAGGATCGTAGTCCCAGAAAGGTTTACTCAGTCAAGAAGTTTAGTCCACCGGTTTCATAACCCCAAAGTCGAAGTTGTAGTCAGGAAGGTTACTTGTGAGTCCTGACTAGAGGAAATTCTACCTGACGAACCTAGAGGAACATCAGGTTCCTTGATAGTTCTCAGAAGAGGTTGTGGTGTCAAGTTTCCCTAGTTAAGAAGACACGAGTCGAAATAAATATCAGGTTGAGAGTGTAGGTATGTACTGAGGACCTTTGTGGTATTGGAACTGATGTGTCTGAAAACAATTGTTTCATTACAGAGAACAAAAATTACGTGACAGATCCAACCAGTATTGAAAAGAAGGTTCCTCATTCGCAGAAAATTAAAGTACCGATGTTAGTGGTAGAAGTCACTAAAACCTCGAGTCTTTTTATTTCAGACTGTGACAAAGGGGTAGATAAACGGTACTTCATTACCCTGGTCTACGGTATTAGAAGTAAAAGACTTACAACTTGAAATTCGGTTGAAAAAGTGAAAGGAGAAAGTTAAAGTAGTTCTCCGAGAAATCAAGAAGAAGTGAAAGACGGTATTCCCACCATAGTAGACGTATAGACTCCAATAACTATAAAGAGGGTCGTTAGAACTAAGGTCGAACACGAAGTAGGTCGGGTCGTAAAGAGTACAACATGAGACGTATATTCAATTTATTCGTCCTACTGTTATACGTCGGAACTGTATGAGGCAAGGGCTAAACCTTTGTCAGACAACAAGGTACAGGTCAAGGTTGACAATGAAGGACTGGACGTATGTGCAAAGAGTTCTCCTTCCAGTCCATCAGACCATAAGGGTAGAGAAAGTCTTAAAAGGTGTCAAATAACACTAGGTGTGTCAGTTTCCGAAACCGTATCAGTTATTTCGTCTTTATCTATAAAAAGACCTTGAGAGAGCGAAAAAGTTACTAGGTCGTCTACAAACGTTAAACTAGAGACCAAGGAGACGGAAAAGATTTTGGTCGAACTTGTAGACCTTCAAGTATCAAGTGCATAATGACTTCGGACCGAACCTCTTAAAACTCGTGATGAAATGATCGTACACTCTACTCACGTCATCAAGGGTATTAAATGAAGTAACGTACAGAGACCCAATCTCAAAGAGTTGTACTTTGGGAACGTATTCTAAACTGTACACTTACCCTAATCGATGAGAAGGATCCGTCTTTGTCGGTCTGGATAGTAACTGTCTGTTCTGAGGGGAAAGTGAAACGTCGAGATTTAACTACAGAATCTGACGGCTTTTTGTTTTTCTTATGGTATCCACCGTACTGAATTTGTTATTTTTAAATGAAGAGTGTCAAAAGTCTTAACCCTTCAGGTTCTAGTCTCAACGGTCGTACTACTCCAAAACCACTTTCTAAAGAAGATAGAACGTCTGTCGTCGGAAAAATGGTACAGGAGTGTGTCGACATCAAGACCCTATCCTCACCCATGACCCCTCACCCGTACTCTCCCTCTCATACCAACTCTCATTCACGATTAGAGAGAAAGAGAATATCCCCGTGATTAAGGTAGTACTCCCTGGGTCGAAACACAGAAGTAGATCAGGAGTAACGGAGGGTTTCAGGGGTGGAGGTTTATGGTAGGGTTACCTAACCAATTCATAATTTTATACTTAAAACTCCCGTGTGTTAAATCAAGTATCGGTCACTCTATAACTGACCTGCGAAAGTCCTCTAAGAACTCTTGACGTAGTGGAAGGACGTCTCAATGGCTCTCGGTAGATGAAACCTTGAAATCCAACTCTAACTCTTGTCATTAAAGGGAGTAGAATTGAGGGTCAGAAGGGTCACTAAACGATACGACTTTAGGAAGTGTAAACCTTACGTCTTTCATCGAACACAACTTCCCTCTTTCTAATCTAAAAGAAAGTTGGTTGTGTGTAGTAATTGTGTAACTTGAGACTTAGGACAGACCATAACACCCTTTCAGACACGTGAGGGTGTACAGAACGACCATCTGGTTCTTACGTTCTGGGAACTAACGAGAGAGAGTCCTAACACAAGTGTCTCTCGTCGAAGTTGTCTAATCCATCTCAGAGGAAGGTACTACTCGTCGTCCAAACGAACGACGAATGATACTTTCATTATCTACAGGATCAAGTCACAACGAAACGATATTTTGTCAGATGACTCCTATGTCGATACATAGACGTCGGGAGAGGTAGTGGGGGACCTGAACCCACACCCCGTCTTCCTTAACCGTATTGGTACGACTACGAGTACCACGAATGACACAGCACGTACTAATTGTTTCAGGAATCAGAGACTTGGTCCTCAGAGAACAGAAGACGACCACAGACACTTCGTCTTTATCCGATTACATGATCAAAATTTACTTTATCGTAATTTAATGTTTGAACTGTAGACCCTATGACAACGTAGGGTTTATGACTGATTTCTGTGTGTCGGGTACGGAAAGAAGAAGACGATCCACTACTGGAAAACTTCTGTCTTTAAAGTCAAAATAAGTGTAAACATCGGGGTATCGAGACATATAAAACGTTAACATAATCGTAAGTATTTATCAATGACTTAATTAATTTTCTATGTTGTATAACGAAAACTGAGAAGAGTCGTGAATAATCTTATGGAACCCTAGTAACACCTTCTTGTCTAATTGTACCGAAGTAGAGACCTTAAGACTAATCTTCTTTGACTAAAAAAAATAACATTTTTAATTTATAAATATATAACATCTAAGAGTTTTAATCAATATATAAAGAGATGGAGTAAAAAATTTAGTAAGTGAAAAATGGTCAAAATACCTCGATATTGACTGTGTACACGCACGAGTGAAGACAGTACAGACTGAGAGACTCTGGGATACTTAAGATCAGGTACTCCAAGAAGACGGGTGCCCCTAAGAGTTCCGTTCTTATGACCTTACCTAACGGTACTGAAGGAATACATTTAAATTTCATATGTCGTATTAGTAAACTGAATGTACATAACACTTTACTAAAGGGGTTATTCAATTGTCAGGAGTAGAATATATATCCATCCATATTTTACCAAAAAAGGAACATCATTCTTGAGATTTTAAATGAAAGAATTGTTAAAAGTTCGAATAATGTGTAATCGCAATTGATGTCAGTGGAACAACACGTAATATACAAATCATAAATGAATAGAAGATTGACCTTTGAACATGGAAAATTAGTGGAAGTACGTTGAAAAGAAGGAAGGGGGTGAAGTTGGATCAAGACCATTGGTGTTTGACTAAAGAAAATACTATTCCGTAATTTTAGTGACGTCTACCACTGACGTCGGTACTGTAATTTTCTACGGATGAGGAACCTTCTTTTCAATACTGGTTGAAGTTGTCGTATAATTTTTCGTCTCTGTAATGAAACGGTTGTTCCCAGACAGATCAGTTCCGATACCAAAAAGGTCACCAGTACATACCTACACTCTCAACCTGATCTTTCTTTCGACTTACGGTTTCTTAACTACGAAAACTTGACACCACAACCTCTTCGGAGAACTCTCAGGGAACCTGACGTTCCTCTAGGTTGGTCAGGTAGAATTTCCTTTAGTCAGGACTTACAAGTGACCTTCCTGACTACAACTTCGACTTCGAGGTTATGAAACCGGTGAACTACGCTTCTCGACTAAGTAAACTTTTCTGGGGTTCCGACCCTTTCTAACTTCCACCCCCCTCTTCCCCTGCTGTCTCCTACTCTACCAACCTACCGTAGTGACTGAGTTACCTGTACTCAAACTCATTTGAGACCCTCAACCACTACCTGTCCCTCCGGACCACACGACGTCAGGTACCCGAACGTTTCTCAGTCTGTGCTGACTCACTGACTTGACTGACTGACTGACTGACAGTAACAAAGCCAAACCAAAAAATTTATGGTGTATACCCACTCTAGTATTTTATAAATAGAAGGAAGTAGACTGTAAAATAAATCGTATCACTAGAGTTCTAGGAAGGTACAATAACATTTTCCGTCTTAACAGAAGAAAGATACAGACTCATTATAAGGAGACACACACACATAGTGTAAATATAGGTAAGTATGAAGTCACCGGTGCCTCCAACTAAGGTATAGAACCGACAATATTTATTGCCACGATACTTGTAACCCCACGGACAACGAGAAGGTATATACCTAATATTAAGAAACCTATATACATATGGGTTCTTACCCTAAAGACCCTAGTATAGACTCAAGACAAAAATTAAAAAACACATCGGTGGTTTGACAAATGGTATCATCGACATTGTTAAAAATTAGGGTGGTTGTCACGTGTCTATAAGGGAAAAGAGGTGTAGGAATGGTTGTAAACAACAAACAAACTATTATTGGTAGGATTACCCATATTTCACTATAGAGTATCACTAAAACTAAATATCAAGAGATGTTAATCACTCTAGTTTATGGAAAAGTACATGGACAACTGGTAGACATATTCAAAAAGAAACCTTTTTACAAATAAGTACAGGAAATGGCTAAAAAATTTAACCTAACGGAGGAAAAAACGATTTTGTTTTTTCAATATATTCAAGAAACATATACTGGAGGGACGACCGAGTCTACCATTTCACAGACGGATATTACACCCTCTGGACCCAAGTTAGGGACCCAACCCTTCTAGAGGACCTCTTCCTTTACCGTTGGGTGAGATCATAAGAACGGACCTTTTAGGGTACCTGTCTTCTAGGGTACCGACGTCAGGTACCCTAACGCTTCTCAGCCTGTGCTGAAACATATATTGGGGGATATAAGAAACCATATAATGGGGATTGTTTATAAAAAAGGTAAGGTATCGAACAGAAAAGTAACACACTAGCGAAGAAAACGACACTTCCTCTAAAGAACAAGCAAACTACATCAACGTGAACACATAAAAAAGAAAACAACAACGAACATAAAATCTACAGTATAGGTTTTTTTAGAACCGGTTCTAGATACAGTTTCTCAAAGAAAGGATAGAAAAGAAGATCTTCAAAATACCAAAGTCTCGAACGTAGACCCAGAAATTAAGTAAAGTTCAATCGAAACGTCTCACCATATTTCATCTCCAGATCAAAGTAAGAAAATTTTTACTTATAGGTTAAAAGGGTCGTAGTAAATAACTTTTCTGACAGAAAAGAGGTCACTCAAAAGAACCGAGGAAATAGTTTGTATTCAACTGAGATGTACGAATACAAATAAAGACACGAGAGTGTTTACCAAGTGAAAAATTTACTTAGTATTTGTTAGAAACAAGAGACCTAAAAAAAAAAGTTTATTTTTTAAAGTCGAATTGTTACGAGTCTTTAACAACCTAAAAAAAAAAAAATTAAGGACAGACAGGACCATTTTAGACGCACCTCCACCTCACTTAAATCCGTAAATATTCTTCCTTTACCGTTGGGTCAGGTCATAAGAACGGACCTCTTTGGGTCCCTGTCTCCTCGGATCACCCGACGGTAGATACCCCAGTGTGTCTCAGTCTGTGCTGACTTCATTGAATCGTCGTCGTTCTATTTAAGTTCATTGACAATGAAAAACGAGAGAATTTCATTTACATAGTAGTGATAGTTGATGACAAACGACTCTTGGAACATATAACTCACTATGTCTATCGTGAAGATATGGTAAAAACCGTAATGGTAGAGATGACTTTATTTTGATGGAAAGTGAAATATTAATTACGAAAAATGTGGTTGATACTTCCAACACTCAAAAGTCTAATTATATAAAAGGGTCTGTCGGGTTTCTATACGACACCAATAGGGGTCTTTAAGTCGTTAATTTATAGGGACCTTCAAAGACCATAGAAGAATTCGGATTAATGTCGGGTCAAAGACCAAGGTGTCGACTCTCAGTATTAAAGTATCGAAACGGAATCTCTCGACCGTCCTCCGGTATTTTTATTCGGTCACCCATTCTTAGTTCACTTTACCCGGTTCCACCACCCTAAATGGTCGGAAATTTCATTCTCGAATCGAGAAACCAAAACCTTACCGTCTTACGTAAAACCAAAATTAAAAGATTAAACACCAAGATTTACGGAGTTCTAAATCAGTTCCTAATTCGGACACCAAATTGAAGGAAAAAGGACCCCCATACTTTACAAACTCAGTTCGGTGGTTGGGTATAGGGAAGTTTACTTTGTATAAACGTAAAGAACACACACATTCGGATCATATTTACAACTAACGAAGGTCGAGTGACTGTGTCGTGGGGCACGAAAGGTAAAACAATGGTTTATTATTTTGGAGTTTGTCTCCGTGGTAGAGACCCAAATTGTCCTTCGTACTGAGTGTGGAGAATTGGTGGTATCTTCTCTTTGTCGTCACTACGTGAGTCAACCAAATTTTACGTGTAATCGTGATTGAAACATTGTATGTAATCTTTGTCACCAGAAGGGTCGTGTCAGAAAGGAGGACTCGTACCAATTACCGACTTTCTGTTAGAATGAAGGTATTCCCTTACACACTTTATTATATATATAAGATAAATGGGGTCGTCTTCCTGGGGACGTTCTAAATGATTAATATGTAAACGAAAAGACGTAGAGACGAATACATAGTCATAAAAAACAACAACAACTTACGTTCGTTGAGTATAACCGACTTTGATATTTCTGCTATAAAACTTATAAAACCAAGTGTAGGTCCAATCACCTGAATCCGTTATAAACTACTAGTCATATAGAAACTTGGGTGGACGGTTACGTCCTCTGTATTCCCTGTACCCAAACTAGAAACCCAACCCTACTAGGGGACCTCCTCCCGTACCGTTGGGTGAGGTCACAAGAACGAACCTCTTAGGGTGCCTGTCTCTTCAGACCACCCAATGTCAGGTACCCCAGTGTTTCTTGACCTGTGTTGACTTCACTGAACCGTACGTGAGCAAAGAAAAAACTACTGACATAAATTAAAAAAGTCGAACGAACAAACAAATCAGTACCATCCTTTTATCGACATCTTTCCAACCTTACATATAGAGATTGATGTAGAGATTATTGTATAACGTAGAAATGAATTTATAACTTTTTTTTTTCACCCATTTCGTCAAGTCAAAACAGACTGAGAAAGGTTGGGGTACCTGACATCGGATGGTCCGAGGAAACAGGAACCCTAAAAGGTTCGTTCTCATAACCTCACCCAACGGTAAAGGAAGAGGTCCCCTTTTTTTATCATCCAAAATGATTGACCCGTTTTAACCTAGTGTAAGGATGGAGACTGGGTTGGACGAATCCGGACGAGGGACTGATGGGACTTCGACATCTTCTTACTTCCACGAAGTACCTGAGAAGCACCGGTGAATCGTGAGAGATGAGTAGGGACCTCGATTCTGTCCCACATCGAATGTCCTGGTCGGTTTGGACCATATGTGTCCCTCCTTTAGGTCCCAGGTGATGTCACACCTTGGTTCAAAACCGGACTCTAACTACAACTTCTGAATTGAGATCGGTTAATAGAACCATTGAACACGGTTCAGAAGACCAGACTGAGGAGTTAACATATAATTAGGGAAAATAAGGAAAATGTTTCCTAAAAAAAAAAAAAAATTCTTGTTTTACTGAGAACCCGAAAACTAACGTAAAAACTCAAAAAAAAGGAAAAGAAAAAAAAAAAAAATCTTTTAAGTTTAGATCAAGTACGTTGGAGTAAAGTTTTGGTTTTTATTAAGTCAGTGAAATGTACGGTATACCTTATTTATTTACAAAGTTTTGTTTAGTTTGAATTAAGGGACATTTTTAGTAGTCGTAACCATTCAGACTAATTTATACACTCCGGTCGTTTCCGGTTCCAAAAACCGTCCGGAAATTTCCTCTTTACTTTCCTTAATCTCCCGTCCTCTGATTTCAGTGAAACACTTAATCTTTCACTACCGTCTTAACAATAAAAATATTGAAGGGTCTTATTTTTTTTTTTTTTTACACCCGAACGTCGACTTTTAACCGACCACTAGTGTCCGACCGTCTGACTCGTTCCCGCGTGCTGGCACATAGACCTAGTAGGTAATGTAATCGTGTGTGACTTTTATTGGTTTTGACCTCCCTTTAGTATGGTGGTCAAGTTAAGTTCCTTGTTTATAACTAAGTCGTTCGAAAGACAGGGTCCGAATCGTGACTTCTCTATTATTTCTCCTCTTTCTGTGCCTCAGACAGTAGTTCCTTAAACGATATACTTTCTTCATTCCGTTAGTCGGTTGTAATTGTTTATTAAAATTTCACGTTTGGGGTCAAATCTTCCTCTCTTACCAACACAAAGTACCCACAGTCATCACTATGGCACATCTTTCTTTGGGTGGATACGGTCCGTCACAGATCCTAAAACGTAAGATACAATTTTTTTTTTCCTTCGGTATTCAATTCGAAATATTAAAATTGAATGACTATTTTATTACCTGTTTGTGTTGTCGAGTGTATGGAACTAGTTTCAGTAGGACGAGGGTTCACCGTCTCGGTTGTGTACTTGACTCTAAAAAGATACGGAGATTTCCCTTAGGGAAGGGGGTGTAGTACACCGAAAGGATCCTTGGAAGGGGTCGAATCGTTAGACTCGTATAACCAGTTTGTAGTTACAGTCTGTCTTCACTTCCCTTTGATTTAAGAATCGGAGGTTCCTCTACATATAACATGCTTGTTAGAGACTGGTCTAAAATCGTTAGACTCTTTTTCTCTAGACACTCTATATGTGTATGTCTCACAAAACCCGAGACACCCTCTCCCGCTCCCACCCTACTAAACTCTCTTATCGTAACTTTGTACATATAATAGTATATACTTTGTCTAGTGGTCAGGTCCAAGCTAGGTACTCTGTCCCACGAGTCCTGACGACGTGACCCTACTGGGCCTACCCTACCCCTACCCCTCCCTCTTTCCTCCCCTCAAGTCCTACCCCTTGTGTACATATGGGTACCGACTAAGCACAGTCACATACCGTTTTGATGATGTTATAACATCTCATTAATCGGAGGTTGATTTTATTTATTTAATTTTTTTTCTTAGAGTGTGTGTGTGTTTTACATTTTTCATTACATGTATGTATTTATAAAATATATATTATGTATCTCATATTATATTTATGTACAAGTTACATACATTTATAAATGAGAAGAATCTAAAAAGAACATACTAAACAAAGAGGACATGGTGAGTTCTACCTTTCTTTGACTGGGTAGGGATGTAGTTCTATCTCTTCCTCTGGTAAGTCATAAATAAGGTGTCCATTAAGAACTGACGGTCCAAACACAATCGGTGGTCCCTCTACTTTAAGTGACTGTAAAAGGAAAAATGAGAGTTCCTTAAATATTAGTTCATCCCTTTTTGTTTAAGTATTAGTTAATGTTATCTTCTATCACAGTCTTTTGTATGGATACATATATCACTCTCCCTTTAACGGCCATCTTCTCTCTCCACCCTTCACTCCCTTTTCTCCTTACCCTTCCAAACGTTACCAATTCAACTCTAAACTTCTTAAATATTTGAGTGATTCGACCATTCTCCTCCACCTTCTCTTAAAATCCGTCCTTTTCAAGGAAAACGAGATATGTCAGTCGTTTTTGTTCTGACCCTCGACTGACATCGAGTCTAGTACTTAAGGAATAACGGTTTAAGTCTGAATTTAACTTCTTTCATCCCTTTTGGTGATCTGGTAAGTACTGAATTTAGTTTAGGAATTGTTAATAAGTCACCTCCACACTTTTTCTAAGTTCCCTTATCTAGACTATCTGTCTCACGGATTTCTTTATACCTGTCTCCAACTACTGTAACATGTCCTCCGTCCCTCGTTCTGGTAAGGGTTCTTTTGCTTTACGTTTTTTCGTTTTACCGACGGACTCCTCCGGAAGGTTTATCGATACCTTTCTTCTCTTCTTTTTCCGGTTCGTCTTTTCCTTTCTATATGGGTAAACTCACGTCTCAAGGTCTCTTGTCGTTCCTCTCTATTCTTTCTAAAAGAGTCACTAGTTACGTTTCTTTATCTCCTTTTGTCATCTTTCCCTTTCAGATTTCTAGAGAAGTTCTTTTAATCTCTGTGGTTCCCTTGTAAAGTAAGTTTCTACCCGTGTTGTTTCCTGTCTTTGTTATACCCAGATTGTTCGTCTTCTATAATTCTTCTCCACCGTTCTTATGTGTCTTCTTGACATGTTTTTTCCAGAAGTGTTGGGTGTTTTAGTACTACCACACCAGGGTTGGATCTCGGTCTGTAAGACCTTACGCTTCAGTTCTCTCGAAATCCTTCGTAGTGATACTTGTTTCGATCTCCTTCGCTACCTTAAAGTCAACTCGATAAAGTGTAGGATTTTCTACTACGACACTTTCACCACGTGAGTCATACGATCGTTTAAACCTTTTGAGTCGTCACCGGTGTCCTGACCTTTCCAGTCAAAAGTAAGGTTAGGGTTTCTTTCCGTTACGGTTTCTTACGAGTTTGATGACGTGTTAACGTGAGTGGAGTGTACTATCATTTCATTAAGAGTTTTAAGAGGTTCGGTCTGAAGTTGTTATGTACTTGGCACTTGAAGTTCTAAAGTTCGTCCAAAATCTCTGTCGTACCTTTGATCTCTAGTTTAACGGTTGTAGGCGACCTAGTACCTTTTTCGTTCTCTCAAGGTCTTTTTATAGATGAAGACGAAATAACTGATACGGTTTCGGAAACTGACACACCTAGTGTTCTTTGAGACCTTTTAAGACTTTCTCTACCCTTATGGTCTGGTGGACTGGAAGGAGAACTCTTTGGATATACGTCAAGTCCTTTGTCGTCAATCTTACTGTACCTTGTTGTCTGACCCAGGTTTATCCCTTTCCTCATACAGTTCCGACATATAACAGTGGGACTAATAAATTGAGTATACGTCTCTTGTAGTACTGTTTATGATCCGACCTACATCGTGTTCAACCTTAGTTCTAACGGTCTTCTTTATAGTTATTGGAGTCTATACGTCCACTGTGGTGGGAATATCGTTCTTCGTTTCTTCTTGATTTCTCGGAGAACTACTTTCACTTTTTCTCACTTTTTCAACCGAATTTCGAGTTGTAAGTCTTTTGCTTCTAGTACCGTAGACCGGGGTAGTGAAGTACCCTTTATCTACCCCTTTGTCACCTTTGTCACAGTCTGAAATAAAACCCCCCGAGGTTTTAGTGACGTCTACCACTGACGTCGGTAATTTAATTTTCTGTGAGGAACCTTCTTTTCAATATGGTTGGATGTGTCGTATAATTTTTCGTCCCAGTAATGAAAAGGTTGTTTCCAGACAGATCAGTTCCGATACCAAAAAGGTCATCAGTACATACCTACACTCTCAACCTGATATTTCTTTTGACTCACGACTTCTTAACTACGAAAACTTGACACCACAACCTCTTCTGAGAACTCCCAGGGAACCTGACGTTCCTCTAGGTTGGTCAGAGAGGATTTCCTTTAGTCAGCAGGACTTATAAGTAACCTTCCTGTTACGACTTCGACTTTGAGGTTATGAAACCGGTGGAATACACTTCTTGACTGAGTAAACTTTTCTGGGACTACGACCCTTTCTAAATTCCGTCCTCCTTTTCCCCTGCTGTCTCCTACTCTACCGACCTACCGTAGTGGCTGAGTTACCTGCACTCAACCTTATTTGAGACCCTCGACCGTTACCTGTCCCTCCGGACCGTACAATGTAAGGTACCACAGTGTTTCTCAGTCTGTACTGACTCACTGACTTAACTTGACTTGACTTGTGTCAATATCTTTCTCGTACAGTGGAACGACTTAAATCCGTTAGAGATCCATCTTCACATTAAATCAGACCTGAAGAGAAGACACACAGTTACTAGAAGTTTCAAAACCAACGTTTTGAGTAGTCATATATAAAAAAACTTATACTTTCATAATCAGAGAGTCAACACAGAATCAGAAACGGTGGGGTACTTGACATCGGGTGGTCCGAGGAGACAGGTAACCGTAAAGGTCCGTTCTTATGACTTCACCCATCGGTCGGTAAGGAAGGAGGTCCCCTAGAAGGGCTAGGTCTAACTTGTATTCAGAGAACGTAACGCTCGTCTAAGAAATGACAGACTCGGTGATCTCTTCGAGGTACCTGTCTTCTCGGACCATCCGATGTCAGGTTTCCCAGTGTTTCTTAGACTGTACCGACTCGTTGATTCGTGCGTGGTTTCGTAATAGATATAAATGTCTTACCCTGTTGTCATTATTGGTGTGTACACCAACACACACACACACACACACACACACACACACACACACACACTGCGAAACCTGATATCGGGAGGTCCGAGAAGACAGAGACCCTAAAAGGATCGTTCTTATCACCTCACCCAACGGTAAAGGAAGAGGTCCCCTAGAAGGGCTGGGTTCCTACCTTTGACGTAAAGGACACAGAAGACGTAACGTCCACCTAAGAATTGGGTGACTAGGGAGTCCTTTAATCTTTTAGTCACTGTCGTTGTTATTATCAATATCGTTATTCACGATGGTAAATAACCAGTTCCTTGAAAAGTTTGATAAAATTCAGTAAAATTACTTAATTAAACATATGGAAAACGTCGTTGGGATATGTCATCCGTTATCATTCGGAAAGAGAAATAATTACCACTTTAGGTCCATACTTATCCAAAATTGAAAAAAGATGGGAGTCGAAGTACCTAGTAAAACGTCATTTATAATTCTCTCGTCTACGCCAACACTATATGTTCGGAACTAACTTATAGGGTTTCTTATAATCTTCACGAACTTTTACACACACACACACACATTCTAACCATACTCAGTTACAATTTCCGGTAACTTACAAGAAGGGACGAAAACTAAAAGGTGTTTTATCAAAAACGGTAGGACACCAATTTGTTATTGAAAAGATCTGGTTATACAAGAGAAAAGACTTGAAATGAAAACAGATGAGACTAACCCGTTGAGACACAACAAAAAAAGTCCATAAAAAGTTTTATTGTAAAAAAAAAAAGTTTAGTATTTAAACAGTAGAAAGGTTACATCTTTGAAACCCTTTTTTTTCTTTTGAAACACCTATTTTAGTACCTACGTATAAGGTGATTGGTTTCTTTTGTGACAAGTGTACAACCACATATAGGGTCAAAGTTCTATAGGTAGTGCCCAAGAACGACTCGAATTAGAAAGTCACTTCCGGAGGAAGGTAGAGACGTGAGGAAGACACAGTCGCGTAAAAAGGAAATATGTGCCATTAAATCAAATGAGAAACAGTCGAAATTTATGCCATTAATTCGGTCTAAAGTAAATTCTGATGAATGAATGACTAGAGGTCTATCCTTCTTTAAAGGTCACGCAACATTCTTTTAAAGAGTAGTAAAGGAAACTTTCGGTTGTATAAATAGTCTCACGAAACGTTATTTAGGGGAAGAAAATATAGAAGGTTTAATTTGGATGTAACACAAAACTTCAGAAACTTTCAATATTTTTGTTACTAATAAAGTCGGTAAGGTGACGTGTCTCTACGGACGGGTGTTCTTTCCCTTTGATCAATACATTTGTGAATTGACCTCATTTTACGTGATTATAAGAATATTTTCACACATTCCCGGAGTCGTGACCCTAATCGTAATCTCTACCTTTCTGGTGGTTCTCTCATAAGTTTCCAGTCATCTACACTTTATGTAGAAGACTATACAAACGTTTACAGTCCTGACGTTCGTAATGGGACGACCCCGGGACCCAACCCCGATGGACCCTCATCTCGGTCTGGTCTCCTTCCGTCCCTCCCTGTGATCTCTGGTTTAGACTAATACCCCTCAGGACTTACCGTGTAGTCCTCACATCCTAAAAATTACATCTGTGGTCGGTCGTTTGGACCTAACGTTACGACCAGATAGTTGGAGGAATTGACGTCAAAGAAATAGACCTTAGTATTAATATCCATTGTAAACATCAAATCTTGTTGTGTTGATTATGATGTCAGCCTAAGTTTAGAATCGTAAGATTGAGGTCTCTGGCACATGAACCTTTCAGGTGGTATTATTTAGAGATTACTCCCGCCTCTCACTCACATTTTAATCCCGTAGTCAACACCTCTGTCCGGAAGGGACCACCGAATCAACCATTTCTTAGGCGGACGTTAAGCTCTCTGCACCCGAGTTCGGGACCCAACCCTTCTAGGAGACCTCTTCCCTTTCCGATGGGTGAGGTCATAAGACCGGACCTCTTAAGGGGACCTGACACATCAGGTACCCCAACGTTTCGCAGCCGGCGCTGACTTGCTGAAAGTGAAAGTGAAAGTAAACACCTCTCCCTTACGGATCGCGTCGACAAGAGTTTGGAAACAGACACCTCAGAATCCCACTAACCTTACTAGGCGTTCTAGGGAAATTCCTCAAACGTTTCAGTCTTAGAACAAATAATGAATAAAAGGGATAACTGTAAACACAAGTACCATGTCTTCGTTACCATCCGTTTTAAAGACCACAAATCATGTCGATCTCCGGAACCGCAATTTACCGTGATCGTCAGTAAAACAAGGAATGGTGATAAGTGAATGGATCCTCTCTTTCGGCATCTTTATAACTAGAATGACTTAGAGTTAGACGTTCAAGTACAGACAAACGATAATAAAACACACTTCTTTACTCTTCATGAGTTCCTTATAGACGATTTATAATTCCACACTGTCAATAAAGTTTTCGTGAACTCACTAACAAAGTCCACGTTCGACTCAACCGGTAGAAAAAGTCCTCGTGTCCAAAATGAACTTTCTTTCCGTATATCTGTTTTGGCACCGGGAGAGTGAAGCCACCATCTGTGTAAAATAACTTTTACTTGTTCACACTCAAATAGTGAATTTCTTTTTGTCGACTGTCTCAAACTACAGTCACTTTTTTAAACACAAGTTCTCTATTAATTTTTAAACTCTTTGTATAGGTGATGAAACATGATGGTTCTCCAAAAAGACTACTCTAATTACCACTATAATTAATTGAACTAAATATTTTATAATATACTATATGACCCAGTAATAAACCTTCCAGTCGTATTAAATTATTTAATATTAGAAAATTGGTCAGATACATACTACAAAGCACTATTGTCTATGTAAGTTTCACGTACTATTTGGTTACTAAAATTACATTGTGTAATACCTTTCAAATAACTATACTAAAGTCTATGGTGTAATGTTGATAAAAAACTCTTTGACGATGAACGACTTAAATGATACTATAGTGTATCCTTATAAGTGTTAATATACATTTTCAATAATTTTATGAAGAGGTAGAAATGTTAATATATTATCATACTTCGTCCCAAAAGAAGTAAGTGAAGTCAGTTGTGTTGTATAGTCCAACTTACGTCTTCGTTTATTCTCTTAAGTCAATAGAAAATAATTCGGTCAGTAATTCCTCGAAGTGTATGTAAATTTTATTACCGTGACAAGAGTCATTAAAAAAGACAAACCGAAATTTTTATATCAATACAAAGTAATTTTACAATGAATATTTTATTACTTTTTTTTTAAAATTCTCATTTTATTCTTTTGGAGGCCAAGGTCCTTACCGTTATTTCTAGGTCTCACCCTAAGAGTATTTTCTCTTTCTCTGTATTAGACTTCTTTTAGAACTAACTGACATACTTTCGTACTTTCTCCCACAAGTCATCCAACTTACGGTCAAAAGATTTACATCATTGAGATTTTTACCACAACGTAAAATAATACTATTCCTTATATCCTCCTTGTCTAAACCTTTACCACCCTCCCCTTTACGATCAAAATCAAAACCTGTTCAACAAACTTTGAATACCACCTGTATGTAAATTACTAGAACTAATCCTACAACCTTTATACAGACATGGACTCTCCAAACTGACACGTTCCCTTTACTCAAACTATACACAATCGTCGAGGTACATACTTAATTACCCTATCTCTCTTAATTGCTCTCTTCTGTATTATTATCTTCTTCTTTTGGTTCTTGGTCGGGTAAGAAGGTCCCTGTCCACCCCGTTCTGTTCTCGTTTTTCTCGTGATTCTTACTCAATACTCTCCTTCTTTCTCTTTACAAATCCTCTTCTCTTACAAAACCGACTTCTGTTCTGTTACATACTTCTTCTCTTACTTGCTTATAAACACTACTTTAAAAGTCCAGTCAAGTCAAGTCCGGCACAGGGGTACTTAGCGTCGTGCGGTCCGGAGGGACAGGTAGTGGAAGAGGGCCTCAAGTGAGTTTGAGTGCAGGTAGCTCAGCCACTACGGTAGGTCGGTAGAGTAGGAGACAACAGGGGAAGAGGAGGACGGGGGTTAGGGAGGGTCGTAGTCTCAGAAAAGGTTACTCAGTTGAGAAGTATACGCCACCGGTTGCATGACCTCAAAGTCGAAATCGTAGTAAGGAAGGTTTCTTTAGGGTCCCGACTAGAGGAAGTCTTACCTGACCTACCTAGAGGAACGTCAGGTTCCCTGAGAGTTCTCAGAAGAGGTTATGGTGTCAAGTTTTCGCAGTTAAGAAACCGCGAGTCGAAAGAAGTGTCAGGTTGAGAGTGTAGGTATGTACTGGTGACCTTTTTGGTATCGGAACTCATCTACCTGGAATCAGCCGTTTCTTTACAGAGACGAAAACTTATATCATAGATCCAACCAGTATTTAAAAGAAGGTTCTTCATTCGTAGAAAATTAAAGTACTGACGTTAGTGGTAGACGTCACTATAACCTCGGGGGTTTTTATTTCAGACTGTGAAAGGGGACAAAGAGGCAGATAAAGGGTACTTCACTACCCTGGCCTACGATACTAGAAACAAAAGACTTACAACTCGAAATTCGGTTGAAAAAGTGAGAGGAGAAAGTGAAAGTAGTTCTCCGAAAAATCGAGGAGAAGTAAAAGACGGTATTTCCACCACAGTAGACGTATAGACTCCAATAACTATAAAGAGGGCCGTTAGAACTGAGGTCGAACACAAAGAAGGTCGGGTCGTAAAGAGTACTACATGAGACGTATATTGAATTTATTCGTCCCACTGTTATATGTCGGAACTGTATGAGGAAAAGGATAAGTCTTGGTCAGACAACAAGGTAAAGGTCAAGATTGACAACGAAGGACTGGACGTATGTCTAAACAGTTCTCCGTCCAATCCACCAGACCATAAGGGTAGAGAAAGTCTTAAAAGGTGTCAAACAACACTAGGTGTGACAGTTTCCGAAACCGTATCAGTTATTTCGTCTTTATCTACAAAAAGACCTTGAGAACGAAAAAACTACTAGGTCACCTACAACCGTTAAACTAGAGACCAAGGAGACGGAAAAGATTTTGGTCGAACTTGTAGTCTCTACCTCTTCGAGATGTGTCAGTTTATTTTCTCTGGTCATCGACTGACACCGAGTCTAGTCTACTTTAAAAGTTCCTCAGAAAATAAAAAATTTAAAATTTAAAAATAACCTCATATCAATTAAATGTTACAACGTAATCAAAGACGACATGTCGTTTCACTTAGTGATTATGTATATGAATATAGGTGAGAAAAAATCTAAGACAAGGGTGAACCCGGTGACGTCTCATAACTCGTCTCAAGAGACGCGATATGTCATCCAGGAACAATGAGTAGATAGAATATATATCGTCACACATATACAAGCAAACACGGTCAGAGGGTTACATAGGGAGTGAGGAAAGGGGGAACCATTGGTATCAAACAAAAGAACGTCTACCACTAACGTCGGTACTTTTAAAATTTTCTACGAATGAGGAACCTTCCTTTCAATACTGGTTTGATCTATCGTATAATTTTTCGTCTCTGTAATGAAACGGTTGTTTCCGGGTAGATCAGTTCCGATACCAAAAAGGTGACCAGTACATACATGTACTCTCAACCTGATATTTCTTTAGACTCGTGACTTCTTAACTACGGAAACTTGACACCACAACTTCTTCTGAGAACTCTCAGGGAACCTGATGTTCCTCTAGGTAGAACAAGTAGGACTTCCTCTAGTCAGGACCTACAAGTAACCTTCCTGACTATAACTTCGACTTTGAGGTTATTAAACCGGTGAACTACACTTCTCGACTAAGTAACCTTTTCTGGGACTACGACCCTTTTTAACTCCCGTCCTCCTCCTCCTCTACTGTCTCCTACTCGAACGACCTACCGTAGTGACTGAACTACCTGTACCCAAACCCACTTGAGACCCTCAACCACTATCTGTCCCTCCGGAACTCTCGACGTCAAGTACTTCATCGTCTCAGCCTGTACTGACTCATTGACTTGACTTGACTAAACTTTATATTTACTTACTTATTTCACCGTCACTGAACTTTAACAGATAATGACAATAACTTCATCCGTCGTCTCCCAAATGACTTCGTTCTTGAGCATCTTTACCTTAGGTCTCATCTCCAAATCCTTAATTGTAACTCGTCGTTACAACCATTATTTTCTACCCGGTCATCCCGATGACATATAGTATCCACGAAATCTATAAGTAATAATATCAATTGTAAAAGTTAATGGGATATTCCATCCATCCTCTTACCTAAAAAAAAAGATTCTAGATACCGTTCTTCCTTTCATGCCTAATGGACCCCTATTTAATTATCCATAGTCCAGACTTACATCTTATCTAATAACTTTAAGTCTCCTCTCGTTACAGAACCTTATTTGGTCACTCCTTCCCTGACTACACCAAATTCCTCGTTATCATCCGTCACTAGAGGTAAAGGACTATGAATGAGGGAACACATTAAAGAAAGGAAACCCACACACCTGTCCTCGGAACACTGAACGAAGACTACTTATAGAGTCTTCACTACCCCACAATGAAAGTTCCATATACCATATTTCTGTCACCGGGAGACAGAACAAGAGAGAGTCTAACGAACGGATCGGTCTCCTTCTCTGGTCATAAATGACCGTCGGACACTGGTTTGGAAACAAAGTGAGTGATGTAAGTGAGATCTTGCATTACGATAAAAAGAGTTTTATCTTTTTTTTTAGTCAATAGTCTAACACTTCAAAGTAAAACTTATGTGTTTAGATTCGAAATTTTATATATATGTTAATATAAGTGACGGAATTCATATAGACGATGAACCTATAAATATGAATGTTAATACTCTTTGAGAACATTTTAGCTGGACGAATGGGAAAAAATATAGGATAACTATTTCTCTTGAGACTTACTTCAATATTACTTTTATAGAAATCATATAAAGAGTGGGGGGTCTAAATCTTGAAACTTAGTCGATTAAACTACGGAATTTTGATATATGAACAAAAAAAGAATCCACGTTTGGGTCTATTCTTTTCTACAAAAAAGATTCAAATTTCTCCTGACGAAAAGTCATGTCTCCGTCTTAAAATGGAAAATTAAATCGAAATCTATCTTATGTCAATTTATATAGAAAGATAGGTAGGTAGGTGAGTAGAAAGGTATATACAAGTTGTACATGGAGGAAAACTTTAAGTCAACGTAAGTTACGTGAATTTTTACCTGTTCAGGAGGAAGTGTCAGTAGAGACATGGTGATGATAGGATTCTCTTACTTTTATAAAAAATACTGTTTCGTACGTAGAATTACATAGTTTATGACAAATTCGAGACACAAATAACCTTTAAAAGGGACTTTATATTTATAATCACTTGAAAAGGGGAGAGAAGAAGGAAAAAAATTTCCGACAGTTTATGTTCATTTATGATTTTCAATGTAATGGTTACACAAGAACTTTGTTTCTATCTATCCTTTCATTTCTATCTATGAAAAATTCGTTCACTTTGTTTAACGATAAGTTTACAACCATCGTAACTTTTATTGTAAGTGTATTTAACAAACTTGTCCCTTTATATAACTTGTTTGTATGTAATAGGTGACTGATTTGGTTTCCTTGATTAAGCAATTTGACTACAAAAAAGAAAGTAGTCAAGAATGAACTCCGTAATTTTGTATGACTCTTTTTCAGTATTACTAGTTAAAATACCCTTCCTTTTTTACCTGTAAAGGGAACAAATGTAGAGACTTTTTGACGTGTCAATGGATACGTTTCACCAAAGAGTCATTTACCTAAATGTTCCTCGGAGTCACTCATTGACCATTAAAAACTCTATCGTGCACTTTATATTCCATTTACCACGATTTTTATGCGACGTTATCATGGTTCAGAGAAAAGGATATTATTTCACTAGTATCGTCAAAAAGGAATGGTAGTTTCGTCTACCAAGATTGCTAAAAAGTTCGGTAACAATTAAGTAAACGTTTGTTGTCTCTAGCCAACCGTTTACACATGACTCTTATTCTGCAATGACAAGTATTTACGAGGACTTCAAACGAAACAAGATAGTAATGACCTTTTACCACAAATGGATTCACTTTAATAAACACACTTGGTGGTGACACTGCCACGACGACACTATTATTTAATGGACACTACACTTTACTTGTAGTGGACCCGTTTCACTACCACCATCACTTTAACTGGAGGACCTTATTCATTCGTGTAGACACAGGAAATTTAATTTTAAAGTACTTTCGTTGTAATCCAGAAAAGGATAAAACTCTTCTACAAATGACCCTATATAAATTCCATAGGACGTATTTGGTATCTTTTATGATATATGTTACAATTATTTAAGACTTAATATGTAAAATATCATAATGGTATGTTCAATAAACTTATCAAATTTATAGTTTATTCTCTAATAACTTTTGAAGGTCGTGTACAATATGTCTCATTTCGGTTATTCGTTTAAATAACTTCGAAAACACTGTATGGTTTTGTAAACATATACAACTAACGGGTAAAAAAAGGTTCAGTAAAAAATCGAGACCAAAATTGGTCTGGTATTCAGTATTTATTTTAGTATAACAACGAACAATCGATTATTTTTGTTAGAAGACGTGGAATTTATGTCAAAACTTTGAAAAATGTTTGAAACCCAACAAAAATAGTTATAGACATACCGGAGTCCAATCTTCCACTAACCTCTAAAATTAGAACCGGTATAATATGTAATGTCTGTCTAGACTCCCTTTTTAGAAGAAAGGATCTTGTTCGTAAATAGTGAATAACTACACTCATTACAAAGGTTAATCCTATGTGTTCGAAATAAAAGAAGGAATTGACTAGAATGAACCCAATTTTATACAAAGTACTAAACACTAACTACCAAACGGTCTATTTAGTAAATTTTCCATCGTTCCTATCTGTTTCCACAACCCTACGGAGACTGATATTATTTATTGTACTCTATGCACAATTCTTTTGACACTTTAATCTATAACTTCTCGTAAGTACGAACCCCATCTTCTACGAAACTAAGTTCGACCTTAATATTCACTTTATTTCAACATAAGACTTAACGAATCTGGTTTCTTTCAACAGCCACCATAACCACTACCAAAGAGTAGACACAAAGGGACAACGAGATTGGATAATAAGTGGTTTGAAAGTGGTGGGTCTTTTGCTAACTGACGAAAATTATTAATAAAAGTTGACTTCGAACAGATACTAGGTTTGAAAATTTACTCGACTTGTTCAGTATCGACTAACATACCCGGAACTAAAATTAAGTTAAAATGAATTGTGTACATTTCACATGAAAGGACCGTATAACGATGTCGATTTCTTTAGTTGTATTGACGTGTTTATTGGGAACATTGTGGAGTGACAGGTGCATACCTCTTTATACAAAATGAAAGTTACGACTAGAAAGAATTCTTCTCAGAGAAATCCTGCATATTATAGTAAAATCATCGACATAAATGTTTTTTGGACAAGGATTTTTGCACGGGAGAAATTTCTTTTCATAGACTAAAATAAATTTTGTTTCGTATCTTTGTTCACAAAGATGGACACTGGAAACTTTTTAATATAACTATTATTTATCTTAAACCTTCATTATCAACAACTTTACCTCCTTAGTTAACAATAAAGTGATAAACCGATCATAGACGTAAAAGTGGAACCCACTCTAAGAGACATTCTTTATAGGACCATCAGATTTATTGAATCTCTTATATAAAAGAACCTCTAACGAAAGATTGAAAACACTAATTAATCAAATAAGTTTTGACATATAGTCTGGGAAATATACACGGTCCGCAACAAGATCCACATCCTTCTTTTACGGGTTTTCCTGTTACAGGACTCCTTTATATCGACGTAGGAAAGACCAGGTGTTTCAAAAATATGGTAGTGTATTAAACTTTTCCACACATCCAAAAAAGTTAAATAATTCGGGGAAATACATCGGAGTGTACACTCTCTACTGGATGGTCCAAGTTCACGACAGACATGGGTTGTGACTGACAAGTTGTGGTTCTTACAGTCTGTCTTATACTACATACGTTTAAGACACGACATTTTCATACAATAATATAAACTTAACTTCTCTTTTGTATTGGACTGTCTCTCTTGATCCTTTTACCAATTTTCTTGTTTTTCTTAAGTTATAGTTAAATTACAGTACAACACTGTGACCTGGTTATAAAAATTTAGAACTGAAATTGTGGGTGTCACTTTTAACACCAATCATGGATCCTTCATCACGGTCCATTGAACTCGAGAATCTTAATTCTAAAGGGAGACTCTTACTTTAATCCGTCAGTGGTGTTTTGTTGACTCTAGTCAGTCGGTATATTTATTGACTTGTTTCATTATTAGACACTGATTCCTCAGATCTTTGTCGATTGTTGTTTAAAGTATTGGTCCAACAACCCACCGACGACATGGTACCGATTTCGACAGTGCATGAGTTAAAACAAACGGTAATAGACATTTAATTTTTTTTTATATACATATATATATCAATATTCTTGTGACATTTTTTGTTCGTTTTAGAGACCATCAAAACTCACAGGAGTAGAACTGGATGTGCACGGTAGGATAAATAAAAAAAGAACGAATGGTTCCTCAACGGACCAATAATTAAATTGAAATACGGATAACATTCTGTCCTACACTGGTGTAGAACTAGTGGAGAGACTATCCACATAAGATTATCGAAATCTCCGACCTAACCTTCAATACGTAAACTAGACCAAATTCTGTCCTTAAACATGTACATTTAATAGTTAGATATATGTGTCTATTTATACACATGTATATATACATGTGTGTAACAAAATGTAAGTATAGATTTTATATGTAGTATGACGTATAAACACACCCATACTCAACAACAAGTCAGTAATTCACCACAGACTCAGAAACGTTGGGGTACCTGACGTCGTGAGGTCCGAAGGGACAGGAGGCGATAGGGGGTCTCAAACGAGTCTCATTGCAGGTGACTCAACTACTACGGTAGGTTGGTAGAGTAGGATAACAGGGGAAGAGCGGTGGAAAAGGAGAACGGAAGTTAGAAAGAGTTGTAGTCCCAGAGAAGGTTACTCAGTCGAGAAGTGTAGTCCACCGGTTTCATATATATATACATATATACATACACACTCCTGTATACATATATATACTTACACATAAGTATATATCCGTAGTATATATATATAAATAGGAATATATAAGGAAACTATTGTTGAAACTTTTTTCGCCCTAGTATCAAATGAGAAAATAGGATCTCTATTATAGTTATGATAGAAAATAAAAGACTGAAAAGTGGTTTGGTCAACAAGTTCTATCAAGACATTTGTCCCATACAACAGGAACAGTTAAACAAGCCCTTTAGAACATGAAATTTCTGATATTTTATAAAATCCCGTCAAACACTAAAATAAAGTCTTCATGCGACTTACACCTTGTCCTCGAATCGAAACAGTCAAGACTCTTTTGAGTAACTATTTCCAAACACATCACCCGTTTCGAAAAAGTCTCGTTTCATTTCGGAAATCATTAACGATCCTTATACCTAGAACACTAATAGAACGTAAAGGGAGTTTTAGGGGGACATATCCTCCTTTATCACTCCCCCACAACACCATCCGTGGGACTGAAGTGGGCTGGATACTTATACGGGTCTTACCGGGGCAGTACTTCTAGAGGGACGAAGTCGATACAACTAACAAAGTCTCTCGAGATTAAGGGGTACGATAGTCTCTTCAGATCGAAAAGTACGATAAGGGCACAGTCAACTCAACCAAATTCCGAAGGGACCACCGAGTCTCCCATTTCTTAGACGTTCGTTACGTCCTCTGGACCCAAGTTAGGGACCCAGTCCTTCCATGGGATCTCTTCCCTTACCGATGGTTACGGTCATTAGTACGGACGTCTTAAGGGACCTGTCTCTTGGACCACCCGATGTCAGGTGCTCCAGTGTCTCAACCTATAGGTGGGTCCTTTGTACCCACCTACCGCACGATAACCCCTTTCTCTCGAGGAGTGGAAAGACGCTCTCGACCGATCCCAGACGACGACGACATAAAGACGTACATACCGAACACCTATACCAGAATCTTACCACCGTTGTTGACTCTGTTAGAGTCTTGTTTCGACTACGATCCTTCAGTTACGTCTTACCTCCTTCTCCTTCACAGAATTACTATGGGAACTCGACGACTCAGTTAGGGTTTAGACTTCGGGATAGATGGGGACAAACAGGGTGTATATATATGGTTATCTAGGAGAAAAATGACTTCAGTCAAACTAAAAATAAAAGACAAAGAATTTGATATCTCAAGGATCACCCCACTCCTGATCAAAGATCTGTGTCATATCCTGAGGTGAGTGGTAAAAATCTGAGTCCATTCACGTCTAATCCCGAAGGGTCCATCACGATCACCAATTCTTGGACAGACAGTTACGTCCTCTGTACTCTCTACGTCCAGACTAGGGTCCCAACCCTTCTAGGAGACCTCCTCCCGTACCGTTCGGTGAGGTCATAAGAACGGACCTCTTAAGTTACCTGTCTTCTCGGACTGCCAGATGTCAGTTGCCCCAGTGCTTCTCAGCCTGTACTGACTTCGCAGAATCGTGCGTTCACGTCTAACGAAACGTCGGTAACCAGGACACGGGTCTATCAAGTCGAAACCGTTTCCTGTCACTAGGAACGAGACACCGTAGTCGAAGTGTAACATCTCGTCACTTCCCCAACATATAAAAATCGACTTTTTTCTTCACTTGTAATAAACAGTTAATATACAGTTATTTTACCTTTATATTTTATTTCTTCACCTGTAACACTTTATGAAAATGAAGACCTTTTTACCAATATTTTATGTGTTTCGATCATTGGGGGTATGTGGGTATTAAATGTGGTTCTTGACGAACTTTTAGCAAGTGTCTCGAGACGACATCATCTCTCTGTCTAAAGGTTGTTGTGTTACTGAAACCACAGTGGAACTTCTATTTGATAATCAAGAGTAAAGAAACACTAAGCAACTTCATGTAGTAAGAGTAATATCCCTTACAGTACTTCCTTTTCCGTTGTACGGAGCCGTACGTCTCGACACTTTAAGTAAGCACTTATTATCGTTAGTCGAGAAAATAGACTGTGTCGCGGGCGTTCTTACTGCGTCTCCATTTTCTAGGTCCCTTTTGATCTTTTTTTAGATTTTACCCGGGTCTCCTCTACTTGGAAGGTTGTATCAGACCACTTTCTCCAGGCTCACCACGCAGACCGTGCCACCATGGTCGCTACCAACCTCGCTCCCATTAAGCCGAAATCAGAAGTACAGACGACGGTCTTTTCGTCGACCGTAGCACCTCGTATAGAAGAGGTTGCTTCCTCTTTTCCTCTATGCCGCCGTAAATCGTATCTTTCCAGAACCAATCGTCAAAACGATACCTTACTTACGTTACACCGTGATCGAACGACAGACCGTGGGTTTACAACCGAAGGATAAATTTTGTCGAGAAACACAGGGACATTTGTCCCTTAAAGTCACTCTTTTCGGTCTCGTCTTATCTTCGCATTCTCTCCGTTAGACTAGTATGTCGACTACAAAGTAACTGATTATACACTTTTTGGAATATACTCTATTTGTACAATGTAACTTTTATATAATATTTAGTACAAAACGATAACCCTTTTGGTCTTGTCCTAAAAAAAAAGAAAAAAAATAAAGTCTATCCCTTTTGATGATTGACATGTCGTATCATCTTGAAACCCTTGGAACCAGAGATCGGTCGAAAGTCCACTAACAAGACAGAAAAAGATTCGACCCGAGAGGGAGGGAGCGGTGTGACAAAGTATTACCGTTGTCAAAGTTAATATCTCCTCTTGAGAGATATACAAACGGTTTTACCTTAAAATTTTCGAGTAACGTCTTACAAACACTGAGATCTTATATACGACTTTGTTACTTCTTTTTGTTTCCGGTCCTTTTTTTTATCCCGAATCTTCATATTCGATTTGGGAAGTACCTACATCGGATGGAAATTTATCTTTTCTGTACAGTTAATAGGCAAATTTCTACTCTGAAGAAATATATTACACAAATATGTAATTGTTCATATACACACAAGTCAAGTCAAGTCAGCGAATCAGCGCAGACTGAGAAACACTGGGGTACCTGACTTCGTACGGTTCGTAGAGACAGGTTGTGGTCAAGGGTCTCTGACTAGTTTGAGTACAGGTAACTCAGCCACTACGGTAGGTTAGTAGAGTAAGAGACAGTAGGGGAAGAGGATGACGGAAGTTAGAAGGGGTCGTAGACCCAGAAAAGTTTACTCAGTCTAGAAAGGTAGTCTACCGGTTTCACAACCTCGAAGTCGTAGTCAGGAAGGTCACTTATAAGTCCTGACTAGAGGAAATCCTACTTGACCAACCTAGAGGAACGTCAGGTTCCCTGAGAGTTCTCAAAAGAGGTTGTGGTGTCAAGTTCTCGTAGTTAAGAAACCACGAGGCGAAAGAAATATCAGGTTGAGAGTGTAGGTATGTATTTGTGACCTTTTTGGTATCGGAACTGATCTACCTGGAAACAACTATTTCTATACAGAGACGAAAAATTATACGACAGATTCAAACAGTATCGAAAAGAAGGTTCTTCATTCACAGAAAATTAAAGTACCGAAGTCAATATTAGATGTCACTAAAACCTCGGGTTCTTTTACTTCAGACAGTAACAAAGGTAACAAAGGGGTAGATAAAGGGTACTTCACTACCCTGGTCTACGGTACTAGAATCATAAAACTTACAACTCAAAATTCGGTCGAAAAATGAGAGGAGAAAGTGAAAGTAGTTCTCCGACAAATCAAGAAGAAGTGAAAGACGGTATTCCCACCACAGTAGACGTATAGACTCATATATACACACACATACATATATATGTACGTGGACGTGCGCGTGTACACACACACACACACACAAGCTGTCAGTACAGATTGAGAAACCCTGGGGTACCTGACATCGGGATAGTCCAAGGAGACAGGTACCTTAAAAGATCTGTTCTCATGACCTCACCCAACGGTAAAGGAAGAGGTCGTGTGTGTGTGTGTGTGTGTGTGTGTGTGTGTGCGTGTGTGTGTGTGTGTAGACATAATATGAAAGATATAATAATAATAAAAATTTTTAAATGAGAGAGACCTACTTAAGAATAAGAATCTATATACTTAGGAAAAGAGTGACAACAGAAGTTGTCCGAATAAAACCTTAAACTAAAACTACTACTTATACCGAGTCTTTTACTCTAGGAATGACGTTTTAAGTCCAAATATAACTTCTTTCATCCCTCTTGGTAATTCGGTAAGTCCGTCCTGGATTTAGTTCAGGGAATACTAATATGTCACTTCCACTGTTTATTTAAGTTTCCTAATTGAGACTGTCTAACGGACTTCTTGACACCTGACTCTGAGCAATAGCACGTCCTCCGTCACTGGTTTTGGTAGGGTTTCTTTCTCTTTAAGTTTTCCCGTTTGACCGACGGACCCCTCCGGAGTGTTTCTCGACTCTTTTCTACACTCACCGTTTCTACTTCCCTTTCTATATGGGTTGACTTACGTCTCAAGGTCTCTTTTGGTTCCTCTTCTTTCTGAAGGTTTACTTGTTACGTTTCTTTATCTCCTTTTGTTCTCTCACCCGTTCTGATCTCTGGAGAAGTTTTTTTGACCTCAATGGTTCCTTGTGCAGTATGTTTAATCCGTGTTATTTCCTGTCTTTACAATACCTGGATTTTCTTCGTCTTCTGTAATTCTTCTCCACCGTTCTTATGTGTCTTCTTGACATATTTTTTTACAGAATTACTGGGGCTATTAGTACTATCACAGTAGTGAGTGGATCGATCTGAAGGACCTCACACTTCAGTTCACCCGGAATTCTTAGTAATGATGTTTCGATCACCTCTACTACCTTAAGGTCGACTCGATAAAGTTTAGAATTTTCTACTACGACAACTTCATACTGTGAGTTATACGGTCGTTTAAACCTTTTGAGTCGTCACCGATGTCCTGACCTTTTCCAGTCAGAAGTAAGGTCAGGGTTTCTTCCCGTTACGGTTTCTTACAAGTTTGAAGACATGTTGACTCGAGAAAAGTACACGATCGTTCAATTACGAGTTTTAGGAAGTTTGATCCGTAGTTGTCACGTACTTGACTCTTTAAGGTTTACAAGTTCGACCTAAATCTTTTCCGTATCTTTGGTCCTTAGTTTAACGGTCGTAGGTGACCTAGTATCCTTTTCGTTCTCTTAAAGCCTTTTTGTAAATAAAGACGAAGTAACTGATGTGATTTCGGAAACTGAGACACCTAATGTTGTTTGACATCTTTCAAGAATTTCACCGTCCTTATGGTTTAGTGGAATGGACGGAAGACTTTTTGGACATGCGTTCAGTTCTTTGTTGTCTTGACCTGTAAAATTGTTACCAATTTTTAACCCTTTCTATATGTAGTTCTAACATATAATAGTGGGACTAATAAATTGTAAATACATCTCATATAGTACACTTTACTATCCGACCTACTGGGTGTTCGTCCTTAGTTTTAACGGTCCTCTTTATAGTTGTTGGAGTCTATACATCTATTACAGTGAGATTACCGTCTTCCACTTTTCCTCGATTTCTCGGAGAACTACTTCCACTTTCTCCTCTCACTTTTTTGACTGAATTTTGAGTTGTAAGTTTTTTGACTTTAGTACCGTGCGTCAGGGTTGTGAAGTACTGTTTACGTCCTTTTCACCTTTACCCCTATCTGAAATAAAACCCCCCGAAGTTTCAGTGACGTCTACCACTGACATCGGTGTCTTAAGTTTCTGTGAACGAGGAACCTTCATTCCGGTACTGTCTGGATCTGTCACACATAATTGTTGTAGCGTAACGACTGTTTCAAGACAGATCAGTTTCGATACCAAAAAGGTTTCAGCCCATACCCACACTCCACCTGACGTTACTTCCGACTTACACTTTCTTAAATACGAAAACTTAACACCACGACCTTTCCTGAGAACTTTTAGGGAACCTGTCTTTCTTCTAGTTTGGTTAGAATTTCCTTTAGTTGGGACTTATAGGTAACCTTCCAAACTACGACTTCGACTTCGAGATTCTGAAATATAGGTGGATAAAGTTTAGGACTTTCTACTACGACACTTTCACGGCGTGAGCTATACGGTCGTATAAACCTTTTGAGTCGTTACCGGTGTCTTGACCTTTTCCAGTCAAAAGTAAGGTTAGGGTTTCTTTCCGTTACGGTTTCTTACGAGTTTGATGGTGTGTCAACATGAGCAGAGTGTGCAATCATTTCATTACGAGTTTTAAGAAGTTCGGTCGGAAGTCGTTATGCACTTGACACTTGACGGTCTACAAGTTCGACCAAAATCTTTTCCGTCTCCTTGGTCTCTAGTTTAACGGTTGTAGACGACCTAGTAACTTTTTTGTTCTCTCAAGGTCTTTTTGTAGATAAAGACGAAAGAACTGATACGGTTTAGGAAACTGACACACCTAGTGTTATTTGACACCTTTTAAGACTTTCTCTACTCTTATGGTCTGGTGGACTGGACGGAGAACTCTTTGGATATACATCCAGTCCTTCGCTGTCAATCTTGACCTGTACCTTGTCTGACCAAGGTCTATCCTTTTCCTCATGCAGTTCCGACGTATAACAGTGGGACGAATAAATTGAAGATACGTCTCATGTAGTACTCTTTACAACCCGACCTTCTTCGTGTTCGAGCTCGGTTCTAACGGCCTTCTTTATAGTTATTGGAGTCTATACATCTACTATGGTGTGAATACCGTCTCTCACTTCTCCTTGATTTTTTGGAGAACTACTTTCACTCTCTCCTTTCACTTTTCCAACCGAATTTCGAGTTGTAAGTCTTTTGATTCTAGTACCGTAGACCAGGGTAGTAATGTACCCTTTATCTACCCCTTTGTCACCTTTGTCACAGTCTGAAATAAAAACCCCCCGAAGTTTTAGTGACCTCTACCACTAACGTCGGTACTTTAATTTTCTACGAATGAGGAACCTTCCTCCCAATACTGGTTGAATCTATCGTATAATTTTTCGTCTCTGTAATGAAACGGTCGTTTCCAGGCAGATCAGTTCCGATACCAAAAAGGTCATCAGTACATACCTACACTCTCAACCTGACACTTCTTTCGACTCGCGACTTCTTAACCATGAAAACTTGACACCATAACCTCTTCTGTGAACTCTCAGGGAACCTGACGTTCCTCTAGGTTGGTCAGGTAAGACTTCCTCTAGTCAAGACCCACAAGAAACCTTCCATACTACGATTTCGACTTTGAGGTCATGAAACCGGTGAAGTACGGTTCTCGACTGAGTAACCTTTTCTGAGACTACAACCCTCCCTAACCCCCGTCCTCCTCTTCCCCTGTTGTCTCCTACTCTACCGACCTACCGTAGTGACTGAGCTACCTGCACTCACACTCACTTGAGACCCTCAACCACTACCTGTCCCTCCGGACCGCACGACGCTAAGAACCCCAACGTTTCTCAGCCTATACTGACTCGGTGACTTGACTGACTGACTGACTACGTTTCTCGGTTTAGTAATCTTTTCTGGGACTACGACCCTTTGTAACTCCCGTTCTCCTCTTCGTCCACCGTCTCCTACTCTACCAATCTATCGTCGTGACTGAGTTATTCGTACTCAAACTCGGTTAAGACCGTCTAACACTTCCTGTCCCTTGACATGTACGAGGTCAGGTACCCCAGTGTTTCTCAACCTGTACTGAATTGGCTTGTTTTTGTTACGGTAGAAAGTTCCTTGAACCTTAATAGACTAAAGACTCTTCTACGGTTAAGTTTAAATCACTAAATAAAGAACTTTTTATTAGTTATGTAAAATTATTGAGTTTCTTCTGTGAAAAAAGATTTTGTTTGACTTCTCTTGCAAAATAGTCACTGTCTTAGTATCCCTTTATTTATACTTTTATTTTTGTTGACTTAACTAATTTCATTAGTCGACTAACTCGAAGTATCATATATAAACTTAGTTTAATAATTACTTAATTTTAATAAAGTTGAAATATGTACCCTTTTTGACTCTTCATAAACTTATTCTAATTTATAAACACTGGTCTTATTTCCTCTGTCTATAAATACACGAAAATAACACCCAACACGTGATACTTTTGATTTGTACAACACAACAAACTAGGAACATCGTTTGTTCAAGACCTTCTGTCACCGCATTGACTTATCTTCCATGAAGAATAAACGTAACGTTTAAACTGTACCCAGTTATCCCAACGAAATGTGGATAAGTCCCCGGGAATGACTACTTCCTCTAAATGTCCTCGAAACTGTTAATACCTTTGTCTTCCTTAACAGAGGATCGAGAAAAATAAGGGGGTCCAAATAACTATACATTGACCGTATATTGAGGAAATTCAAATTACACATGTCACACTACTAAACGATGTACATATGTAATTTCTTACAAATAGTTTTATTTCAATTGACTGTAGAAGTAAAGCGTATTAAAGTGAAAAACAATAAGAAAACAGTACCACTCTTGTAAATTCCACAACAAAGTATCGTGACAGTTCTTATGTTATACCATAACAGTTGATATCAGTGGTGCGATACATAATCTATTGACCCTGAATGAGTAGAAAATTCACTATCAAATACGAGCAACTGGTCGGAGAGGGGTAAGTGGGTTATGAGGCCAAGAACCATTGGTAATTAGGTAAAACAAAGAAACTCGAGTTGAAACAATTAAAGATGTATATTCACTTCAGTGCATCATAAACAGAAACAGACTGAATGTGGTGAATCTTACGACTTCCGAAAAAAATAATGTTCTCAACAACTAAAGACAGTATACTAAAAAGACGTAGAGAACTCTACTATTACTGAAAACAGAAAATAAAAAAATCACACTATATAGTGTAAATAAACGTATGCAACTTGGTAGGAACGTAGAGTCACTAATTAGAACGAACTGTTGACATATATTAGGAAATTATGAAAATTACACGACAACTTAAAGTAAAGAATCACAAAACAACTCTGTAAAACGTATAAGAAAGTACTCCTTATAATAGGACATCAAAAGAACATCACGGGAATACACCGAAACCACAGATCCATTACGACCATAACATTTTTACTCAAACCCTCACAAAGGAGGAGAAGTCTATAAACCTTTTCAGACTCTTCTTAACCACAATTAAGAAAAATTTTAAAACCATCTTAGTGGAGACTCCAGTAGACTAGGCCTTAAAAGAAACGACCTTCCAAAAACTATTGACTAAGTCGGAGGAAAGACCATTGACCAGACAAGTCTATAAGACAAAGGAGTACGAAGTCACAAGTGTCAAACACACAAAAATTCTTAAGTAGGTAAAGAAGATCCAATAGGTTAAACAACCGTATATTAATAAATGTCTTCAGAGAATACTAAGAAACGTAAAGACAAAAAGGAAGAGAAAGTAAATATTGAAATAAATAAACTTAGAAGAGAGAAAAAAACAAATCGTCAGATCAATTTCGAAAGAGTCAAAACAAGTAGAAAAGTTTTTGAGTTGAGACTCACAGAAACTAAAAAAGGGATAGTGAAAAGATAATAAATAAAGGAAGTAAAGAACAGTCTAGAAAGAATACATGGAAACGATTGAAACCCGAAAACCGACAACTTCGGGAGATAACTTTAACATAACATAAAGTCAAGTCAGTAATATGAAGAGTCAAATTACAAAGGTAAACCAAGAAAAAATGTAAAAGATAGAGAAACTTGAAGAATAAAACAAAAATATAACAAAAGGACTAAAGCAACTAACAAATAGGTCCAAGGGAACATCGAGAGACTCGTAGAAATCCTGTCAATGAAACTTAAGAAACAGTCCTTTAAGTGTACAGGGGGAAATAAATCCCAGTCAATGACCTTCAAAAAACACAAGAAAACTACCACAGGACAAAGGAACTTAGACGTGTTAGGGTCATCGGACCGTATCCACAGACGTGTAAACTTCTTCGTCAGTAGAGAAGAACCGAAATACTTGAGTGACCGGCCCTTTCGGGAAGTGAATGACCACCCCCGCACCACCTCGTACGACACCGGTGTCACTATGTACTACGGTCCAAGTTCTCATATACCGCAGAGGTATCGAGTCCAGTACCCTCAGTTGTTGACACACCAGGAACCACTCAAGAGACTCCAAGATGAACGTAAGGACGTTCCCGACACCTACAAGAGTCGTCGCGAGGAGTTCCGGTCGTCGACCCCTGGTCCCGTCCATCGTCCTCATAGACCCCGACCACCACACTATGAGAACCAACACCTCCGGTCGATATCCACAGATACATCACTACCCCACGGCCCTCGGTCGTGCCCTTTAGGGTGGGTACTGTTCCAGTACGTCCTGAGCTCCCTTAGGGACCCGGTAGGCTGGGTCCTGTTCCAGTACACCTTCTCAGGACTACTCGTTCCGGAGTCCTGAGTTGCCTGTGGGACCTGGACGAGCTCGTAGATGGGGGTTTGGTCTTAGACAGAATGATAAAATACAGAAAGTGTTCGAGAAGACTGTAATCGTTCCCCGACAGAGACTGGTTTTCTCAATTGAATCCCGAGATCAACTATTTAGAGGACCCGTACTTTCCTCACAAAGTTTGGGAGACAATCGTAAGATCGAATGTACCGTCGAAATAGGTCTGAGAACGTTGTAACAACTCGGATATGTTACGAACGACGGTTCAAGAGTGCAGGGAATAGGTAACACAAGGACCCTCACGTATATCAGTCCTACATTTTCTTCGTTTATTATCGGAATCGTAATCGTTGTAATCTGAAACTCAATTATTCAAGAAAGAAACGACATTAGACGACTTAGAAACGAGGTATTCTTACATTGAGACATGAAATTCCCACTGCGTCCGATTCTTAAATTCTTCTTTGTGAACTTCCTTTTTAGTAACAAGACCACAAGACCGACTAGTTGGAAATAGTTTTCCTCCAGTACCTTATAGTTGTCCGGAGGCCTCATCTTCTACTACATGTCTTTTATTCTGAAAACGTCCTTCCTTGGACTATAGCTATTTTCAATAATGACTACCTTACAACTCAACTCAGACGTGAAAATTGGAACGACATACATGTTGAGTCCCATATTTTCGGGGTTCTTTTTATTTCATTTCCCCGGAGCGAGCTTCTTCGAACCAGTGGGGCACAGAGAAAGAAATAGAGAAATAGATAGAAAGAAGTGAGCGGCTGCAGCAGGTAGGACTCCTATAGGGACCTGAGACGACTCCGACCTGGAGCCGTTACCCCGACTTACGTCTACACGTGTACCACCACTCCCCGGTCCCAGTCGTCGTTCCCGACCCGACCTGAGGAACACACGATCGTCGAGACCCCACGGGACGGACAGTCACGTGTGGGGACAACGTGTGAGTGTGGACAACGACATCAGAACGGTGTCCCTGTTCGTATCGTCACCTACGGTCGTAAAGTATTGTACTCTTGTTCTGGGGATACCGATTGCAATACTTTACGGCCACGGGTTGACGTTCCCGACTGGAGTTCGTCACATACCACCAACTCAAACTGGTGTCCCCAGAGCAAGTCAGTGATTCAACATAGACTGAGAAACACTGGTGACTTGAAGTCGTACGGACCGAAGGGACAGGAAGTGACAGAGGGACTCAAGTGAGTTTGAGTTGAGGTAACTCAGTGACTACGGTAGGTTGGTAGAGAAGTAGACAGTAGGAGAAGAGGAGGACGGAAGTCAGAAAGGGCAGTAATCCCAGATGACCGTATATTGTGACCACGTCGGTTTCTCGAAGACCCCCAGGATCTTGTACTACCACCCCCTACCCCTCTTCACACCTCCATTGAGTCCATCGACTGTAGACGTTTACGTTATCGGACATCCGACTTTAGGCCACTATAGACGTCACCCAGGTACCGTCGGTACGACTGATAAACAAAGAGGTCACCGTCATCACCGACTCTAGAAGACGTCTCGTCTAGCAACCCTTGACACTAGGGAGGACTTCGACTATCCCCATCAGGGACGGAAAGTAGGACTGAGGATCGAAAGAGACATACAGAGTCGAAACGTTTAGAGGTCTATATCAATTTGATTTCACCCAAGACAAAACTTTCCGATCCCATTGTTCAATAAATGGAAAGAGATGAAAAGGTTAGGTTCCCTTGAGAAAAGTCCACCCTTAAGGAAGGTCGACCCTTAAGGAAGGTCGACCCTTAAGGAAGGTCGACCCTTAAGGGAGAACCACGAATCGTCACGATCGTCCCTCTTACTCTACTTCGTCTGTTTTACTTCAATCCGAAGGAAGGGAATACACTAATCAGAGTCCTAAAAACAAGATGATACCAAAATCTTTTCCGTCTCCTTGGTCTCTAGTTTAACGGTTGTAGGCGACCTAGTACCTTTTTCGTTCTCTCAAGGTCTTTTTGTAGAAATAAAGAAGAAATAACTAATACGATTTCGGAAACTGACACCTAGTGTTATTTGAAACCTTTTAAGAAGTTCTCTACCCTTATGGTCTGGTGGACTGGACGGAGAACTCTTTAGACATACGTCCAGTCCTTCGTTGTCAATCTTGACCTGTACCTTGTTGTCTGACCAAGGTTTATCCTTTTCCTCATACAGTTCCGACATATAACAGTGGGACGAATAAATTGAACATGCGTCTCCTGTAGTACTCTTTGCGACCTGACCTTCTTTGTGTTCGACCTTAGTTTTAACGACCCTCTTTATAGTTATTGGAGTCTATACGTCTACTGTGGTGGGAATACCGTCTTTCACTTTTCCTCGATTTTTCGGAGAACTACTTTCACTTTCACCTTTCACTTTTTCAACCGAATTTTGAGTTGTAAGTCTTTTACTTCTAGTACCGTAGGTCAGGCTAGCGAAGTACCCTTTATCTACCCCTTTGTCACCTTTGTCATAGTCTGAAATAAAAAAACCCGAGGTTTTAGTGACGTCTACCACTGACATCAGTACTTTAATTTTCTACGTATGAGGAACCTTCTTTTCAATACTGGTTGGATCTATCGTATAAGTTTTCGTCTCTGTAATGAAACGGCTGATTCCAGGCAGATCAGTTCCGACACAAAAAAGGACACCAGTACATACCTACACTCTCAACCTGACACTTCTTTCTTCCGACTCACGACTTCTTAACTACGAAAATTTGATACCACAACCTCTTCTGTGAACTCTCAGGGAACCTGACGTTCCTCTAGGTTGGTCAGGTAAGACTTCCTCTAGTCGGGACCCTAAAGAAACCTTCCTTACTACGATTTCGACTTTGAGGTCATGAAACCGGTGGAGTACGCTTCACAACTGAGTAACCTATTCTAAAACTACGACCCTCCCTAACCCCCGTCCTCCTCTTCCCCTGCTGGTTCCTACTCTACCGACCTACCGTAGTGACTGAGTTACCTGCACTCAGACTCACTTGAGGCCCTCAACCACTACCTGTCCCTCCGGACCGCACGACGCTAAGTACCCCAACGTTTCTCAGCTGTGTTGACTCACTGACTTGACTAACTACAACGACTTCAAAAAATTCACTTGAGACTCGAGAGGGTCTCGATAAAATCAAGTACCTATCGACAAACTAATAACTAGGAAAGAACCCCCACTTCCGACTCTAGAGAGTATGGTGGTAGAACCACTACAGTGAGAGGTGACTGAGAAATTAGTAGGTAAACAAACAGTATGTAAAGTAACCGATGTACATCGGCGTGAGTCCCTTAATGTTAGAATGACACACAAATTTTCTTTCACCCTGATATAAACATCTCAGGATTTCTAGTTGTGTCAGAAAGATTAGGATTTTTGTGACTCTCAGTCTCCCTACTCGTGTACGTACAAATCAGTACAGGCTGAGAAACGGTGGGGTTCCTGAGATCGGAAGGTCCGAGGAGACAGGTACTCTAAAAGGATCAGTCCAATGAACTTACCCAATGGTAAAGGAGAAGGTCCCTAATAAGGATTGGGTCCTTGACTTGGGTTCAGAGGAGGTGACCGTCCGGCCAAAAAGAGTTCCTCGGTGACCCTTTCTGGGAGTCTCTCCAATCTATTAAATGGTTTCTGATGAATGGATAAGGGACTACAAAGAGAGACAAGAATAGTGATGGACCAGAGAGTAGGGGATTACTATCTAGACTTCATACCGAACTCCACATACAGTGAGTATCAACTTTTCTTATTTTATTCGTTCAATTTCTGTCAGTGACTATTCGGGTTTATTTATCGTGGACATTCTTTAACCTTTTTTATTCATTAATTTCTTATTCTTTCATTACCGTTATATAACTCCCTCTTTAGGGGGTCGACTGTTAGTTTAGAGTGACAACGAGACGTAAATTTTACTTTAAGTACTAGGTAAAGTTGTCTGGACCCGACACCTTCCCGAGAGAGAGTGGGGAAGAAGGTAACGGGTTGAGTATACAACAGTTCATTTTGATTCCAGTTCCTCTAAAATAGTCTCATTTATTAAAACTCTTTGTTTATTGTCAAGTCAAGTCAAGTCAGAGAGTCAGCACAGGTTGAAAACACTGAGGTACTTGTCGTTGTACGGTCCGAAGGAACAGGTAGTGGTTGAGGACCTCAAATGAGTTTGAGTACAGGTAACTCAACCACTACGGTAGGTTGGTAGAGTAAGAGACAACAGGGGAAGAGGAAGACAGGAGTTAGAAAGGGTCGTAGTCCCAGAAAAGGTTACTCAGTCAAGAAACGTAGTCCACCGGTTACATAAAGTTACCTCAAAGTTGAAGTCGTAGTCGGAAGGTTACTTATAAGTCCTTACTAAAAGAAAACCTACCTGACCAACTCAGAGGAACGTCAGCTTCCCTGTAGTTCTCAGAAGAGGTTGTGGTGTCAAGTTTTCATAGTTAAGAAGACGTGAGTCGAAAGAAATATCAGGTTGAGAGTATAAATATTTACTGATGACCTTTTTGGTATCGGACTGATCTACCTGGAAATAACCGTTTCATTACCGAAACGAAAATTTATACGATAGATCCAACCAGAATTGAAAGGAAGGTTCCTCATTCGTAGAAAATTAAAGTACCGACGTTAGTGGTAGACGTCACTAAAACCTCCGGGGGGGGGGTTTATTTCAGACTGTGACAAAGGGGTAGATAAAGGGTACTTCACTACCCTGACCAAAGGTACTAGAATCAAAAGACTTACAACTCGAAATTCGGTTGAAAAAGTGAGAGGAGAAAGTAAAAGTTGTTTTGCGAGAAATCAAGAAGAAGTAAAATATGGTATTCCCACCACAGTAGACGTATAGACTCCAATAACTATAAAGAGTTTCGTTAGAACTAAGATCGAACACGAAGTAGGTAGGGTCGTAAAGAGTACTACATGAGACTCATGTTCAATTTATTCGTCCCACTGTTATATGTCGGAACTGTATGAGGAAAAGGATAAACCTTGGTCAGACAACAAGGAACAGGTCAAGATTGACAACGAAGAACTGGACGTATGTCTAAAGAGTTCTCCGTCCAGTCCACCAGACCTAAGGGTAGAGAAAGTCTTAAAAGGTGTCAAACAACACTAGGTGTGTCAGTTTCCGAAACCGTATCAGTTATTCCGTCTTTATCTATAAAAAGATCTTGAGAAAACAAAAAAACTATTAGGTCTCCTACAACCGTCAAACTGGAGACCAAGGAGACGGAAAAGATTTTGGTCGAACTTGTAAACTTCCAGTACCAAGTGCATGACAACTTCTGACCGAACCTCTGAAAACTCGAAATGAAACGATCTAACACTCTACTCATGTTAACACGTCAACAGACTCATAAGAAACGGTAACGGAAAGAAACTCTGACCTTACTTTTAATTGGAAAAGGTCAGGACGCCGGTGACGACTCAAAAGGTTTAAACGACCGTATAATTCACGTCGTAAAAGTGTCGTAGTAGAAAGTCCTAAACTTTTCGAGTTGACCTTAAAGTAGTGGAGGTGATCGAAACAAGTATCACTACGAAGGATTCCGGGTGGAAGGTCTTACAGATCGAGATACACTTACTAGTGATAGCACTAATGGACCGAGTACTTCTACAAAAACCATATCAAGAAGACACATAAGAACGGTGGAGAAGAATTATAGTAGGAGAGGACAATACAGGATTACCAAAGACAGGAAATAACTCGGGTAGAAACGTACTTTACAAGGAAACCATAGAGATTAAAAGAACTTGTCTAGAGATCAGAAAGGATAAGATAACAAAAGGAGATAAAGAAACGTGACTAACGGCTCCTTCCGAAAGAATAGAGAGAAACTTTAAGAAACCTTGAGACGTAAGTTTATCCATATAGAAAGAGAAAGAAGAAACGGGAAACGAAGAAAAGAAAAGTATCGACAAACATTCCGGAGGAGTTTGTCGGTAAAACGAAAAAACGTAAGGAAAAAGAACCCATAACAGAACTAGGGACAGAGGACATGTGACAGTACTTGGAGGCAGGTATCAAGTAGTCCGTTAGAAAGTCAAGATTAGGGAACTTAGATAAAGAGTGAAGGTGACATATTAGTATTCCCTAAACTAAATCCAGTAATGACTTACCAGATCACTAAAAAGGATGAAAGAAGTTAAATCAGACTTAAACCGTTATTACCCAAGTACTAGACTCGGTGTCAGTCGAGGGTCAGAACAAAAACGACTGACATATCACTTAGAGGTAAAAACCGACGTTTCTTAGATTAGACTAAAACTACAACTGATAGACCACTACAGGTACAAATCTCAGAAGAGAAAACAACAACCTTCTCCCACGAAAGACACTGATCACTCCACAGAACTGTTTTGGGATGGACAGAAAGGGACGAAGTAAGACATGAGGTTCCAGTTCAAACGGACAATGAGATCCACAAAGAACTAAAGGAAGAAAACGTAAGGTAAAGGGATATTTCTCGCCACCGGATCTATTCGTTGGGGTGCAGGTCCCTCGACGTCGACGTGGCCGTGTCCTCCCGGTTCTCCTCGATGAGGTGTAAGTTCCAGTCCTCCCCACCGACACTTCTCTACGGGGGTACAGGTTCCATTCTGTGTGAATTCATCCTACCATCGACAACGTTCTCCCGTAGTCTCCCGTCTGTGACTTTGGTATTAGTATCTTTTGATCAATTAGACTAGTGTGTCTGGTGTCGGAACAGATTGAGTTACTTTGATTCGGTACGGCAAACCCCGGTGGGTTCTATCTGTCCAGTACCACCTCTCCAGACTGTCTTACACCAGGTGACCTCTTCCCTTACCATTTGGTGAAGTCATAAGAACGGAACTCTTGGGGTACTTGTCATACTTTTCCATTTTACTATCCTATGACTTTCTCCTTGAGGGGTCCAGACATCCATGGGTTATACGATGACCTCTAGTCACCTCTTTATTGAGGTCTTTCTTACTTCTCTACCTCGGTTTCGTTTTAGTTATGGGTCGACACCTTCACTGACCACTGTCTTCGTTCCAGGCTACGACATTTCTCGTTATAACGTATCCCTGGACCTCACAATCCAGGTACTTAGTTCCGTTTAACCTTCACCAGTTTGTCCTCTACCGTTCTCACTTGCACCTGTAAGATCCTTAATCGTTTGATTTTACCTGACCTTACCTAATTAAATTGAGTCTCCTGGTAATATAGATGATGACACCCGTCCTTAGGGAATCTTCTTTACCTCATCGGTAATACCAGTTGTTTTCTCAGGTTTTACGGTATGAACCTACGTCAGAGTTTTTGTTGTCTTACTAGACAAGTAAAGGTTCCGTTTGGTAAGTTATAGTGTCATTAGGTTCGGATACGGGGTTGGTCATTGCGATTTCTTCGACTTCAACTTACCAAGATACTTCTGGATGTTCTGGAAAATCTTGATTGTGGGTGTTTTTCTACAGGAAAAAGTAATATCCCCTGACCTCACGTTTTCAACCTTCAGTTCTTTGTGGACCTCATTATCCGTTTAAACCGGAACCTCATACCCTACTTCGTCCCGTTTCCGATTATCTTAAAACGGTTCTTTTCCGTGACCAGTATCGTTTGTGGGAGAAGGTTGTCGTGTTCTCTTCTGAGATGCGTACCTGTAGTGACCTACCAGTTGTGACTTTAGTCTAACTAATATAAAAAAACGTTGGTTTCTACCTCTTCGAGATGTGTCAGTTGTTTTTGTTCTGGTCCTCGACTGACACCGAGTCAAGTACTTGAGGAATATCGGTTTAAGTCTGAATTTAACTTTTTTCATCCTTTTTAGTGATCTGGTAAGTCCATACTGGATTTATTTTAGTGACTACTAATATTTCACCTTCACTCTTTAACTAAATTCCCTGATCTAGACTATCTATCTCACGGAGTACTTGATACCTGTCTCCAAGTACTCTAACATGTCCTCTGTCCCTAGTTCTGGTAGGAGTACCTTTTCTTCACGTTTTTTCGTTTTACCGACAGACCCCTTCGGAATGTTTATCGACACTTGTCTTCTCTTCACTTTTCGTTTCCTCTTTCCCTTTCTATATTCGTAGACTTACGTCTCGAGGTTTCTTATCGTTCCTCTCTATTCTTTCGGAAGGAGTCGCTAGTTACGTTTCTTTATCTTCTTTTGTTGTCTTACCCTTCCTGATTTCTAGAGAAGATCTTTTAATCTCTATCGTTTCCTTATAAAGTACGTTTCTACCCGAACTATTTCCTGTCTTTACCATACCTGGATTGTCTTCGTCTTCTATAATTCTTCTCCAACGTTCTTATGTGTCTTCTTACCATGTTTTTTCTAGAAGTACTGGGTCTATTAGTACTACTACACTAGTGAGAAGATCACGGTCTGTAGGACCTTACATATCAGTTCACCCGGAATCTTTCGTAGTGATACTTATTTTGATCACCTCCACTGCCTTAAGGTCAACTCGACAAAGTTTAGGACTTTCTACTACGACACTTTCACGACGTGAGTTATACGGTCGTTTAAACCTTTTGAATCGTCACCGGTGTCCTGACCATTCCAGTCAAAAGTAGGGTTAGGGTTTCTTTCCGTTACGGTTTCTTACTAGTTTGATGACCTTTTAACATGAGTAGAGTGTGTGATCATTTCATTACGAGTTTTAAGAGGTTCGGTCCGAAGTCGTTATATACTTGCTACTTGAAGGTCTACAAGTTCGACCAAAATCTTTTCCGTCTCCTTGGTCTCTAGTTTAACGGTTGTAGGTGACCTAGTAACTTTTTCGTTCTCTCAAAGTCTTTTTGTAGATAAAGACGAAAGAACTGATACGGTTTCGGAAACTGGCACACCCAGTGTTATTTGACCCCTTTCAAGAAGTTCTCTACCCTTAGGTTCTGGTGGACTGGACGGAGAACTCTTCGGATGTACGTCCAGTCCTTCGTTGTCAATCTTGACTTGTACCTTGTTGTCTTACCAAAGTTTATCCTTTTCCTCATGTAGTTCCGACATATAACAGTGGGACGAATAAATGGAATATACCTTTCATGTAGTACTCTTTGCGACCCGATCTTCTTCGTGTTCGACCTCAGTTCTAACGGCCCTCTTTATAGTTATTGGAGTCTATACGTCTACTGTGGTGGTAATACCGTCTTTCACTTCTCCTTGATTTCTCGGAGAACTACTTTCACTTTCTTCTTTCACTTTTCCAACCGGATTTCGAGTTGTAAGTCTTTTAATACTAGTACCGTAGACCAGGGTAGTGAAGTACCCTTCACTACCCCTTTGTCACCTTCGTACCGACTAAAATAAAAAGAACCGAGGTTTTAGTGACGTCTACCACTAAAGTGGGTACTTTAATTTTCTGCGAATGAGGAACCTTCCTTTCAATACTGGTTGGATCTATCGTAAAACTTTTCGTCTCTGTAATGAAACGGTTGTTTCCAGTCAGATCAGTATCGTTACCAAAAAGGTCACCAGTACATACCTACACTCTGAACGTGACACTTCTTTCGACTCGCGACTATTTAACTAGGAAAACTTGACACCAAACCTCTTCTGAGAACTCTCAGGGAACCTGACGTTCCTCTAGGTTGGTCAGGTAAGATTTCCTTTAGTCGGGACTTATAAGTGACCTTCCTGACTACGATTTCGACTTTGAGGTCATGAAACTGGTGGAGTACTCTTCTTAACTGAGTAACCTTTTCTGGGACTACGACCCTCCCTCACCCCCATCTTCCTCTTCCTCTACTGTTTTCTACTCTACCGACCTACCGTAGTGGCTGAACTACCTGTACTCAAACTCACTTGAGGTCCTCAACCACTACCTGTCCCTCCGGACCTCACGACTCTAAGTACCTCATCGTTTCTCAACCTATGTTGACTCGCTGACTTGGCTTGACTTGAGGGATATCATTTTTCCTGTCGAAAAAAACCCACAATCAAGATTTTCCAGAACATTCAGAAGTACCTTGGCAAGTTGAAGTCGAAGAAGTCGTAAGGACCAGTCAGGTATCTGAACCTAATGCCATTATAACTTACCAAACAGAACCTTTACTTTTCTCTAGTAAGAGAACATAAAATCTAGGGTAGGTACAGGACGTAAAGCCAGAGAAAACAACTGATACTACCGATGAGGTAAAAAAGACTCACTAAGAACGGGTGTAGTTATCTATATTATCAGTAGACTCAATTTAAGTGAGTAAGGTCAGGTAAAATCTAACGACTAAGGATTTTACAGTTATAAGTGAGAACGGTAAAGGACAAACTGTTGAAGGTTAAACAGAACAAAGTACCTGGATTGTAAGGTCCAAGGATACGTTATAACGAGATATGTCGAAACCTGAAAAGAAGATAGTGGTCAGTGTAGATGTTGGCCCACAACAAAAACGAAACCGAGGTAGACAAGTAAGAAAGACCTCAATAAAGAGGTGACTAGAGGTCGTCGTATAACCCGTCGATGACTGGACCCCTCAAGTAGAAAGTCACAGGATAGAAAAAGGAAAAGTACGACAAGTACCTAAAGAGTTCCGTCCTTATGACTTCAACCAACGGTAAGGGAAGAGGTCACCTGGTGTAAGACAGTCTGGAGAGGTGGTACTGGGTAGACAGAACCCACCGGGATGTACCGTACCGAGTACAAAGTAACTCAATGTGTTCCGACACCAGGTACAATAGTCTAACCAATCAAAAGGGATTAACCCCAAAAGTCATACAGACGGGAGACTACCTCCTCCTATTCACAGAATACCTTCGAAGGACTGCCCTCTCTTACTGACTCCCCCTTTGACCTAGAATAAGAATACCCACCCCGGTACGAGTCATTTAGAAAATAGGTTAAAAGACAATTACCCCCTCGATACAAGGGAAGGACGATAAATGGACCCTGGTTTGATACCACCTCCATTACTTCTATAACTGATGAAGGAAATTTTCTAGGGTACGTAGGTGATAATTATCTGACTCGTTGTTGAGTACCAGTCCCCTCTCTCGGTTTCTAGAAGAGTAAGGATCCTATTTCGGTCATGAACTTAAAATTAACACTTAAAGGACACAGGGGGAAGACTTTCACTTTCACAAACAATATTTATTTTCGTAAAATTAAAACGAGAAGTCAAGTTTTAAAAATATCCTCTTTGAGGAAAGGAGAGCAAGTGTACGTACGAGTTAACAAGTCAGTACAGGTTGTGAAATCGTTGGGGTACCTGACATCGGATGGTCCGAAGAGACAGGTACCCTAAAGGGGTCGTTCTTATGAAGTCACCTAATGGTAAAAGAGGAGGTTCCTTAGAAGGACTGGGTCCCTAAGTTGGACACAAAGGACGTAGAGGACGTAACCGTCCGTCTAAGAAATGGTGACACAGTGGACCCTTCGGAAGGAACGGAACCACATACACCAAAGACATGTGACCACTAGGGGTGAGTATGGGAGGTCAGATTCGTATTCGTTTCCTGACTCCGAACCGGTTTCTCTTACACGGTAGGAGACTGTCTCGTCCACCAAGTTCCTCCCTATAATTATGGTTCGTTTCACTAATCACAGTAGAGACCTTTTACTCTCCCTCACAAACGACTTATTTTGAAGGAGTAAAACGACTTTAAGGGACGATATTTCTGTTATATCTCGATCTTTAAACTCACCGAAAATTTTTAAGATTTATAATTTTAAAGACTTTTATTCCAATACCAAAGATGGGACATTCTCACAATACTTATAACACTACAAATATATTTGTAGTTTTGTATTGAAACGGATCATATGTTATCTATATGTAATTCCTCACCCACTACCTGTCCCTCCGGACCTCACGACACCAAGTACCCCAGCGTTTCTCAACCTGTGCTCACTCGTTGACTTGACTTGACTTTACAATCTATTTCGATTTCATATTTCCACGTTTCATACATCCTTAAATAATAGGTTTCTTAATATAGAGATATTTTTATAACGGATATAACATTCTAAACTGAGATAATAAAGGTTCATATCGATATAAACCTAATGATTCATAACTTGATTAGTTTTTCAGTGATGTTTTTATGAGAAACTTTGTTTCCCATACTGTCTACGTTAATTGAAACATGTAGAGATCTCACAATAATGCATACGAGTACTCTACTGAAACCTGAACGTTCAAAATCTTCAACAAGTTATGTAAAAAATCACAATTTACGTAAAATGAAGTCGGTCTATGAACCTATAATGAAGTAGTAATTAACTTAGGTACGGAAACATTTACACGTTAACCATATTGTTTTTTTTAGGGATAGAAGAACATATCACAGTCCCAAAAATATGTGGAAATTTACAACAATGATTCTTATTCTTAGTAGTCTTCTGACGAATATACAAGATACTTCTCCGGGTGACAATTTCTTTTTAAGTAGAGATACGACGGACAGAATGGAACCCGACGATATTGTTATATGGTATCTAACCACCCGAATTTCTTGTCCATAAATAAAGAGTATCAAGACCACCGACCCTTCAGGTTCTAGTCCCAAGGACGTACCAATGCAAGACTACTCTCGGGAGAAAGTTGAAACCGGTGCATGAACGAACCCAAGAGTGTACCGATTTTCTCTCTCAGACCATAGAAAGAGAAGAATATTACGGTGTCTCGGGTAGAACCCGAGGGGCGTTACTGGAATAGAGTTGGATTAATGAGGAGTCACTAGGGTAAAGGTTTATGGTAATGTAAGTTATATATTTGAAACCCCCTGTATGTGTAAGTCAGGAAATTTTGATGGAACTGAGATAAGGGTCGTCAAAGAACTTCTTAATAAGTTAATAAACTTAATAAGTTATTAATAAGATTAACGATCAGTCATTTTTTCTATCCATTGTCTAATCTACGATCATTAATAATGGTTTACGTTTTACAGACGATAATTCGGTTTGATGACAGAGTTGATGTACTCGTTATAAAGACTATGACTAAACGAAAAGAAGAGAGAAGGGGTTCTTCCCGTGCAGAAGTGAATTGGGGTTCTCACTGTTAAAATGTACTCTCAGTACTAAATTTGACACTAGAGTACCGTATTCCCGACAGTCGTGACTGTCGTATTCCCGACAGTCGTGTCCACCGTATTAAAACTTATAAAAGTAAACTCAAAAAAGTCCTTCTCATCCACTTACCACAACCTTCGGTCTTTAAAATAGTTCATTTATAAGTGTTCATAAGATATTAAATTTGTCTCACTCACCTTAAGTTTCTTACATATATGATGGGTACTCTTAAAAGACCAAAATTGAGAAGTACGTGGTGGTGGTACCTAAATACGTACGTACGTACGATTCAGTGAAGTCAACACAGACTGAGACGCTGCGATACCTGACAGTGGGAGGTCCGAGGAGACAGGTACCCTGAAGGGTCCGTTCTTATGACTTCACCGAACGGTACGGGAGGAGGTCCGTACCTAAGATATATTTGTAAGTTTAGTTCTTGTGAAGTATAGATATATGTCTAGTAGAAGATAGATGAAGTCCGGGTAATACTGATTCGTAAACCTGACAAAACAAACCAGAGAGACAAAACTTTTCAATCTTTACTTTCGTTCTCTCTAGTTCACCTGTGGGAGTTATGATCCGTGGTCTAAGAGTTTACAGAGTTTGTCTTTAGGAATTGAAGTTTTACACTATTTTATTCAAAATATTTTATTAACGTCTACTATAATTCCAAAAGTATTACCGACTAAAACACAGTCCGACCCAGGATGTCGGGCCTTCCTCCTGTCCTCCTCTCTCCTCTTCTTTCATTTTCTATCTCTAATTTTTTTTTTTTTAAAAAGGTAATACCAAATGATACCGAAGGGACCACCGAGTCTGTGATTTATTAACCGTACTTTACGTCCTTTAGGACCAAGTTGGGGACCCAGTACTTCTAGAGGATCTCTTCCCTTACCGAGGGGTGAGGTCATAAGAACGGACCTCTTAAGTTACCTGTCTCCTCGAATCACCCGATGTCAGACGTCCCTACGTTTCTCAGCCGGGGTTGACTCGTTGATTACGAAAGTAAAAAAGTGAAAACCGAATAATGTCCTATAACTTATATCAAAGACCACGATATGTTATCACGGAACGACAAATGGGTAAGAAATATATTATCAAACGTAGACTTACTCAAAAAAATTACCTACCAAGAAGATGTCGAAAAGAAAGGAAAGTCAAAATGGAAACTCGAACCGTAAATATCTGGATTTATTGTTATAATTCTAAGGGAACTCTTACTAGGTGAAACCTAGTAGTTTTGGTGACCTAAGTACTTTTGAATTGATCTTTCTAGACTTAAATCGGTTTCATTCGTAAAAAGTTTCATGAAAACTGAACCTTTTTCGAGAAGTCACCCTCAACATTAAGGTAGAACAGACATCCCGAAAAGAAAAATTTTATTAAAAACTTACCGTATATTATTTATGTAAATTCGTTTATATATATCTATATTCATCTATCGAAACCTAATTGTGTAATAGGTTTTTATATTTTATAAAATTACGATAGAAGTCTTCTCTTTATTATGTTTTTTATATATGACGTTAGAAAAGGTAATTTTCATTTTCGAAAAATAAAATTAAAGTAAATTTCCAGTATTAAATAACTTTTCATTTAAATTGTTGGATTCCCATGTAGTATAAACCAAAACACTCATTTATTTATAGATATTTTATAAAAATTACGTACAATACTCTTTTTTCACGGTAACACTGGTCTACACATCTCAAGAACGGGATTTTATTTACTCGATTAAAAATTAAAAATGTAAACACTTATTGATTTATCTATTCTTTACTCTAAATGTTACAATAAACTTTTCAGACACTTATTGTATGAGATACGTCACATTAATAAAGGGTATTACGATTCGGTAGAAATTACGAGTAATCGAATACGAAAAGTTTAACTAAAAATTTCATGATTTGTATGTGTTCTTAAAACCAGACTACTTCCCTTTTAACTTGTTTTAAACGGCTTAATATAGTAATACGAGGATCAAAGGAATAACGTAAAGTTGTAGAGACACGGAACACGAAGGACGGAAATTGCTTATCAATTAATACCTATATTTAATTTGTTATAAACTGACTCTTAAAAAATTTTTTCGTTACACGACAAATTTTGATTACATGATCTGTTCTATTAGATGACTTAGTCTTTAATTCTCCGACTCAGTACTCGGTCGAGTAGACTGGAGGAGGTTTGTAGCTTTTGCGAGTGAACTCCTGTGTACTTAACAGACTCTGATAAAGAAAAATTTCCCTCGTAAAGAATTTATTACTGAGATAAAAAATAAGTTCCTTATCTTTAAAGTCATCTCTAGTTATCACAGAACTTAAAATCCTTGGCAATATGGGCACTTGGTTACTGATCCTTTTAGATAAGATTAGGTTTGGGTAATCAAAGAGGTCCTTTTTTGACTTCGGGATTCTTAAATACAGAAACAGTTTACAAATTTACGTCAATCTATTTATGGACTTTTGTTGAGTCTCTACAAACAAAATATATGAATGATAACCGTAATTATAAAAATTTAGTAAATTGTACTAACTATAATTATAACTTAAATTACAGTATAATAGAGATCATAACAATAATCCTTCCTTTTGCTTCTTATAAGTCAAGGAGAGTGATCCTAGTAATCTGATAGTTTCAATATTGTTTTAAACTTTAATTTTCCTTTTAATGACCGTAAAAGGTAAATACTTCTAATCTTATAACTAAAAAACGACACCTTGACAAGATCCAAAATGTGTATCGAAAACTTAGAATTTAATGAACTGATTGAACACGGTAAGGTACAATTTTTTGAAAGTCTTAAAGGTCGTGACTAAAAAATTATTATCATTTAACCTGAAATCTTGACTAGAATTTCATATTTTTTCACTTTATTCTTATCTCTATTTATGATCATTTCATAGATTGATGAATTAAGAAACGTGTATCTTGTAGGATCAAAACCTCTCTCAAGTATAAAAGGTAAAAAGAAAACAAAACAAATCATGATACACATAGTCACCGTAGACCGGGGTAGTGAAGTACCCTTTATCTACCCCTTTGTCATCTTTGTCACAGTCTGAAATAAAACCCCCCGAGGTTTTAGTGACGTCTACCACTGACGTCGGTACTTTAACTTTCTGCGAATGAGGAACCTTCTTTTCGATACTGGTTGGATCTATCGTATAACTTTTCGTCTCTATAATGAAACGGTTGTTTCCAGGCAGATCAGTTCCGATACCAAAAGGGTCACCAGTGTATACCTACACTCTCAACCTGACACTTCTTAACTACTCGCGGCTTCTTAACTACGAAAACTTGACACTACAACCTCTACTGAGAACTCTCAGGGAACCTGACGTTCCTCTAGGTTGGTCAGGTAAGACTTCCTCTAGTCGGGACCCACAAGAAACCTTCCTTACTACGATTTCGACTTTGAGGTCATGAAACCGGTGGAGTACGCTTCTCAACTGAGTAACCTTTTCTGAGACTACGACCCTCCCTAACCCCCGTCCTCCTCTTCCCCTACTGTCTCCTACTCTACCGACCTACCGTAGTGACTGAACTACCTGTACCCAGACTCACTTGAGGCCCTCAACCACTACCTAGACCTCCGGACCGCACGACGGTAAGTACCCCAGCGTTTCTCAGCCTGTGCTGACTCACTGACTTGACTTAACTACACATAGTTTCAGGTTTTGTTTTAGCCTTTAGTGTTTCCTAAATTTTGTCTCCCGTAAGTTATACGTCTTACCCAATGTGTCAACTACCTTCTCGATCCTTCGGTTTGTCCTACCATCTATTGTGTCTCTAGTCTATTGTGTCTTCCGATGACGAGAGGGACTTTACCTCCCATTTCCTGACACTTTAAGTCCTTTGCACCGTCCTGACTGACCGGACACACCTCGACACGTTTCGTGTATCGATGAGAAGTTCTACGACAGGTTCCGTCACTCCCTTGCCGTCTCTATTGACCCGAGGACACCAAGGAAGACGGGAGATTAAAGGGTGACCTTCAAGTGGAACTCGGTCGAGTCTGTCTTCGTGTCCTTAAGGGAGACAGGTAGGGGGAGTTTGGGAAGGGGACGGGGTGGACGACGGCGTGAAACCCTTTACAACGGTCGCTATGTCACTTCTTTACTTCCGAGTACCTTAAGACTAAATGAAAGGAAAAAAAAAAAAAAATTACCTGTTAACTCTGTTACAATCACTAGAGAAGAAGATTCTACGGTCACATGAAAGGTGTTTTGAAAAACTGTGTGTAAAACAGTATTAATGAACGAACTTGTTCACGGAGCGGGTTATCCAACACTGGAAGAACTCATCTCTTCGGTCGAATAGTAAAGGTAACGGTCGTCATAGCAGAGTATATATGGTCCGTGGTACATATGGTCTCCGTACCTTGTAATTAGACGGTCGAGGGTATCCATTAACTACGGGTTTACCGTTTTCGATCTCTATCTTCTTATTTACAGACTCCATCGTTACGGACACGGAGTATCGATGTGTGGAAGTACGTAGCTTATAGAGGAACGTCTCAAAAACGATTACAGTGGTGACGGAAGTATACATTCCTTTGGGACTTATTTACGTTTGGAGAGGTAGACTTTTAACTGTCATTTCTCTTGTTAGAGACACCGACACTAGTACGACACATCCCATCGATGAAGTGTGTGTGTGTTTGTTTATTTGTGAAAAAGGATATAACAAGTAAAATCTAAATTAAAATAAAATAACAGATTCGGTTCTCAAACTGACGGACGAGTTAATTGTACCGAATTCTTCCTTTCCCGTTTATAACCGGGCGTAAAGATATACTAAATAATCTTAGTACCGGAAGTGATCCGTCCGTAGTACTCTAATATTTGGTCCCACATAACTCCAAAGAAAGAACGGAGTCAGAGTCCTTTATAAACTTTTCATGATCCTTGTTTCCCTCGAAGAGTCGAAGAGACAGGACGACCGGACGGACCCAAACTGTCCACCTTACCACTGTAACTCCAATAATGACTTCGTACATAAGACAACTAAGACCGAGGACTAAACCTTCTCGACGTTTGTGAAAGTTCCGTATATAGGACGTTTTTCACAGGGTTCATTCGAGACATTTACATGTAACCAGGTATATCAAAAAGAGGGTACATAAACAAATGAGGTGTTTACAAAAAAAATCACGGACGGGTACGGGGTATAATACTCGACTCTTATGTTTATACTTTTTTACGAAAACGTAGACCAGAAGTTCTTCGTCTCCCTCAAGTCTCAAAACACCTTTCCCTCGGTGCTTTTGTTCACAAATTTAACAAATTCATCTGGGATATATTCGATAAGATTACAAACTACGTACCTTTTCTACCTGATCTCCCACCCCCTTCTGAAGTGTGTCCTCTTACACAAACTCAGTTTCCCTACTCTTTGTATTTCTTTTCCGGTCCACTTCTAAATGGTTCTGTACATCCGTACCCTCTCGTACTCTTAAAAGATCCTTAAGGTAGATGACGAAAATGATCTATTCTTCATCCTCTCCTACAACTCCCCTACTCTGACTTCCCCCACTTGACTTTATTCCTACTTCAAGAAATACACGGTCGATTCCTCAATTCTCAAAATAGGACATTAACTACTATTCGGTAACTTTTAAAAACTCGTACCATTTTTATAAAGTTTCTAAAAAGACAACATCACTTTCTTGATAAAACTTCACCTCTAATCCAAATTTTTGTCCTTCAGATTAATCTTCATTTAAAATTATTAGTTACTCCTCCGAAAGTGAACTTTGAGTAATTTGTCTATAATAGAATTCTCGTTCGGTCGTACGCTACTCAGTGATCCGTATATGACACCTTGCTTCACCAGTACCCGGGACGAAAACATCTTAGTGTCGAGTTGTTACTACTTCATATTCCGACGTCAGGTACCCCAGCGATTCTCAGCCTGTGTTGACTCACTGAAGTGAAAGTGAAAAGTGAAAGTATGTAACCTCTTCCTTTACCGTTGGGTGAGGTCATAAGAACGGACCTCTTATGGTCCCTAACCCCTCGGACCACCCGACGGCAGATACCCCAGTGTGTCTCATCCTGTGCTGACTTCCCTGAATCGTCGTCGTCGTCGTCGTTTCGACGTTCCCGTTATTACCTCGACCTCTCTTTCCTCATATTGTGTCCTCTCCTCACTTCTACCTACTTTGACCTGAAACTGTGTCGTCACACCTTTCTGTCTCTGTAGGCTCTACGACTCAACTTGACACAGGGGTAGTGTAGTTTACACCCAACTTGACGAGTGGTAGTTTAATCATACAACTTTAGGATTGGACATCATGGAGTCTTGCACTAGAATAAATGTTTATCCCAGTACCCACTTCCTTTCAATGTGCCGAGTTTCATCACACCTCAATTTTGAGAGGAGACCCAGGAGGAGTGGTAAGATACGTTTTGTTTCTTGAGAGAGTGGACTTCCTTTTTTTTTTTTTTTTCTATAATTCCAACTAATGCGGGTCGAGGGTCGGTCAGGTCGGAGACCGGTTAGAGGTCTTAAGTAACGGGGTCGGCAAATTCTCTATTGATGAGGCTTGTTGGGACCTCTTCTCCGGGGGAATTCTGTCATCAAAAGGTATATATACGGATATATATGAATGAGAAGAGAACCCAATCACGTCGTCGAGTGGTTAGAGTGACGACGGGGAAGAGCGGAGTAATTTCCACTAGACAAGGACATTTCACGACCAGAACAAGAAAAAGGCTTGGAGTGGAAGAGATTAAGGGAATAGGATGTGACCCTCCATTAATCAATCTTACTCCAGTATGACCTCACCCCACTCATAGATTAGACTATACTAACCACAGGCCCAGTAATTCTACAAAAAAAACATATCAAGAAGATACATAAGAACGGTGCAGAAGAATTATAGAAGACGAAATTCCAGGTATGGCAAAGAAAGGAAATAACACGGGTATTAACGTACTTTATAAGAGAACCATAGAGATTAAAAGAACTTCTCTAGAGAGTAGAAAGGGTAAGATAAGAAAGGAAATAAAGAACTAGTGAATCCTTCCGAAAGAATAGAGAGAAACAATAAGAAACCTTGAGACGTAATTCTACCCATATAGAAAGGAAAAGAGGAAACGGAAATCGAAGAGAAGAAACGTTTTAAGTGTGAATTTAACTTCTTTCATCTCTTTTGGTGATCTGGTGAGTCCATACCGGATTTAGTATAGGGAATGCTAACATGTCACCTTCACTGTTTATCTAACTTCCCTAATCTAAACTATCTGTCTTACGGACTCCTTGATACCTACCTCCAAGTACTGTAACATGTCCTCCGTCACTACTTCTGGTAGGGGTTCTTTTTCTTTACGTTTTTTGGGTTTACCAACAGATTCCTCCAGAATCTTTATCGACTCTTTTCTTCTCTGTGATTTCCGTTTCTTATTTCGTTTCTATATATGTAGACTTAGGTCTCAAGGTTTCTTCCCGTTCCGCTTTATTCTTTCGGAAAGATTCATTAGTTACGTTTCTTTGTCTCCTTTTTTTATCTTACCCTTTCTGATTTGTTGGGTCAAACACCATAAGACAAGGTCTCAGGAGTCCTTAGATTATGTCTACGAAGAATCCAAGGGTCGAACTGGTCAAAATAAAATATCACTCTTTGTACTATACTTGAACTAAAAAAGAGGTAATACACAGTCGTGTTTCCTTCGAAGAAAGAATAGGTGTAGGGAGTATTCAAGATTCTTACGACGAAAATAATAGCTTAAACATGATAAGAATACTTAACATAAACTTCAACCTTTACCTATCTTGGTACCAAAGAGTACGGTTACAACTAAGGAAAAAGTCAATGATTCCGTTACCGTTGGGTGAGGTCATGAAAACGGACCTTTTGGGGTACCCGTCTCCTCGGACCATCCGACATCAGGTACCCCAGCGATACTCAGCCTGTGTCGACTCGCTGAAGTAAAAGTGAAAAGTGAAAGTACGTAACCTCTTCCTTTACCGTTGGGTGAGGTCATGAGAACGGACCTTTTGGGGTACCCGTCTCCTCGGACCATCCGACGTCAGGTACCCCAGCAATACTCAGCCTGTGTCGACTCGCTGAAGTGAAAGTGAAAAGGGAAAGGACTTAACCTCTTCCTTTACCGTTAGGTGAGGTCACAAGAACGGACTTCTTAGGGTCCCTACCTCCTCGGACCACCCGACGGCAGACACCCCAGTGTGTCTCAACCTGTACTGACTTCACTGAATCGTCGTCGTCGTCGTCGTCGTCGTCGTCGTCGTCGTCGTGACTTAGTGAACGTTTCGATCCGATTTTTACACTTTTTCAATTTTTTTTGTTTTGTTTTGTTTTTTAAGTAAATCTAACAGCAAAACCGATCCTGAACATCAATCCCTTAATTATCTTTATATCATATAAGGGACGATTATGTCAATATACTTGTTCCGATGCACATATTGGACAAATCGTTGAACTATTAAATAACAAAATACTATGAAATTTGAGGTAGAAATTTTTTTTGGTGGCGGTCTCAGACAATCGTGAAAACGAACTAGAAACACCTTATGATACTTTTATTATTATTTGGAGATCCATCTTATTTGTTAGACAAACGCTGTTAACGGGTTCACGGAAGACCGTTCAGATCAGGAAAGACGAGAGAAATTTCAACACTTCACGTTTAACGAAACGCCGTCATTATGTAAGACCGGTTTTATCCTTCTTTCATACATGTTCAAAGTGAAATTTCAACGCTGACCACTAAGTTAGTAGACTTGAAGTAGTCACCGAAACACTTTAACCGAGAAAAGACTCCTTCGTAAAAAAGGGATGTTTAGTCTAAAATTTGATAATAACAGAACATAATGACGAGTCATTTTTTATCTTGACCCCTCTTTTATACCACCATATATTGAATACCAGTGTAAAATTTCCTGTGTAAACGAATCTTACATTATACTGAATTAGTGATAATGGTAAAGATAAGTTTTATAATGGACAGAGGTCTCGACCGGAGGTAAATCATATATTTGTGCTTCGTGAAGGACGATTTCACTGCCCACCTATCTTTAACCAGTATACACTCTTATATTACACCTGTAATCGGTGGGAGGTTCGAGGTTAAAATGGGACAAATAAAAAGTAAAAGTGACGGTAATAAGGATCCACAGTAAAGATAATTCATCGGTATACTAGACTGAGGATTTCAACTATAGATAAACAAAAGGTTTTAAGTAAAAGAATATTAGTTTACACGTTATTCGTGTCTAATTCTCCAAACCTTTTTAATATTGTATAACGGACCAGAGATTTTTTTTTTTTATTGATCTTTACTACCCAAAACAAAAGAAAAATGACCATAAACTCTTAGACGGGTTATTAAAACAGACTAGTAATATTATGAGGTGTCACACAGTAAAAATCAGTCAGTACAGGTTGAGAAACACTGGGGTACCTGACATTGGGTGGTCCGAGGAGACAGGTACCTTATGAGGTCCGTTCTTATGACCTTACCTATCGGTAAGGGAAGAGGTCTCCTAGAAGGGTTGGACCCTACCTTGACCATAGCGAACGAAAAGTCCTTATAAGAGGTGACAACTTCGTGGTCCCTTCGAGAAAAGAGAATAAATCAGAAACTAGGTGAGGTTATAGTGAAGATTAATAGGGATTAACGATTCACTCCGGAAAGGATAATAAGTCAAAAAATGAAATAGACGACATGAACGGTGACAACCAGGAACCCGAAGACACTAGTCCGTGAGAGGACCCAGAAGACATAGCTGTGACGAAGAAGTAACAGAAGGATAAGTAGAGGAGGAGGTGTAGTCAAAGAGTACGAGTAACCTCACAGAGTATTAAAGTATATTGTTTGTCATAACATAACAAGTTTGGAGAAGGAACTGAATGTGTAGAGTGTCAGATGAGCCATACTACTTTACTAGGTATCCTTTGAATGGACATTATACAGTTTTTCGTTTAAACAGAGGAGGTGTGGTTCAAAGAGAAAATCGGGTATGAAAGATCGAGATACTTACCTTAGTACCGGTCCCTTGAACGTATCATTAAACATTAATTAATTGAGAAGGGGGAATAGGTGATAGGTATATATTAATTAAAATCTAATAACACAAAAAAAAAAAAAAAAAAAACTACCGAAAACCCTATACTCAAGAGTCTGTTCCATAACCTGACCCCGGGAACCGTCACTTTCACGTCAGGACTGGGGACCTAACGGTCCCTTAAGGGACCAATGACGACTAAAAATTTAGGGTTGAGTAGGGGTACCAGTAATGAAATCGAGTTCAGGAATAATAGAGAGAAGACTGACGAAAGAGAACTAATCAAAGAATTAACCAGAGGAAATAGGTAGGAGCATGGTCGGTTTAGATAGAAGTTAGGCAAACGGTCTTACTGGGAAGTCTTTTAGTCTAAATTTGTAAATTCTGAGAAACTATTTTCGGAAAGTTAAGGAATGCTAAATCCTCTATGTAAGGTTCGTAGTATTAAGTCCCGTTTTCGAGAGAGTAGACCAGGAACAGATTAAAGGTCACATGGAGACCAATGGGTTACAGAATGTGAAGAACGTAGTCGTTTTGGTTTGATGAACACAAAAACAGACTGTGGTAAGTCAAGGAGACGGGACACAGAAACGAGAGTGAAAATTCTTCAGAGAGAGGAAAAAGTAGGAACTGGATCGATTAAGGATTCTTTGGTGAATCCACAGTAAAAGAAGTATTACGAAAGTAACGTTTGATAGAGGACAAGGGATATCCCATCTCCTCAATAAGTCATTTATAAACAACTTACTTAATGAGAGGAAGTAAAACAACTAGATTCACCTGCTAGTAGATTTTTGTACAGTTGTAATATAATCTTGATGGTTGTGATTAAAAGTCCAGTTACATTTTAATTATAAGAACGTAACTAAATAGGGTACACCCCGACACTTTCACCCTGACTCGAGAAGAGAGAAGAACCTTATTAACAAAAGGGTTTAAAACACATTGATCAAGGAAAAATATCGTAGTCTTCAACCAAAGTATACGATGATAAACTCACTCATCTTTTATAAACGTATTTTAAGGATATTTTGATGTTTAATGTATATTCTTTCACTTTTACAATCAGAAAGTCAGAACAGGTTGAGAAACGTTGAGTTACCGGACATCCGACGATCCTAGGAGACACGTACCCTAAAGGGTCCGTTCTTATGTCCTCACTCATGGGTAAGGGAAAAGGTCCCTTAGAAGGGCTGGGTCCCTGACTTGGGTCCAGAGGATGTAATGTCCGTCTAAGAAATGGTAGTCTTATCTGGTGATGTTTACGTTTGTCCATCCGTTTATACAGGTTCATTTTCGATCAGTGAGTCAGGTTGAGGAACGCTGAGGTAGAGGGTGGTCCGAGAAGACAGGTACCTTAAGAGGTCCGTTCTTATGAAACCACCCATCGAAGGGAAGAGATCGTCTTAGAAGGACTGGGTCCCTAGCTCGGGTCCACAGGACGTAACATCCGTCTAAGACTCAATAATGTAAACAAATTTAAACGTCTTAGTTTCTAATGTAAGAACGACGTTCGATATTAAATGTAACAAAAATGAATCAAGGTGTTCCGTTCAATTTTCGTAAAAATCATACGAGTTAGAACTCTACTTTAATATTGGACATTTGACTCTGTCACTGTCTTCAGTCTTTCTGTGACTATTGAGACCTAAATAGGAGTTAATGTAAGTATCCAAGTCGTCAAATAAAAGAATGGTATCTTCTTTTACAACTACCCGTAAACATAACACTAAACGGAGTGGTGTTTCGAATAAGAAACCTAATATGAGAACTTTCAGAACCCAGTATGTCTGATTTTGTAAATATCCGATAATAAGAAGGTTCTTCTTTTTGTTTTTAAAATAACAATGATACGGGTGAAGTCGTTCTTGGTACTAGGACTGTTTTAAGAGAGTCTAAACAAAATTAATCCATTCACTCAATTTTCTAGGTTTAGTAGCGGAAAGTTTCATATATAAAAAAATTTAAACGGAAAAGGGACATGAATGACACTTTATAAACCTTGTGTTTTCTTATGTACATTACACACATACACTTAGTACCACGTATAATAATTTCGGTGGTAGGTACCGTTCCACTAAGATTAACCGTTGGTTTAGGGAAATCATGGTCAGGATTAAGGTACCTGAGCATGTCATTGTATGAATCCCAAAAAAAAAAAAAAACATACACAGACAACATTTCCAAGTTTCTCTCGTTGTTTTTCCAAAAGGTAAAGGGGTCACTCAATACTACAAGAATAAGGAATTGTACTCACTTTCGCTTACGGCTTGACCGTCTCCTTATATGTACACGATGATTATTCAGGTGATTAAAAAAGTGAAAAAGGTACAGGATGACACATTTGAAAAAAAAAGGGATATCTTACTTTAATAGGAGGTATAAAGGTTGATCAACGGTAGATAGATAATACCAGAGTAAGAAATCCCTCTTTTCATAGAAACCCAAATCCATCTCCTTCTGGCCAACGTGCTTTCCTCCTTAAGAGTAACAGTTACATTATAACCTCTTTCTGCCCTTTTTCGCCATAGGAACACAGAAGACCAACAGGGGGACCGACTATACTGAATTTTGTGTTTTGTCCACTTCGCGACTGAGCGAAGTCTTACTACGTACTTCACCGTCTACCACTCTAACATAACCTTGGTCTAAAAAGTACGGGTTAGAGTACGGGAACACGTAAAGTCGACGATAAAAAGTAAACAATATTTTTACGGTAATAGAACTGGTCATTACGTCAACGAGTCTCTAAAACTTTAGGAATTTCAGAATAAAAAAGTCTCTCGGACACGACCTTGTGGTGGCCGACACACAGCACACGTAACATAATCCGATTACATCCCACCTTTATCGTTTAACTGAAACTATTGCCTAAAAGTTCACACGAGAAACACCTACTTTACGACAAAGTGAATAATACTAAAAAAGTCCGTCATTAAATAAACATTTACAGAACTGACGTGAAATTACGGTGAGACAGAGACCCCCCACTCAGATACAATGTTTGTCAGTGTCTCTATTGCTTCAATCCTTATGTAGGAGTTACACTATAAACAGATCCCGGACTTTGAAAAACACAGGATTGTCGGACCGTCCTTGTTTACTAAGTTGTTCTAAATCGTCGGATTCCCATCCTTCCGATGTCTAATTGTATGTCAACGGGTTTCCGTAATATGTATTTTCAGGAAAAATATTCCTTCAATCTTTGACTGTCAGTCCGTACTTCTCCGGTAGAATTATATAAAAGAGGATTACGAATAAACTTTATGACCACCACCACCCACCATGACCCACCACCTCGGTCTCTTTGTTGTAACGAAGACTCATTGGTCCCTAAATATAGCTTCTCTTGACAAAAAAAGGATTTTCTCTTTCTTTCAGTTTATATACTGACAATACATATGAGTCAGTACAGACTGAGAAACACTGGGGTATGTGACATCGGGTGCTCCGAGGAGACAGGAACCTTAATAGGTCCTTTCTTATGATCTCACCCAACGGTAAAGGAAAAAGTCCCCTAGAAAGCTTGGGTCCCTAGTTTGGACACAGAGAACGTACAGGACGTAACCGTCCACCCAAGAAATGGTCGACTCTGTGACTCCTTCGGGTACGACTCCAACCAGCGAGTCAGCACAGACCGAGAAACACTGGGGTACCTGACGTCGAACGGTCCGAGGAGACAGGTACTTATAAGAGGTACCTGTTCTTGTGACCTCACCCAACGGTACGGAAGGAAGTCACCTAGAAGGGTTGGGTCCCCAGCTTGGGTCCAGAGGACGTAACGTCCGCCTAAGAAATGGTAGACTCGGTAGTCCCTTCGGGTTCATGTCACCGCACCCATCGGATAGAGAAGAGGTCCCCTCGATGAGTTGGGCCCTTAGATCCCAGAGGACGTAACGTCCGCGTAAGAAATGGTCGACTTGGTGGGCCCTTCGGGTATCCGATGAGAATTATGTTCCAAAAGTGCCTGAAGAACCTACCCCACTTACAAGCACAAGCCCACATCCAATAATCTTCGTTTATCCAAGATCCGGTCTCGACCACTCAGAAGAGACATGTCCCAGTCTTGTCATTTGTAAAGTTCGAAACACCCGACGTACAAGAGACGGTACTGACAATTATGATGGAAGACGATTACACACGTTGTCGGTATCTGTCCTTTGTTCGCCTAGTCACGGTGCCATAAGGTTGTTTTGAAATAAATTTTCGTGTCCGTCGCCGGTTTAAACGACGTGTTCGGTGGTAGACAATTGAAGTAAAGATCCAAGTCACCACCTCCTGAGACGTCTACGAGTGTGGTGACATACGATAGGAGAATTTTATCGACACTCTTGTGGAATCGAGTGGGTTAGGTTCAATACGACAGGATCCGGAGAATAGGTATCAAAGTTTTTTCAATGTCTAAAGATGAACAGTGACAGTAGGAGGTGTCAACACGGAATTTCCACTAAACTTATATTCTGTATAGAACTTCCTGTACTATAATCTTATTAGAAAGTCACAATTGGTACTAGTCTATTGATGTGACGAAACCTCTCTCTCAATAATGACAAAACCCGATTTGTAAACCCTACCTCAAACTATCACAAAAGTTTATATAAAACGAACCACCGAGTCTACCATTTCTTAGACGGACGTTACGTCCTCTGGACCTAAGTTAGGGACCCAACCCTTCTAAGGGGACCTCTTCCCCTACCGTTGGGTGAGCTCATAAGAACGGACCTCTTAAGGTACCTGTCCCCTCGGACTACTTGATGTTAGATACCCCAAGGGTTTCTTAGGTTGTACTGACTTAACTGATTGTACAAGTGAAACTATCATAAAAGTTTACGATCTGAAGTTCTTGACTTCCAAAATAAAACGTTCTTCAAACTGACTAACATGTGTGTGAGAAACAGAGAGAGACAGAAAAGGTCAGAAATGAGATTTAAAGATCGACAGGGGAGGAGAGGGAAGTGGGAAGGTGACGTAGTATGACCCAAGGACCAACGGCTCCACGACGCAGTGGAAGACATTACAGCGAACTAGAAACTAAAGGGGCACTTCGTGTTACTTAGAATGTAATCTGATAAGACTCAGTCCACCACGTGGTAGACAAGGGTCCGGACCTTTTGTCCTCTCGTTGTCGATGGGATCGAAAGTCGTCTTATAAGTATAAGGGTGTCACTCTTTCTCCGTCTGCTAAGACTAAAATCTGTCCCACTTGAAAATAAAAGGAGTGTTAGGGGATTATCTAAACTATACTTTGGAAAGAATTTTAGTAAACTGTGTAATCATGTGAGTACCTTACCTTATCTAAACCTGGACAAACGGAAACGACAAGATTTCATTACAATCTAAATTCACCAACCCTTACCAACACATTAACATGTATTATCGAAGCAACGCACTAGGATGGGTCTTATGTACTCGCGTCGACCGTTTGGACCTATAACTTCGACTATCGTCCATCGTAGATTGTTTAACTTTCTTATCTCCGGTTGGTCTCTAGAGGACCGACGGTTGAACACTATCGTAAATTTTCGGACTAGATTGGAAGACAACTCTTTTACTCTTTAGGTAAACGGTGTGTCGAAATTTAGAGACTCGATTTATTAATTGATATCTATCTTGAGAAAATTGATATGTAACGAGACCATCATTACATAAGTCTAATTTTCAGTTAGTGAAAATATCATGTGGGTAGTCAAATTTCCGTACCGTATGTGACTTCAACGATTCTGTATACAGACATTACGTAATTTTCAGGTGCGAGCAATTCCAGTGTCTGCGACAGTTTTATGAGATTACTGAAGGGATTTGTAGTGTATCTAATATTTTCCCCCTTCCTTTTTGTCCTGTAAAAATCTATGATAAATTTTCTCAAGTAACTAGAAAGACGAGAAAAAATATAAAAAAGGGTCCATAAAAACTCTTGATCGTAAATGATCCTTAGATTTTGTGACGGGGGGGAGGTTTTTTTTAGGATGATTTACTCTCTGACTTTTGATGGGTCTATTTAAAATCCTTGACGACCGAGAGAGGGAGTTTAGAACCCCTTGGTGAACATCTTTCGTCATCTTTCAAGACGACATAAGTCAACAACCTCCAAACGGGAAAATCATAACTGGTCCCGTATAGACTATAGTGTCAAATTATCTTTTGAGTTGTCGAAAACTTTCCCATGACTGTCATCCCCGAATATGATACTATCCTCTATTACTAGGTCACCTAAAACAAAGTCCATATCTATTTATCCACAGACCAATAGTCCTTGTGAAAACGTCCAGAAGATCCGAAATCCTTCTATATATAACTCGGTTTACGACCTGACTCCGTCATTCCCTTCCTCTACACTAAGGTATAATACGTTTTTCACACCAAATCAGTGATGTACCACACCTGAGGATGTTCAGGTATCTGACGTCGGACGGTCTGAGGAGACAGGTACCCTAAAGGGTCCGTTCTTATGACCTCACCCAACGATAAGGGAAGAGGTTCCCTAGAAGGAGGGGTGTCTAGTTTGGGCGTAGAGGACGTAACGTCCACCTAAGAAATAGTTACTTGGAGGTTCCTTTGGGATCCCTTTTTCCTGTACATTGCCAATTAAGGCAGGACGATTTTGTATTTTTTGTATAAATTATCGTGCCTAATCTCGACATGGTATAAAAAGATCCTCTTGATTCTCTCACCGTCACAGTCACGTCGGTCTCTTCAAAGACTATTACTCTAGTCGGACGAAGACCTTGGGGTTTATAGTAGGACTGTGTAAGTATTAGTGGAAGTTCTTTGAGTCTTGTTGTCGAGTGACAACGATATTTGTCGTACAACAAATAAAAGTCTCCATCTTTAAATCATACCTTCAAAAATTTTAGGTAAGACGAACGTTACTCCCATAAAAATCTGAACGTTTTAAGTACGACGTTAAAATGCACTAATTAAAAATTGGACTCGGAAAAGTAAAGGTGAATAAGTGATTATACACTAGAAAGGTTCCTTGAAGACTTGACTTCCGGAAACTGAAGAGAGATACGTCGGAAATACAGTTTTAGATACACCAAGAACCTGGTCCCTCAAAAAGTGTTGTAATTTTATTTTTATCCGTAAGATTGGAAACTAGATGTGGGACCAGATGTGTCGACACAAAAAGTACCTAGATTGTAGGTGTGACGGTCAACCCCTTCAGACAGTCCGTCAAGGTTTAGTAAGGTCTCTTATGTCACGACTAAAGAGAAAGACTAAAGTGAGGACAAAGGTGAATGAAATGTCATTACTTTAAGTTCCTGAGGTTTTAGATGACTTTTGAGTGTTTTAACACATATATCTAAATTTTTACTTCTTGACTTCTTTAATATGTTCATCTAGTTTGTCCTTCTAGTGACATTGGAGTCTTAAATAAGGGACCGAGTAAAATTCTAATAAAAACGAAACGAGAAACATACCAGGGTGACCAAAAGGTTTAAATAGAATTAGACGAAATGACAACGTTACTTCTTAAGTGACATGTCAGAAATATTTATTACACTACTTATATAATAGATTATCAATGGTTTGAAAATTACGAGGTGCGATGAAACTTCAGGTAGATTAGTCACTACCTAAACGAAACTCATGGTAACTTAATGTAACAACATCGTAGAGATGTATCCATTACATATTTGTCTTAAAAAAGAGAACCATTGTAAAAAAATTGAAGGAAATACGTAAGAAGATCCCCGAATAACGATAAATTATATAAATTGAACCCAGTCAAACGTTAATCTTGTTAACCTCATTGAGATGTATCGTCCGTCCTGTTTAGAGATACGATGAGTCACGTAACGAAGTCGAACAGGTACGGAGTAGAGAGGTACGAACATTTGGGTGACGAAAAAGTGACAGAGAACCAGGTTAAACTTAAGATACTAGGTAACAAAGTCATTGAGAGTGGGTACTGGATCGGAGAGAATGGGGAAACGGAAAAGTAATATAAGTCCGTTATTAGTTTAGACCAATTTGAAATAACTGGAGAAATAGACACCATCAGCCACCCATTATGTCGTATCGATTTCTTTTATTATGTTCGATCGCTTGACCATAGCCTCTTCCGTTACCGTTGGGTGAGGTCATGAGAACGGACCTTTTAGAGTACCTGCCTCCTCGGACCATCCGACGTCAGGTGCTGACTCACTGAAGTGAAAGTGAAAAGTCAAAAGTGAAAGTACGTAACCTCTTCCTTTACCGTTGGGTGAGGTCACAAGAACGCACCTCTTAGCGTCCCTACCCCCTCAGACCACCCGACGGCAGATACCCCAGTGTGTCTCAGTCTGTGCTGACTTCACTGAATCGTCGTCGTATCTTGACCATACCATAACAAAATGGAGGGACGTAAGAACCACCATGGGTAAGTATTTGTACAGGACAGTCAAATTGTACCATTAATTGAGACATTAGGTTAATACGTATAAGTATACGTGACAGTAATATCAAGTTTGGTAGTAATGAAAGAGGATCTGAGGATGTCAATGGTGGACTGACTATCGGGTCCTAGATGCGAACTGACAGAGATTATAAAAAAGAAGGTTTTTAGAAAGTTTTTGTGTATAGACCAGTTCACGGGGTGGAACCTTCAACAAGTAACCATAATCTTATTTTTGGTTGTAAAAATTGTGTAAGATATAGTAAGAAGTATCACATAAAGGACAGACGGAGAACATGATATGATAGAAGAACACTATGGACCAATGATGACTGGAGAAGGTGACGCATAAGATCCAGGAAAATAAAAGATTCCATTTGTAATAAGTTCGAAAACTAGAGTTGAGTCCATAGAAATGTTTTCTTTACACGAGGAGGTTGGTAGGGATGAGATAGGAGTGGGTTACTGACCAGTCTTAACTTTTTTCATACGGAGGAACGGAGTTACACTCTGGTTTAACCACCACGTCAAGTACGAGGTCTCTAGGGACACCCCAGTTCGAGTTTGATTGGAGGTCGGTTCATGGGTAAGAACGAATTTAAAGAAGGGACAACTAGGACGAAGAGAAGAAGTCAGAAGGGCTCTTGTAAGACGCTTACAGTGAATTTGTTCTTAGGACTAGAGTCCGAGATAAAGATCCTTTGGTTGTATTCTGTCTCGAGACATAAAAAGGAGATGATGTGATAAGTTCGGAAGTAAACATATGAACACAGAACTAATAATAACGAACAAAACGGTGATCTAGTATTCGAGAAATCCCGTCCCCAGTATATATAAAACGGGAAGTAACATATGTGTCGTATGGGTGTCTCATGGTCTTTGTATCAGTTGTCTGTAAGTTATTTATTAACAACCTACTTACAATTCACTTAGATTCACAGTAATAGGACGGAGTACCTACCCGTCACAACTTGACATCCGAAGACCGGTTAAGGAAAACCCGTGTTCTTACGGATGTCACTTCCCCTTTATTTCCAGTGTCCAAATTGAGAAACTAGAAAACTGGAGACATTGGGAACGGATTGATATAGAAACACGACACGAATCAACAAGTCAGTACTTGTCGAGAACCACTGGGGTACCTGACATCGGACACTCCAAGGAGACAGGCACCCCTAAGAGGTCCGTTCTTATGACCTCACGTAACGGTACGGGACACGGGTCAAGGACACAGTATCGATTTGAGTTACTTAAACGAGTAAGAGTAACAGCGAGGTATTGGGTTGTAGAAGAGGTCTAAACTTTCGTGTACCCTACAAAATATACGGATATTAAATATAGTGGGTTTTGTACAAATAACGACATTTTCCAAATAGAACGGAACCAAAAAGATCTAAAAAAACAAACAAAGATTGAAAACGTAAAGTAAACAATGAGTTTAAAAATTTTTTACACTCGTATAGTAAAATAATTCGAAAAGTATTTTTATGATTTATTAACGATGAGTTCTAATCAAAGATATTACGGTTAATAATATCAAAGAGTCTAAACTGTGAGTCGTAAACTTTTATTTTAAGACACAAAGGGAATTTAGCATAAGAAACTTATAGTAACATAAACTAAAAAGATATACAAGTAGATATACGTTTTCATTCTTGTGGTTTAATCGGGAACCAATTATATTTGTTTAAGGAAAGTCATTCATGAAAAAGACTTCATTATTCACTTTTCGACACTCTCCTCACGATGCATAAAATAAAAAACCTCCACCACCATTTAATCTCAAGGACACAGTATTAAATATGAAGAAGGTTTTTTACATAGAAAATTGTCATATTAATGACTGATCTACTTACTAACTTGAAACTAGTCCCTTATCAATAGTCCCAGTCTCAGACCATGTATCTTTTTAAATATACTCTTTTACACACATTTCTAATATACTCTTTATAGTAGAGAATTTAGACAGAAGTTCAAACTAACACTGAAACTAATATACTATCTTTTGTTTTTATCTTAAAGGTTTCCTGATCGCTTGAATCGTTATTTTACTTCGTCTAAAATCCAAGACTTTGTTTACATAACTTGAGTTTGTTACGGAGTAGAGTGAATTTAGTGAAAAATTCTGATTAAACTGTACCAAACTCTTCCTTCTAAAATAAGAGTCAATAACTTTTCTTTCTTCTTTTTGTGACTGATTTAGACAAAAACAAAAAAAAATTTCCGAGTATTAACGTCAATAGAAATATAATACCCATGGTGACACACTATTAACTAGAAGTGAGACGGGAATGAGTACAACACTAGTTAATAGTCGGTTTCCATCTTCTACAACGAATTAAAGTGTGTTTTTTACAGATTGTTTAAGCACCTAAAATTAATAATTTTCCACCAATCCTGACTGAATTTAAAGGTTGAGGGACCATAGGAAATCTTGACAAAAAAGTTTTAATGTATAACCATTTTCTTTTTTTCATTTTTTTTTAATTCCTTTTAATCTCTATTAATAAGCCTCTTCCGTTACCGTAGGGTGAGGTCATGAGAACGGACCTTTTAGGGTACCTGCCTACTCGGACCATCCGACGTCAGGTACCCCAGAGATTGTCAACCTGTGCTGACTCGTTGAAGGGAAAGTGAAAAGTGAAAGTACGTAACCTTTTCCTTTACCGTTGGGTGAGGTCACAAGAACGGACTCTTAAGGTCCCTGCCCCCTCGAACCACCCGACGGCAGATACCTCAGCGTGTCACAACCTGTACTGACTTCGCTGTATCGTCGTCGTCGTCGTCACTGTAAATAATAATTTTTTTAGATTTTGAAGTAAACTAAGTCGAAGTAGAAACCTGTTAAGAATTGATTTCACTTTCGCTTCGGCGAGTCAGTACAGACTGAGATTCGTTGGGGTGACTGACACCGGATGGTCCGAGAGGTAGATACCCTAAAAGGTCCGTTCTCATGACCTCACCCAACGGTAACGCCAGTAATTTACTTGTTTTAGCATTTTTATGTAGAATTCATCGACTACCGATATTATCTATTAACAGAGTCCATTTCACTCCTTATTAGTTGTTCTGACTAAAGTGAATAACCTTCCTTTTATATTATTTATGTATCAGTATCGTAAATATACATTTTGTTTTCGAGGTCTTCAAAATTTAAATTCGAAATCAATTGTTTCACGATCCCTTCCTTCCTCCATCAGACGACATAATTTTTTTTTTGTTTGTGTTTTGAACAAATTATGTCCACCACAACGAACACAACAATACAGATAAATAATCCTTTTAGAAATTATTTTACGACTGAACTCAACCATTTATACATTTGAGAAAGGACACTCAGTCACTTTAACAACTGGACAAGATGGATGTAAAATATTGAGTAACACCCGAAAAAACTCAACATAATTTTAAAGTAAACGTAATGAAAAGATGTATGTAAAGGATGAAAAAACATAACCACAGTATTTTATAAAACTAAAGTGATAAAAATATTTGATCATCTAAGTTGTAAGTGGTCAAAACTTGGTAATTCCGAGTTAGTCCTTTGTACTAAAATTTTTATTGAGTAAGTATCGATCTAATCTTTTGAACACCCTTTAATTACTTTCGTTTTAAAATTTATTTCTGGATTAATTAAAAATTAATCACGATGAAATTGTCTATAAAAATTATTGACTGAAAAAAAGGAGATTCTTAAGTTTTGTTTTGTCTAACAGAAGTCCTTTTTGTATAATAAATTGACTAAAGAATTAGTATGACTGACAGGGTAAAATATAAGGTTTACCTCTAAAAAAAGTAACGATATTTTTATTTGTAATAAAAAATGAGGTTTGTCTTGTCATATCTACTGAAGTATCATACCCTTTAGATATTTAACTAGGGTTTGAAGTTTAAGTCGAAAAGTTACAACTTTCTTTTTTCTTTAGATCTTCTTCTATGTAGACAAGAGTTTTTGTACTTATCTAGACCTTCCTAAAAGTCTCGACAATACATTGTACGTACAGTGGTACGAGACTACAGTCAAGGGGTCCAGCAACACAAGTACCTATCGATTCTACAGTGACCTATCGATTAAGGAGAAAAGACCATAGGATTCTTATAGATTTTATATTCTTTATGAAGGTTATCTCATAGATTTACCTTTGAAAAAGAACAAAGGAGAGGAAATCCCGTAAAAAGTCTGAGTACGTAAAGGAGTACGAGATAATAAAATAAAATTGACCTTGTGTCACTGACAACCTACAGCAGTCCATGTTTCTTCTCAACAGAAAAACCTTTTTTTTAGCCTAAAATCTGTGAAACTTAATTATAGAGACCCGTCTTTTACAAGGTTATATATCATAAGGTGAAATGTAACTATAACAGTTTATATAACTCATTTATTACTTGTCAGACACACAGAACTGATTATGTAACCAATCACTTCCGAAAACACGGTAACATTGTGTAATGACTTCTATTTTTTACTAGTCATTAATTCAAATTAAAACCAGTATTTAAATAAAGATGTCACTAAACAGTTTATTCTACAATACCGAATGCCAAAAATTAACTAATTGTCTATGTATAACTACTGACTCATACACGACACACTAAGTCAAGTCAAGTCAGTGAGTCAGCACAAATGAGAAACGCTGGGGTACCTGACGTCGTACGGTCCGAAGGGACAGGTAATGGTCGAGGTCCTCGAACGAGTCTAAGTACAGGTAACTTAGTCACTACAGTAGGTCGGTAGAGTAGGAGACAGTAGGGGAAGAGGAGGACCGAAGTTAGAAAGGGTCATAGTCCCAGAAAAGGTTACTCAGTCAAAAAGTGGAGTCCACCGGTTTCATAACCTCAAAATCAAAGTCGTAGTCAGGACCTAAGTTACTTATAAGTCCTGACTAAAGGAAATCCTAACTGACGAAACTAGAGGAACGTCAGGTACCCTGAGAGTTCTCAGAAGAGGTTATGGTGTCAAGTTTTCGTAGTTAAGAAACCACGAGTCGAAAGAAATATCAGGTCAAGAGTGCAGGTATGTACTGATAACCTTTTTGGTATCGAAATCATCTGCCTGGAAACAACTGTTTCATTACAAAGATGAAAAATTATATGACAGATCCAACCGGTATCGAAAAGAAGGTTTCTCGTTCACAGAAAATTAAAGTACCGACGTCAGTGATAGACGTCACTGAAACCTTGGGTTCTTTTATTTCAGACAGTGACTACAAAAAGACCTTAAGAGAACGAAAAAGATACTAGGTCACGTACAACCGTTAAACTAGAGACCAAGGAGACGGAAAAGATTTAGGTCGAGCTTGTAGACTTTCAAGTACCAAGTGCAACCAAGTACCAAGTGACAACTTCGGACCGAACCTCTCAAAACTCGTAATGAAACGGTCGTACACTCCACTGACGTTAACACTTCATAAGACTTGTTAGAAACCGTAACGGGAAGAAACCCTAACTTTACTTTTGACTGGAAAGGGTCAGGACACCGGTGACGACTCAAAAGGTTTAGACGACCGTATAACTCACGTCGTGAAATTGTCGTAGTGAAAATTCCTAGACTTTATCGAGGTGACTTTAAGGTAGTGGAGGTGATCGAAACAAGTATCACTATGAAGGATTCCGGGTGAACTGAAGTGTAAGGTCCTACAGACCGAGATCCACTCACTAGTGTGGTAGTACCAATAATCGACACACTAATTTCTCTGTGATCGAGACAGTAATCTCTTTGTGTTTTCTTTCTTTTCCATCCTACGAATCAGTGAGTATTGAACGTTAATGGAAGTCCTCTGTTCTGATTGTATCAACTCTCTCATTGTCCTGTTGTAAACGGTATTCCCCCTATTTATATAAGACTGATTAGTCTTTTCCGAAATTCATTCTCACTTTAAGACCAATCAGGAACACTCATGTAACGTAAAAGTGTCCACCTGTCTTTACTTCCTTCGTAAAATACATACTTTCGTCTTCATACCTCAGTTTTTCTTAACACGTACTTCCATCTGATTGAACATCTGTCAGTAAGACCATAGATTGATGTTTACCTTGACTTTTTTTGTTACTTCTCCTTTTTGTAGTAACTTTATATTGTACCATCTCTTTTAATACAAAGGATCTTAAAGAAAGTCTCTCTTACTTATGAGATATAAGAACCTTGTTATCAAACTTTTTCCGATCTCAATTATACCTGTCAACAATTTAAATTAAGACGTCACCTGTCTAAACCGTTCGTAGTTCGGAACAAACACTCTCCACAATGACATTTAAACTATGTCGATTCAACGAACGTTGTTATCTCCTCTCAGAAAAGGGACGGAAAGGAGTTTGACATGTACCGAGACAAGATTTACCTTCAGTTTTAAATAATAAAATTTTCTAATGATTTAACGATCGTACTAACCCCGTTGGTATTATAAGGACGAGTCTAAAACAAGAACTATACAAAGACCTACCTTCACATTCCGACGATAACGTTTTCTGGTTCTGATTATATAATTCCCGAAGGGCCCATCGAGTCACCATTTCTTAGACGGATGGTTACGTTTCTGTGTCCTCTGAGCCAAATATGGTCCTTCTAGGGAACCTCTCCCTTTACCGTTGGACTAGGTCAAAAGACCGGACTTTTTAGGGTACCTGTCTCCTCGGACCACCCGATGTACGTCAGGTTTCTCAGTGTTCCTCAATCCGTACGACTCACTGATTCGTTCGCACGTACGTTCGGATAATCTCTGTCATTCATACATGTCATCTTGAGTTCGGTCTGTCTTACTCGACAACCCTAAATAAGATAATTCACCACTCCCATCCGTGAACTTTTCCTGTCATCTACACACCAAACTTTTTCGTGAACTCCTCTCCTCTACTGTTCTGTCTTATCGATAATACTCTGACCCATATTTCATACATTCATTAAAGCCACATTTCACTAGTCATACAACTATTCTTATTACTGATAGTCACACTTTACATTCTCTCTCCGTTCTTTAAAAAGTTTACTTTTTCATTACTTCGAATTTACAATATGTCTCGCTTCATTTAGTCTCTTTTTTGTTTATAGTATATAATTACGTATATATACCTTAGATCTTTCTACCATGACTACTTGGATAAACATCTCCTCGTTATCGCTACATCTGTATCTTTTGTTCTGAACATCTATGTCATCCCTTTCCTCTCCCGCCCTGCTTAACTCTCTCATGATAACTTCGTATATGTAATGGTATACATTTTATCTACCGGTCACCCTTAAAGGACACACTGTGTCCCTCGAGTTGGGTCACGAGACACTATTAGATCTCCCCATCCTACCCCACCCTTCACCCTCCCTTCAACTTCTCCCTCCCCTACACGCATATGGATACCGACTAAGTACAACTACATACTCTCTTTGGTTGTGTCGTAACATTTTCTTAATAAGAGGTTAAATTTTATTAAAAAAAAATTTTTTCTTTTATATCACACCGAATCTCAACCGAACGTATATTTATTCAATTTCTTGTTGTCTACCAAAAGACCCAAAAAAAAATAATTTTTCCAAGTATCTTTACCTCAGTAATCTCACTTCTGTAAAATCACTCGTCCATTACGATCTGAAACTGATATACCTTAAATTCTAAATTTTTCCTCAATAGATGTACAATAAAAGACAGTTTGTAGTCGATTAAATAGGATTCTGAAAGTATCAAATCTTTAATACAGTAAATCCCTTCTTACTGTAGACTGATCCACTTTTTTTACGATCTCTATTAACGGTCTATTCAATTATTACTTATCGAAACATTTACACGTGATGAAAATTAAAGATAAAACCACTTTTGACTATTTGAAATAATGTCTTCACAATTTTAGTACTGTACATAACCGAAAAAAAAAAAATAAAATTTGATAGAATAAAGACCGTTCAAAAAAAGGAGAGCATCCGAATCACAAATCAAACCGTAATCCCCAAAGAACTCGTGAGTAAGACATACTATGTCAGTAAGACAATTTTCAGAATAGAAAGATGGATAAGGAAGTGTAAACGATAGGTATCGGGTTGGGCTAGCCGAACAGCGAACAGTTAAGAAGTGTTAAAGTAACAAAGAAACAAATTTTACGTCTCTTCAAAGGACTGAGACCCAGAAGGTAAGAGAACACTTCCGGGGTATATGTATGTTTTAAATTAATACAAACATATGAAAAACAGGATAATTGGACAGAATTTAATCACATTATCAGTCGGGTAGTCCATGAGTTTCTTACATCTCTTCTTAAAGGGAAGAGGATACTATGTCGAAAGACTATAAGATATCTTACTGACATGGTCTTACACCAGTTGGTAAGCAATAGACTACCGGTAGGAAAAACACACACAATAAAATTTGATTCCTTTTACCTTATTTATTCATGAAATAACATTTACATACTATAAGTCAAATCAAGTCAACGAGTCAGTACAGGTCGAGAAACACTGAGGGTACCTGACGTCGTACAGTCCGGAGGGACAGATAGTATTTGAGGGCCTCAAATGGGTTTGAGTACAGGAATCTCAGCCACTACGGTAGGTTGGTAAAGTAGGAGACAGTAGGGGAAGAAGAGGGCGGAAGTTAGAAAGGGTCGTAGTCCTATAAAGGTTTACTCAGTCAAGAAGTGTAGTCCCCTGGTTTCATAACCTCAAAGTCGAAGTCGTAGTTAGGAAGGTTACTTTTAAGTCCCGACTAAAGTAAATCCTACCTGACCAACCTAGAGGAACGTCAGGTTCCCTGAGAGTTCTCAGAAGAGGTTGTGGTGTCAAGTTTTCGTAGTTAAGAAGTCGTGAAATCGAGAAGAAGTGAGAGACTGTATTTCCACCACAGTAGACGTATATACTCCAATAACTATAAAAAGGGTCGTTAGAACTAAGGTCTAACACGAAGAAGGTCAGGTCGTAAAGAGTACTACATGAGACGTATTTCCGTCTCCTTGGTCTATAGTTTAACGGTTGTAGGTGACCTAGTAACTTTTTCGTTCTCTCAAAGTCTTTTTGTAGATAAAGACGAAAGAACTGATACGGTTTCGGAAACTGACACACCTAGTGTTCTTTGACACCTTTGAAGACTTTCTCTACCCTTATAGTCTAGTGGACTGGACGGAGAACTCTTTGGACATACGTCCAGTTCTTCGTTGTCAATCTTGACCTGTACCTTGTTGTCTGACCAAGGTTTATCCTTTTCCTCATGCAGTTCCGATATATAACAGTGGGACGAATAAATTGGAAATACGTCTCAATTTTTCTCATGGATATACGATGCCTGAGGAAAGGGTTAAACCTTGGTCAGGTAACAAGGTACAGGTAAAGATTGACAACGGAGAACTGGACTTATATCTAAAGAGTCCTCCGTCCAGTCCACCAGACCACAAAGGTAACGAGCTTCTTAAAAGGTGTCAAATAACACTAGTTGTGTCAGTTTCCGAAACCTTATCAGTTATTTCGTCTTCATCTACAAAAAGACCTTGAGAACGAAAAAGTCACTAGGTTGTCTACAACCGTTAAACCAAGGAGACGGAAAAGATTTAGGTCGAACTTGTACACCTTCAAGTACCAAGTGCATGACAACTTCGGACCGAACAATCTTAAAACTCGTAATGAAACGATCGCACACTCTACTGGCGTTAACACGTCATCAAACTCGTAAGAAACCGTAACGGAAAGAAACCCTAATCTTACTTTTGTACTTTTGACTGGAAAAGGTCAGGACACCGGTGACGACTCACAAGGTTTAAACGACCATATAACTGACGTCGTGAAAGTGTCGTAGTAGACAAAAACCAAACAAACATACTATGCTATAATGATTTTGAGTTTATTTTTAGGTGAATACTTGACAATTTATGACACATTATTTATGGGTTTTCCTCTAAATGAACAAGTTTCACGTCGAAAAATTGAATCATTTGAAAGTTTTTCAACACTTCTAAAAAGTAGAATATGTATCTTATACTCTCGGACATAGGTGTACATCGGACAACTCACAAAAGAAAGACAGAGACACTTAAATTACACAAACTTTACCATAGAGTGAAAAGGACTGGTGATCAATGTCATTCGTAGGAAAGAACAAATAACCAGTAAACGGTGAGAACAAAACACTTTACGGACGAGTCCAGGACACAAATCAAAGACAACTCACCAAACAGAAAAGAGTAGAATAATACTTATAATTAGAAAAACAAAAGTATACAATATCTTTAAAGAAGGTCAGAGAGAGAACAGAAAATTACAATTATTAACACAGACAATCTATATATTTATCATTTTACATATTAAAAAAAGAAAAAACCCAAAAAGAAAAGACTATTTTAAAACAGTGTATTTTCAATGTCCTTATAAAAGGTTTAAAAAGAAATGAAAAATTTGAAAAAAGAACTTGTCAATCTTGAAACCAAGTAGATGTAACGATTACATATAACACTCTTTCACTAGATTTACCAAATAAAACCCCACTTATCACCTCTTCCCGTACCGTTGTATGAGATCATAAGAACGGACCTCTTAAGGTACCTGTCTCTACGGACCGTCAGATGTCAAGTACCCCGACGTTTCTCAACCTGTGTTAACTCACTGACTGTACGTGTGTATCGATGACACGTCCTTGTCATATGGTCTAATTTCTAGAAAAAGAATAAGTTAATTTTAAGATCAAAATATCATACAATAGGAGAGATTATGTGAACTTAGATTAAGATCTGAGAGAGTAAACGAATATTAAATCGATGAATAAAGACCCAGTTAAAGTATGTCAAAACTTATTTCTCAATATCATTTGAAAACCTCTTCCTTTACCGTTGGGTGAGGTCATGAGAACGGACCTTTTAGGGTACCTACCTCCTCGGACCCCGTCCGATGACAGGTAGCCCAACGTTTCTCAACCCGTACTGACTCGCTAAAGTGAAGTGAAGTGAAGTACAAAGAGGGAGTTTGAAAATTTCGTCGAAAATGTTCTATGGACAAATATTCTTTGAATTTTAATTAAAACACTAGAAAAGACGGGTGGTGTAAAAGATTTTTAAACCAACCTTTACTTAATTTAAATACATTATTAATCTTTTATTGTGTCAAATTTATAAAATTCGTAAGGGTGGGATCAGAAATAATATGGTATAAAATATTTAAAGACAAACATAATATGGATAGAATAATTTAAATCAGGAACCGTAAAATGTTAAACCGGTACTCTATATTTTGGTAATTATCATTATTTAATTGTCCTAATTCATATTTTGAGATGTAGTTCCACTGATATGATGAATAATAGAAGTAATTGTCTTATAACAATAGGGTCCCTTAAAAACAAGTCCTATTATTGTGACTTAAAAACAAATCCTATATTAATATAAGAAAGTTCTTAAAAGTCTGAAAAGTAAATAAGTTTCTGTTGTAAAAATTGAACGAGAGTAGTCCTATTTGTCTAAAGAATATTTATAATCAAACCAGTAAACCCGAAATGAGAAATTCTAAACGAAGTTTTAAGAATAAAGGAATACAGGTAGTTAGTGTTTGAGAATATGTACTCGAAACAACGTAGGGTCAGTTCTGGAGGTGAGACACACCCTTCTAGTTGGAATTTAGTTTCGGGGGTTTGAAATTTGTATAGGGAGGAAACAGAAAGAGGACGGTCCAAAGATGTCTCTCACATACCTCCACCAGAAGAGGGAATTATGTCTTACTAATTAAACCGAAACATACTATGTTTCTAATGAGACTACCAGAGAAGTCACTCAACTACCAGTTGTCAATAATACTGAAAAGAGAAAGAAAGACAAAATTGACGTACCTGTTTAATATTTCTTTATGATGACACAAACGTTTAAATAGGTCGATGTCATGTTTAAGTACCCGTATACGAGTCAACCAAGACTGAAAAACATTGTCGTACCTGACATCGGGCGGTCCGAGACAGGTACCCTAAAAAGTCCATTCTTATGACTTCACTTTTTTTTTTTTCAATTTTTTTTTTTTTTTCTTATGACTTCACCCAACGGTAAAAAATGAGGTTTCCTAGAAGGGTTGGGTCCCTGACTTGGACGAAGAGGACACAGGGAACGTAAGTGTCCGTCTAAGAAATAGTGACTTGGTAAACCCTTCGACTGTCACGTTTATAGAAAATAATGTATGTTTTAAATTAGTCTTCTTAAAAAACCTCAAAGATTTTGGTTAGTATATTAGTCTTTTTTTTTTATGACAAAAAAGAGTTAAAGATTTGATGCATTTTTTTGAAAAGGGACATAGTAATTTTCGTTCAACTTATTTCACTATCACCAGTAGAAGTACATAAAGACTAAAATAAACTCGACATAGTAAAGTAACAAATTTTTTATAAAATATAATTAAAAATTAAAAAAACATGGAATCACAGAAAAAAGGAGCAGATCAAAAAGAACCTTTGAAACAATCTTTTACAATTACTTGAAAACATTTACAAAATCGTTTATACAACCGTAATAAATATGTTAGATACTCAAAAGAAAAAATTTCTTACAATTTGTAAAGAGTCCTCTTCTGTTACCGTGGGGTGAGGTCATGAGAACGGACCTTTTAGGGTACCTACCTCCTCGGACTACCCGACGTCAGATACCCCAGTGATTCTCAACCTGTACTGACTCGCTGAAGTGAAAGTGAAAAGTAAAAGTACGTAACCTCTTCCTTTACCGTTGGGTGAGGTCACAAGAACGGACTCTTAAGGTCCCTGCCGCCTCGGACCACCCGACGGCAGAAACCCCATCGTGTCTCAACCTGTGCTGACTTCGTTGAATCGTTGTCGTCGTTTGTAACGAGTTACCACTTATTAGAAACGAAATGATCTGAATGTTATTTCATTTGAAAACTGAATAAATTTTTTATGAAAATTGTCCATAATAGACTGTGAAAACTTTAACGGTTATAAACTGATGAACACTGGATTTTTACTGTCAAAAAAAAACAGCAAATGAGATTTATCGTTCATACGTCATTGATAGTCTAGGTTAATCAGAAAAAAGGACGAATACTGGAACTTAACGGGAGATAGACTATAATTATCTCGGTACGATGAAAGGAAAAACAAACATCAAGATACTAAACGAGTAAGGAAACAAAAGTTAAACAGAAACTATAAAACAAAATATACATAGTAAACATTTACCGTACAGTGATCTCAAATAAAGTAAATTAGCCTATAATAAACGGAAATTTATTTAAGTTAGGAAGTATAAATAACACTAATTACTATAAAATTTTATAAAAGTGGTATGAAGTACAATTAATAACTCATGTAAATAAAAGAAAGAGGGACAAAGATTGAACAAAAAGGATACGACCGAACTAATTTACAGAAAGACAAGACGAAAATGACAGATGAAATTTAACCTTTATGTTATGGTAACGTAAAGAATAAGATCATGACGAATGTAAGAACAACATTGGTAGATACATTTCTATATAGATGTAGTCAATTAATTTATTAAAGACTTAGACGTGTCCTTTAAAGGGTACTGACCAAAAGGTTTCAGAAATGACTCGTTTTACAAACCCTACGTAAATGAAGGGATTGAGGACCTAAATTCATCAAACCTTAAAACCATATACTTGATATCATTATAGATATAAAATTTTTAGTAACTACTTATAAAATAAATATTATGGATCAGTGTATTGACTTATAAACATACGTATATATATATAAATTTATAGTAAGGAACGATGAGTAGTTTGAAAGAAAAGGAAACAAAGTAACTACCACAGGAAGTCAAGTCGAGTCAAGTCAGTGAGTCAACACAGACTGAGACACTAGGGTACCTGACGTCGTGCGGTCCGAAGGAACAGGTAGTGGTCGAGGGTCTCGAATGATTTTTGAGTACAGGTAGCTCAGTCATTACGGTAGGTTGGTAGAGTAGGAGACAGAAGGTGAAGAGGGTGGAAGTTAGAAAGGGTCGTCGTCCCAGAAAAGTTCACTCAGTCAAGAAGTGTAGTCCACCGGTTTCATAACCTCGAAGTCGAAGTCGTAGTCAGGAAGGTCACTTAACCTAGTCAGGTTTGCTCCTGACTAAAGGAAATCTTACCTGACCAACCCAGAGGAACGTCAGGTTTCCTGAGAGTTCTCAGAAGAGGTTGTGGTGTCAAGTTTTCGTAGTTAAGAAGTCACGAGTGAAAGAAATTTCACATTGAGAGTGAGGTATGTACTGGTGACCTTTTTGGTATCGAAACTGATCTACCTGGAAACAACCGTTTCATTACAGAGACAAAAAATTATACGTCAGATCCAACCAGTATCGAAAAGAAGGTTCCTCGTTCACAGAAAATTAAAGTACCGACGTTAGTGATAGACGTCACTTAAACCTCGGGTTCTCTTATTTCAGAGAGTGACAAAGGTAACAAAGGGGTAGATAAACGGTATTTCATTACCGTGGTCTACGGTACTAGAATCAAAAGACTTAAAACCCAAAATTCGGTTGAAAAAGTGAGAAGAGAGTGAAAGTAGTTCTCCGAGGAATCAAAAGGCGAAAGACGGTATTCCCACTACAGTAGACGCATAGACTCCAATAACTATAAAGAGGGTCGTTAGAACTAAGGTCGAACACGAAGTAGGTCCTACCACAGGAATATTCAACAGTAAACCATCTTCGTGCACAGTATAAAAGGAGTTTTAATGTACCTACTAATATCTTTTCCATTTATAATGAAAGACGTACAGTCTTTTGGAAACGACGTACAGAAAGAAAACGAAAGACCTACCCACGTGGACTACAAAACCTATTTTCGTTGACGACATTTATTCCACAATCATTACACCACCACCTCACACTCCTTCCCCCTCACACGAGAGCAGGACACTAGTCCACAGTGAGAAAATCACTCAGACACGGGAAGTGGATACCTGAAGTGGTCGCGAAGAGTCATAAAAAAAGAGAGAACCTCACCCTGTCCAACCGAGCTCATCCATCGACCTATAAAGAGAGGGGGAGGGGACGGTCCTCTGAATTCTCTCGACCACAACATATAAGAGAAGGGGGTCCAGTGAATCCGAGACTAATTTGGCGTCGTCGGACCCGAGACAAATTGATCAAAGGGCACTAACGTCCGGAGAAATTCTTCCCGTACAGGACTGGATAAATTTGAACCATGGAAAGGGATCGGGGGAAGGTATACCCACTCGCCTCACAAAAGGAGATCAGTGACACCCTTTGACCACCTCGAGGACCTCCATTTAGAGTGTCATAACACCCCGGAGAATATGAACCCACGGGGACCCTAAAAGTCTCAACAGGCCTAACGTGGCAGTCGTTAAGTCGTTAATGGCAAGTCCAAAAGGGCGGGTCGTGAGTAAGGACCCCACCAAAGGTGGTCACTCAGAGACGGACACTCGGGCCTGAGGGAGGTATGGGGACAAAGAGACGTCAAACGGGACACTAGAGAAGAGACAATACCCAGGTTCTTCTTGACAACAAAAATTTAGACAAGTCGAAAAGTGAACAATCCTTCCTTACCGTAGAATGTTTGAGGAATAAACACCTAGTCCTTTAACCTTCAAGAAGACAAAAGTACATTTTTCATATAGAAACGATTCTTGTCATAAAATTTTAGTATCAAGAAAGGAGTTTTGTCTAATACACGCACACACACATATATATATATATATATATATATATATAAAAAAAAAAAAAAACGGTGTATCCTAACTTCTAATCCTTAGACAAAGATCAGACTGAGAAAAGAAACAAAAGTAAACAAGAAACGGACTTTCAAACATTTTAAAACAGAAATAAGAATCTCAAATCAATAAAGTAGTTAAAATAAATACACAGAGAAAAAGAGACCACCGAGTCTACCATTTCTTAGACGGACTTTTAGTCTTCCGGACCCAAATCAGGGAGCCAACCCTTCTAGGGGACCATTTCCTTTACCGTTGGGTGAGGGCATAAGAACGGTGCCTATCTCCTCGGACCGCCCGATGTCAGGTACACCAGGGTTTCCCAGTCCGTGCTGACTCACTGATTGTAAATTGTGAAAATAACAGTATTGCCCCTAAGTCACTAAGACAAAGGTTTTCTTTTCAACTCAACAATGAGTAGATCCGATTCTACAAAATATCGGAACGAAATTTATTACATAAAAGTCATATATCTTGTTTCCTTTGTCTATCATCTTAGCAGACACTTGTGTACTGAATTTAGTATTAAAAACGGAATAAAAGATAAAAAAACAAATAAAATGTCTACTTTATAATTTCTAAACTCTCGTTATAGACTTAAGTACTTCAAGAGGCCAGTATAAAAGAAAAGAAGAAAAGGTTTCATTAGTATTAGGGGTAAAACAACTAAAAGTAAGGACCCGTCTAAAAATTCAGAGAAAGAGGGGAGAAGGTATATATAAATATTATATGTGTGTATTATAATTGTATAAAATTAGGTACACAAAAAAAGAATAATAATTCAAAAACTCTAAATAGACATAACTAAGTACACAAATATAAGTTAAGTGGAATTAAATCATAAGTTTATGTACTTATTTGTTATTAAATTCTATACCCAACAAGGGTGAAAGGATATTAAAACTTTAGACATATAGACATGTACTAAGGAACATATATACACGTTCTCAAAAAGGTCCCACTTACAAAGACATGACAAAAAAGTATAAGAAACCGGGATAAAAGAAATCCCAGTAAATTAAAAAGACATCCTAAACATTATATAAAATCAATGATCTGAAAACAATAAAGACCTTATTTACATACTAAAATAAATAAGTATATTTATAAATATCTTATAAACAATAGGTACCTTATATTTATAAAACAGGGTCAACTGGAGAAATACCACAGATGTAATTTCTACATAATTAAAAAGAAGAGGATGGGTGTCCATTGAGGTCACTCATTGAGGTCACGTCGTATCTGTCTAAAACCCCTTGAGTCAGATGTTGTTAGGACCCCTTGGAGACTCTCTTAGTCCGTCCTTTTTGACACTCATTAGATGACCCCTCATTCCTCTTCCCGAAGAGTCAAAATCTCAGAATTCCTGTTTCGTCTTCTCTCTACCGTAGAGAATTGGTTACCTGGCGTACACTAAGTCAAATACTCATATCAAAGGAGATCCAACGAAAACGATCGATGTGTCCGGTAGAAATATTCTCTCCTTTATCGTCTTTGTGGTAGGGATGGGTTTGGGTCACAGATGGTCACAGACTGTGGTTTTCGGATCCAGTCGTCGGAATCGGAATTCGAGAGAACCAGATAACTAATACAGAGTCCGGGTGGTTGTTCCCGACACGAAAAGAGACCTTAAAAATAGTAGTAACAATTAAATAACTGATTTAGAAACCTGTCCTCGACTCCCCTTCTGTTTCCCCGGTCCTTACATTCGAGTCCGTCGGTAAACGGGTCTTAGAAGAAAGAGAAGGTCTATGAATAAAATTGAAATCTTTATTTAGAAATAATATCTTCGAATCTTTACATAATAGAGTAACAGAAATTCTAATAAACGGAAGGAGACTGAAGAATCAAAAAGGTTATAAGTCACTCTACCTTTAATTAGGGTTTATCGGTATTAATAAAAAAGAACAAAAAAAGAGGTAATTTCCAAACCTAAAATTACTCCAACGGTGTGAACTGTGTTGTCAGGAAGAATAAGTGTACACGTAAGGACAAGGGATATCACTGGGAACTGGGGTGACGGGGTCTCTCACTTTTACTACGTCAAAGATTTTTAATCCCTTACACTCGTACTTCTCCGACTTGAGATAAAATCACCAAAAGGGTCCCTTCTTATGACCTCACCCAACGGTAAAGGAAGAGGTCCCCTAGAAGGGTTGGGTCCCTAACTTGGGGTCAGAGGACGTAACATCCGTCTACGAAACGGTAGACTCGGTGGTATCTACTGTCTTTTCTTTCGTTGTCGTGAATTGAGAGGTGGTACCTCAACAGGACACAAACGAACTCATGAAGACACGTACCTTCAAAACAAGGAAACACTTACAGAAAAAGTTGATTTCTCTTATTAGAAGTACAATAACATATCATGTCACTTTTAAAGTAAGTTTTTATCGAAGATACTAACAAATAGTAATCCTGACAAATGGTGACAATTGGTGACTGTTGGACCAACCACGGTTTCTGGGGTCTTGAGAACGTTCATATTTTCTCGTCCTATTAAGACTTCATATCCAAACTACACTCTCGTACTGTAGTCGGCACCAGTTCGAGAGTTTACCTGATTATTTGTCAGTAAAGTACTTATCGGATCTTTTCTTACGTCACTAGTATCTTATGTAAAAATCTTTGATTACGGTCTAGTCTCAGTAAAGGAAAACTCCGTCACAAATAATGTCCTCTTTTAGACCTCCTTACGGGAATATCTGTATAATATCGAACTAAAACCCTTTCCTTAAACTGTCAAAGAGTCGAAATACAAATTTCTTTTATGCTTTCATCTTAACACCCTTCTCACCCTGAATAACCATCAAAGCACCGCTATTTAGTCTTTCTTGGATTTTATGTTTTAAAGATTATAGCAAAGGTAAGATTACTGGAGTACCAATGATAAAGATGTTAGTTTGGAATTTGTTCGAGGAGGTAAAGACGGAGAAGGAAAAGGTGGAGTAAGAAGTAGGGGAGTAAAACAAGGAAGACTAAAAAGATCAATGGGAGGGTACATATAAACCTCAATGAAGAGAAGTTTAGAAGGGTTAAACGAGTGTAGACAATTTACACCTTATCTTTCTTATTCTAAGAGAGAAACTATGTAACCTTCAATCTCGGAAAGTTTCCGTAATATTCTGTTGGATATGAAATCTTTTGTTCAAATTAGTTTGTCGGGTAAGTTAAGGATAAGTTAATCGGTTTTTTCACTTTACAAAGACTCCCAATAAGTACTGGCAATTAGTACATTATTAAACTGGTCCTCATTTATGTAATTTTACATAGTAGTATAGTTAAAAATTTTTATACAAATATGTCTCTTAAGATAAGGGAACGGGAGATACTCGTCTCAATTAATGTGTATACACTTAAGATCGACTTCTTTCGGATTAAAGGGTCTTTCAACCTCCAACGACTATACCCTCAAGATAAGAATATGAATGATGATCGTGAAGACTTCAAGAGAAAAATTAGAAAGTACCAAACCCGTACATTTGAAATTCTTTTAAATTAAAAAACGGAAAAAATCCTTTATTTGAACTATAGTAGGGAATTTTTTCTATCGATTGTTAGTGACATTGATTTAATTTATACATGTGCCTTAAGTAAGAACGGAAGAAGTCAGTACGAAGTCCCTAGTAAACTGGAACGGGAGACTGTGGGACCTGACTTACTCCATCGAAGACAATGTCGAAGACATTCAAGACAATGTGTTGAATTCAACACAACTGAATGCTCATAAACAAGGATGGTATGAGTCGATTGGGTGAAAACCAAGAACTAGTACGAATACAAGGAACTCCGTCGTATCGTGTGACCATTCCTGAGCAGGATTTCAATCGTCTCGACCTCAAGTACGGAGTAGATAGAACAACAACAACAGCAAATCAACAATTCAACACAGGTCGAGAAAACCTTGGGACACCTGATATCGGGTGGTCCGAGGAGACAGATACCCTAACGGGTCCGTTCTTATAACCTCACCCACCGATAAAAAAAGAGATCGGCTAGAAGGATTGGGTCCCTGGTTTAGACACAGAGGACGTAACCGTCCACCTAAGAAATGGTGACTCGGTGGTCCCTTCGGTTCAGGTCGTCTCGACCCTAGTACGGAGTAGCGAACGAAGGATAAATAAACTGAACCCTGTACATCAAATAAGAGATGAGGAGTCACAAAAGTGGACACTTATAGACCGTGGGACGAATCGTGAGGTGGACATAAGGTGCTGACTTCACGACTAAAAGGTCGACGACTCTCACAACCTCGACTATAGAGTGTATACTCATGGGAGACCTCGAATGGGAGACGGGAGTGAGTTCTTGAATTGTAAAGGACCCGTCGGGTATAGGTCGCTGACCAGTGTCTCGTCTATTTATGGACTGGGGAATAGGGTTAGACATGTAGAGACGTCCCGGGACAGCCGAGGTCTCGAGGGGTCCCTTACCGACTCTTGAAACAACCCCGAAGTGGTCTCAGATCGGAGAGGAAACACGTCAAAGGAAGGGGAGGAAAAGGGAAGTCCATTGTCACAACTCCGTGTGAACGGGTATTTGGAGGACGTGAGAGTAGAGAACTCAGAGGACGGACCCCTTGGACGAGTTAGTGTCACTTTCATGGAGGTAGTACCCGTGTCAGTACTCCAAATTTATTTCAAGTCAAGTTAAGTCAGAGAGTCAGCACAGGCTGAGAAACACTGGGGTACATGACGTCGTGTGGTCCGGAGGGACAGGTAGTGGTCGAAGGTCTCAGATGGGTTTGAGTACAGGTAACTCAGTCACTACGGTAGGTTGGTAGAGTAGGAGACAGAAGGGGAAGAGGAGGACGGGATTTAGAAAGGGTCGTAGTCTCAGAAAAGGTTACTCAGTCGAGAACCGTAGTCCACCGGTTTCAAAACCTGAAGGTCGAAGTTGTAGTCAGGAAGGTTACTTATGGCTCCTGACTAGAGGAAATCCTCTCTGACCAACCTAGAGGAACGTCAGGTTCCCTGAGAGCTCAGAAGAGGTTGTGGTGTCAAGTTTTCGTAGTTAAGAAGCCGTGAGTCGAAAGAAATATCAGGTTGAGAGTGTAGGCATGTACTGGTGACCTTTTTGGTATCGAAACTGATCTACCCGGAAACAACCGTTTCATTACAGAGACGAAAAATTATACAACAGATCCAACCAGTATTGGAAGGAAGGTTCCTCATTCGCAGAAAATTAAAGTACCGACCTTAGTGGGTATAATTCACAATCGAGAATTATAGTAGTAAATATATCTCCTACATGATGTCACAATATGAATTTTACCTATCGGTCGTTCTGGATCACGTACCGTGTACCTTGAGACGAGTGACAACACACCGTCGGACTCACCCTCCCCTCAAACCCCCTTCTTCCTATACACACACACATACCGACTCAGGGAGACAAGAAGTAGACTTTGTCAGTGTCATAATATACAATTAGTCGATATAGGGTTATACCTCAATTTTTTTTATTCTAGTTACCTTAATTATTACTAGGGTTTTCTAGATTTTTCCTTTACTCTAAAGGTACATTTTACCTCGAAACTTGATTAATTACAGAGTAGGGAGATTTTTATTACTTTATTTTATTGTATTTCTATATGACTTAGTATGAGAATCGGGGTTTAAACGTGACAAACAATATCAGTCTATGACTTAAGACCTTAGTCTGACCACTCCAAACTTTAGACGGAGATACACATTGTTCGGTGAATTGACTAGAAACAGAGTCAAAGAAGTAAACCTTTACTCATTACTATCAAGGTGTAGTATTCCAAAACACCTAACTTACTCTATTTGGGTAAATTTTCTGACTATTGTCACCGACCTAGTATCATTCGAGTCACTTACGATTTATAAGAATGCCAACATTGAGTATACTAGTACTAAGGGGTGAATTAGAGTTACTACACTACTCTACAGAAGTAGTGTCGTGAACGAAGTCCTGTGGGTCTCAAACTTCGGTTGTAGTTATTCTCTTGATGAGGTCTATCTAATAAGGAATAACTTTTATTTTAGAGTGTTTTTCAACATTGATACGTCCTTTGTTCACCCGTTGACTCTTTTACAATCAACATCCCTACAAGGAATGGGTGTTTGAAGATTCAAAAAAAAAAAATTGGAAAGTGAAGGATTAAAATTCGTTTCTTAACTTGGAACAAGAAATAAGATCTATTAAGACTGAAATTAACTCAATTAACATATCTATCCAGTCCGTTCAAGTGAGACTCACCTACTACTCCGACTTCTGGCTTTGCCCGTCACCCCTCCTTTACTTATTGACCTTGAATCTTCTGTACCCAAGACTCCACCTAAGACATTCCGGACACCGAAACCACACAAACTTAATTGTATGCGTAACAAACATTATATACGAAACGAGTCAGCGAGTCACCACAGACTGAGAGACACTGGGATACCTGACATAGGATGATGTGAGGACACAGGTACCTTAAGAGGTCCGTTCTTATAACCTCACCTAACGGTAAAGGATGAGGTTTATATACCAAATGTATATTTATTAGTATATGTTTCTTATATAGTCAAGTCAAGTCAAGTAAAGTCAGCGAGTCAACACAGACTGAGAAACACTGGGGTACTTAGCGTCGTGTGGTCCGGAGGGACAGGTAGTGGTTGAGGGCCTCAAGTGAATCTGAGTNAGGTAGTGGTTGAGGACCTCAAGTGAATCTGAGTGCAGGTAGCTCAGGCACTACGGTAGGTCGGTAGAGTAGGACCCAGCAGGGGAAGAGGAGGACGGGGATTAGAGAGGATCGTAGTCTCAGAAAAGGTTACTCAGTTGAGAACATATATATGGATTTTATGTACGTATGTATTTTATATTAATATATATATATAAAGATTAATGGAAATCAACCCTTATTAAAAACCAAATGTTTTAAAACGTTCCATCTCAATGAATGGTAGAGGGAAAGGGGACAAAAGGATTACTATTGGACTGGTACCATTTAACAGTTTTGATTCTTTAATTGTTGTGACAATTGATCTCTGAAATAAGTGTAAGGTGATTCAAAAGGTGTGTACGGGAAAGAGACGAGGTTCTGGGTCAGTTCCTACGTCACGACGTCGATCAGTAGAACAGAAGACTCCGAGGAGCTCAGACACCATCGAAAATCAGAGAACAAATAGTACTGGAACTTACAAAACTTCTCATATAAAATTCATGAAAGACTCTTCAGGGGTAAACGCAAACTACAGAAAAGTACTAAACTGATCACACTATTCAAATCCCTTTCCTAAAGTGTCACTACTCTACAGGATGAGTAGTACAACACGAGTCTCGTGTACTGTAACGATCACTACACTTTACACAGCGAACCAATACCACCACAGAATCAACGGATATAACCGACATTGTTTAATCGTGTTTGAATCACCCTCTTCCGTTACCGTGGGGTGAGGTCATGAGAACGGACCTTTTAGGGTACCTGCCTCCTCGGACCACCCGACGTCAGGTACTCCAGCGATTATCAGTCTGTACTGACTCGTTGAAGTGAAAGTGAAAAGTGAAAGTACATAACCTCTTCCTTTACCGTTGGGTGAGGTCACAAGAACGGACCTCTTAGGATCTCTGTCCCCTCGGACCACCCGACGGCAGATACCCCAGCGTGTCTCAACCTGTGCTGACTTCGCTGAATCGTCGTCGTCGTCACAGAATTTTGAAGTGACAACCGAGACACTATTTCTTGGACGGACGGTGACGTCCTCTGGGTTCTCTACTTCTAGACTAGGAACCCAGCCCTTCTAGAGGATCTCCTCCTTTACCGTTGGGTGAGGTCATAACAACGAATCCTTTAGGGTACCTAGCTCCTCGGACCACCCGATGTCAGGTACCCCATTGTCTTTTCAGTTTTTACTCAATCGTTGATTTGATCACAGGATTTTGTTATGTTTGAATAAAAAACTGTCAAGACATCGAATATTAATGTTTACTCACAGTCGATTTTAATTCGAGAAACGTCCGACGTAAAGAAAGACCTCCGAAATCTTTTCTCGAACGAAAGACAAGGAAAAGATGAAAGATCTCCGACGACGTGAAGAACCAAACAGAAGAAGGTAGAAGTTTCGATAGCAGAGTCGTAGAAATGGAACCCGGTTGTAGAAGCTGGAAGGAAAGGAGAAAATTCCTGAGAATCCTAATGTGGTCCTTATGACCATTTAGATTCTATTAGATGGATAAAATTCCAGTCAACTAATCGTTGGAATTAAAAGGAAACGATCTATTATAACGTATAATTGTCCAAGATTACTAATCCTACATCTATGGAAAAACCACTCATCACTCCTAGGGATAAGACGATTGGTATCTAACATAGACGTTTATAGAAACGATGATTTTTCAATGATAAAAAAAAGTATGTATGAAAACTGAGACAAAGAAGAAGACACTTTTCCTTCATACAAACGTAACAGTCTGATGAGTCTCTTAATTTACTGGTTTCCATCGCTTTCACAGGTCGTGAATCAAGAGTACTACAATCAACTTTGACTTCATTTTCTTATGTGGAAGAAAAATATTAAAGAAGGAGATTCCGTCCCTACACTAATAAGAAGAAACACCATTCTATTTGAATCGATTAAAATGTAGTTAGTATGATTCATACTTTAAACTCTTCAGGGGTAATCATGATCTCTTCTTACATGACAGGTTTTACATAGACTTTTTATCGTTTGAGAAGTAATTATTCAGACACATCGAATCTCTGAATGACATACTGTGAATTTTCAACCGAGTGAAGACACGTACCACCAAAGACCATTGAAAAATAATACGGAGACAACTGAATTATGTACACTATTGAACAAACATTTATCAACGATAAGTATTCGTAGAAATAAATAAGACGAAACCCTTCACCCATACCATTCGAAATCATTTCTTACGAACTATTTCTACATGGGTCCCATTTGGTCTACACCCTAAATGCTATTCTGATTTCATAGGAATACGTTCTCATTCCAACAAAATAAATTTAAACACATATACCAAAATGATATACAATTTCTCAATAAAGGAACCTGTATCAGGTAGACTCTCGAGTAATGAACCACGTCTTACCTTCTTTCTCCCTCACGTCCCATGAGTAATCAGAACTGGAACAATCGTTTGTGATGACTGAACAAGAACTAAACGTTTTACTTACCTCGAACAAATATTATAAATTTGAGTTGGAATTACCAGCCGTTAGGTTATATTACTACCGAATACAACCCAATTTCTAATCTCGATTTAAAGGAATAGAAAGATAACCTAATGTATTTTCGTTTGTACGTTATCATTTCGACACATATATATCTGACATTCTGGTTTTCCCAACGTATAAAACCCTGTTCAAAATGAATGGAATTATTTGAAAGGGTCATCGATTACTCTGAATCTCGAAACATCTTTACGATGGGATCAGGAGGACGATAAAATATTGAGATTCAACTGAAGGAAGAAGTTTCCCTTTGTACAGATTCCATCCTGGATATACATCCACTGTCACTGACAGTAAATCATTTATAAACTGACTTAATTTTTTTATTTTATTTTAGTGTCTAAGATTCAGTAGAGAATCGGACATCCGACGATCGGTGGACGCCGACGGTTCTTGAGCAGGAGGTTTAACTTTTATAGTCCTTCAACGCCCTCTACTTTTGGGATCAATCCACTTATCTCTTCAAATCTAAGATAGTACGGGTACAAGTCCAAGTACTTGAATTTGGTGGAATGAAGAGACCCAGCACCGATTTATTAAGATCACGTCAACCTACTAAAATCCCTGAAAGTGTAGAAATACTTTCAAATAAAAGTCCACCCGGAAAAGTACTTTACTGTTGAAAAAGATTTTACTTTTACTTTCGGGATATAAATTGTGGACACCAAGTAATCTTAGTCTCACTTTAGGACCGGAAAGAAAGTTCTGTCGGAAACTTCGAACAGGACTTTTGGTCTTGTAGATGTTTTGTTAAAAATTTGGTAACTTTAACTTTATATGACTGTCACAAAAGTCAATATCCGAAATTAACTGACAGTGGAGCCGGCAATTAAGAGTTGGTACCTTAGACTGTAAGACGACACACTGGTCAACACACTGACCAGTATAAACAGGCGTTCTCTTTTGGATCAACAACTTAGTTAAGTGTCAGAGTCATCTAATTCTGTGACACAGTGAAGAGTGGTCAACAAATAGGTCGATGGACTTTGAGTTACCGAATATTATCTCTAAACAATAAAGAGTACTAAAACACCCAGACGATCCGTCAATCAGATCAACCTCGTTACACCGACTAAAGACAGTACTCTACCCACGGTTTGAGTTTTTGCTCCAGTAGATGTACCTCCTTTTTCTCAGATTGGTCGTTATCGTCGTAACAAAGGTTCAGTAACCATCTTTGACGACTAGGTAAGAGACAACATTACGTCCACAAGTCCCGAAGGGATCACCGGGTAGAGGAAAGATATGGAAAGTCGAAGACGAGAGTAGGTATGGGTGAAAGGAAAAGGAAAGTAGTATAAAATTCCTTAAAACCGTTCTTTACTGGATCGTGAGGTGATAATCCACAGTTAATAATCATGTACTAAAACTTATTAGTGACCCGAAATCAAACTCTACATACCTTAATTACATTCTTTTTGACTTTGTTAAAAATTTAATCTCTTTGTTTCATGTTTAGGTTAAACTGGTACTCTAGATTAGGATCTTCATTTATACTAATAGTAAAAGATTACTTTAAACCTTTTGAAGATATATCGTTATATTAATAAAAACTCTACATTAACTGTATGTCATAACATGTTTACATTCCTCACGAAACATATGTTACATGTAAACCATGTAATATATGTTACTAAACCATATAGACAACATTATACTAATGGTGATATCACAATCCATTGTGGAGATAGTACAGTACATTAATAGTAAAAAACACTATCCTTATCAAATCTAGATTAGAGAATCGTTGAATCTTCAAATATTATGTCATGACAACTGACATGAGTGACAACAACAAGTCAACGAGTCAACCCAGACTGAGAAACGTTGGGTTCCTGACGTCGTACGGTCCGAGTGGTATGACACGTAATCTAGAGGTCTTGAATACGTAGAACTTCGACGTTCAACACTGAAATTTGTTGTAGAGGGTTAAGAAGGTAAGGGGTCGGAAATCATTGGTAATAAGATGGGACGAAGGTACGTAGACTACAAAATTTCAAGGTGTACATTCACTATCGTGATGTCATAAACAAAAAAGATTGAATAGAGGGAATCGTGTTTCCGGAGTCCTAGGTAGGTAGGTACAACGAGGTTTACTATCCAACGAGAAAGAGTACCAAACAGGTAAGTAGTCAAATACCTACGAATCCAACAGGGGTATAAAACTGATAACACTTATTACGACGTTATTTGTTCCTATACGTCTATGCACGAAAAAATTTGAATGAAAATTAACCTCCCGTTAATGTTATAACATAACCAAAGACGGTATGTAGCCGTACCTAATTGGTAACCATACGTATCAAAGGAGGAAAAGTCAGAGGAAGGAAGGAGGGTGAGGTAGTGTGGGGAGATCCAACATAGTCTCGGGGCCCAACTTAAGGTACTCAGTATATCGTTTGAGGGTAACCGATAGATAAAATGTCTACAAAAGTACGATAACTACTTGAATAAACGACCCATGGTTACCTCTACGTATCTCTTGTCTGAATACCTGTGTCACTCTCCTATTCTTCCTCTCCCACCCTACTCACCTCTCTCTTCGTCTATAGAAAAATTGTAGGACTGAAGTAATGCAAACCTATATCTGGACGACCTAGTATACCACAAAGATAAAAATTAAAAAACTCTTTGGAGGTATCACCAAAGGTATCACCAACTTGATTAAACCTAAAGGTAGTTCTTAAATGTTTCCAAGGGAAAAGAGGTAAGAATGGTTGTGAACAATAAAGAACAAAACAATTACGTTCGGTAAGACAGTCTACACTCCACTATTGAGTAACGTAAAAACTAAACTTAAAGGGACTATTAATCACTACAACTCGTAGAAAAAAACATGGGTAACTGTTAAATACACAGAAACCTTTTACAGTCAAGTATAGGAAACAGGTGAATAATTAACGTAACAAAACCCCCCCTAACCATTAACTCAACTTACTCAAGAAAGATTCAAAACATATAATTGATAAATATATCCCAAACGTTTATAAAAGAATGTAAAGTATACAACGGAAAAAAAAAAAAAAACGAAACGAGACGTCTTCGAAATTGAAAATACATCAGAGTGAACAACTAAAACGAAAACAACACACACGAAAACCTTAATATAGAATTTTTAGTCAAGATATACTTTCTCGAAAAGGGCACAAAGGAAGGACACAGTACCATCGTCCAGAACACACATCCAGGTAAAACTTAATTAAAAACACTCACCATATTCTATTACAGTTAAAATGAAAACACGTACACCAATAGCTCAAAAGGATTGTGACATATAACTTCTCTGAGAGGAATAGCATATGAGAAATAAAGGACAGTTTTTGATCAACTTGTATATAAGTCCGTAAATAGAGACCCGAAACAAAGTAACCATATACATAGAAAAAAATACGATTATGATTTGACGAAATTGATGACATCGAACCCTTATATCAAACTTTAACCCTTTACACCACGGAGACCGAAACAAGAATCCTAACAAAACCGAGAAATCCCAGAAAACACCAAGGTATGTTCGCAATGTTAAAACAAAAGGTAAAGACACTTTTTGAGGTAACTTTAGCACTATCCTTAATGTGACTGAGACATCTATCGAAATCCATCATACAGGTAAAATTATTATAAGTAGGAAGATTAGGTACTTATACTCTGTAGGAAGGTAAACAAGGGAGGAATTAAAAAAAGTAGTTTCTCAACATCAAGAGAAAAGAGAGTGAAAAAACTAATTCAAATCAGAATTCATAGAGTGACTAAAACAATGATAGTATCTACCTTATATGGAAAAAAAAAAAGTCTATAAAGTGACAGTCACATACCTCCGTGTTGACTCAAAATACACAACTTAAATTGAAGACACTGAATTGACTTAAACAACTACTCAAGGTTGTTAAAAAACCAATTCACAAAGACCAAAAGAGATTCATTATAGTGTAGTGAACGTTTATTACTGTCAAAAAGTAGACACACAATAAAGGAAGCGAACGGACTAACGAGATCAATCTTGAACATCATGGTTCAACTTATTCTTACGACTCTTACTCATGGGAAGAGGGACTCCAATCTCCTATTAAAAAAAGTTGTAAAGTAGCAACTATAACTCATATAATCAACACCCAAACAACATTATATAATGGAAATAATATATAAGAAGGACATGGGTTAAACAACTCCCGAAAAATAACACTTTCCTACAACATAAAGACAGCTTAATAAAAGGACGGAGATGACTCTACTAGTATACTAAAAGTAGAAAGTAAGATAATTACGTATATAGTGTAAACAAATAAACGTATACTATTGTCAAAACGTAAGGACCCCATTTGAAGTGAACTAATACCGTATACTAGGAAAATTACACGACGACTTAAACCTAACAATCGTAAAACAACTATAAAACACAGATATGAGTAGTCCCTATGACCAGACAGTAAAAGAACATCATAAATAATAGAACTAAAACATAGTCACATAATAACCGGAACATTTTACTCCAACCCTCATATGGGAGGAGAAGTTAAAAACCCTTCTCAAACCCTTCCTAACCGTAATTAATAAGAAATTTCAAACCACCTTAAGTGATCACTTTTTGGGTAAACCTTGACCCGAAAAACTACAATCATCCAAACATAACGACTAATTTAGAGAAGTAAGTAACGAAACGAGATTAAAAGATGAAGAATTACTAAGTCAGAACCATCAAATATACAAAAAACCGTAAAAGGGTATAGAATATTTCAACAAACTAAACAACCGTATACTAACAAAAATCATCAAAGAATACCGGGAAACATAAAGACACCATAGTCAATATTACAAAGGAGAAAGTAAAGACTAAACAAACTGAGTCAAAGAAAAAAGAATCAGATCGATTTCCAAACGGTTAAAACAAATAAAAAAGTTTTTTGATTGAGTTAAAAAACCAGAATGACAAACAAACCAGAGTCATAATATATAAAGTTAAGACTACAAATAGAGGAAGAAAGAGAGATGTAATCCAAACGGAACAGTAAAAAAGGGATCAAGAAACTCTACATTTCAATCTAGAAAATAAACTCTAAAAAGAACAAAGAATTACATAAATAACGACACTTGAAGCGAAAGTCTTGACGAACAGTTGGAGGGTATCTAAAAAACACAAACAAAGGTAAAAATAAGTAAAAAGTCAAAAATTCAAAGGAAAAACTAAAGAAGAAACTGAGTACACAACGAGTCCTCACAACAAATCAAAGATGTACCAAAATATTTAAAGGTTGAAGGAGAACAACTTTAGATTAAACTATGATAAAACAAGTATTTACTATAAACGGTACTAAATTTAAACTTTCACGGTTCTGAACAAAACACCGGATAGGATACTTCAAAGGACCTCTTACAAAATACATATGGATTCTTCTCACAACTTTTCGTCTCTGTAATGAAACGGTTGTTTCCAGGCAGATCAGTTCCGATACCAAAAAGGACACCAGTAGATACCTACACTCTCAACCTGACACTTCTTCCGACTCGTGACTTCTTAACTATGAAAACTTGACACCACAACCTCTTCTGAGAACTCTCAGGGAACCTAACGTTCCTCTAGGTTGGTCAGATAAGACTTCCTCTAGTCGGGACCCTAAAGAAACCTCCCTTACTACGATTTCGACTTTGAGGTTATGAAACCGGTGGACTACGCTTCTCAACTGAGTAACCTTTTCTGAGACTACGACCCTCCCTAACCCCCGTCCTCCTCTTCCCCTACTGTTTCCTACTCTACCAACCTACCGTAGTGGCTGAGCTACCTGTACTCAAACCCACTTGAGGCCCTCAACCACTACCTGTCCCTCCGGACCGCATGACGCTAAGTACCCCAGTGTTTCTCAGTCTGTGCTGACCCGTTGACTTGACTTGACTTGACTTCTTCTTACACATAAGACCACGAGAACCTATCTTAAAAGACATTTACAGATATTTCATATAGACCGGATTACACTTTGAATTCGGGTTTTAAAAGAATGATTAAAACCAAACCTAGTAGACAGGTAACAACTTTCAATATTACTCCAGGGGATGATAACAACATGACATTAGATAAAGAGAAAGCTCTGACCAATCATAAACGAATTCTATAAGTCCCGAGACTACGTGTAAATACTAACAAAATAGAAGAACTACTTAACTGGGGCATTAGTAACATATTATTAAAAGAAACAGAGAAATTATAAACCCTGAATTTGAAATAAAACAGATACATGTCGACCGGGACGAAAATACTAAATGTGTACGTACCTGATAGAAAAGGTAGGGAAGTGAAAATCAGAAACACACGGGAATTTCGACTTCACTCGGAATATATCCGTCGTATATTAACCACAAAAGGATACATCTACAAGACACAGAAAACTAACCACTTAAGTTAGGCAAATATAAACCCTATTAATAACTATGTATTCTTTAATGAAAGACAAGACGTAAAAGTAACAAGAAAACAGGAGAGAAGGATAGAAACATTCACCCTCTAAACAGTATCACTATACGAAATTACAAGGACAAAATATAAAACCCATAAGTGATATTCAAAAACAAAACATCAACGGTATTCCACTTTCTTTCACTTTCATAATCAACGAGTCCGTACAGACTGAGAAACGTTGGGGTACCCGACATTGGGTGGTACAAGAAGACAGGTACCTTAAGAGGTCCGTTCTTATGACTTCATCCCTCGGTACGGAAAGAGGTCCCCCTAGAAGGGTTGGGTCTCAAACTTGGGTCCAGAGGACGTAATACCCGTCTAAGAAATGGTAGACTCGGTGGTCCCTTCAGATTTCCGAATGTACTTTGTAGGATACCTATTTGGTAGGTAAAATACGACTCTCGTCGAATTTAAACTAACATATACTGTCAAGATGGGAAAATGAAATAGAAAAATTACATAAACAATAGTGTCAAATGGAGAAACACAACACATAAGTAATTCTTTAATAATACCGATATCAATAAAAATTATGACAAAAGGTGAATGGAAATATGTTGTTAATAAACCGATTAGGAAGAAATACAATGTCTTAATCTCAAAAGATTTATACTGACACATAAATGAAAATGTCAAAAACATAAAAAAAAAAGAAAAACATATAAAAGTACTACGACGAATCGTAAAAAAGTAAAGACGAACTCCTTGTGGAAAGTCCAAAAGAACGTTTCGTCGAAATGACCACTATTTGAGTGAGTCAAAAGCAAACAAACCTTTCTGAAAGAAAGAAGATATATTCACTTCTTATTGAAACATAAGAACAACTCGTCAAAAAAAAAGTTGTGAAATTTATACAGTAAGATGAAAAAGGACCGGGGATCACAAAGACGACTCTTTAAACGAGTATTTGATTACTCCTAAGGAAACATCCAATGGTGTGAAAAAGGAAAACGACGAAAATCTTAATGTATAAACAGAAACTAAAAATTATGTAAGCAAGATTCACAGCACCTCTTCCAGAAGGGAAACTCTATTACACAGCTAAACGTAACATTCGAACCTACAGGATCTCAGAGGAGTCTAAACCATGTAAGAGTCGATAATTAAAAATTTGAAAGAAGGAGAGGATGTTGGGAAGAGGAAAACCTTAGGGTCAATTAGACTATAAACGTGTAAACTACTACAGGGGACCTAGTATATCTTACGCGAGAAAAAGTAAGAAAAAAACAAGTAGAGACTGACTCAATAAAGTTTGATAGGTAAATAAGAGACTGGTAACTAAGATAGAAGATAAACCAGATTAGACGGTATCAACGTGAAATGACGTAAAAAGTAAAACAAATGACTTAAGAAGTCTAAGTCTTAAGAACAACCAAGAAAAAATTTATAAAAATAGATAATTCAAAGAGTAAAACAAGTCAACAGGACTAAATTGACTTGACACAAAGACACAAATGAAACACGAGTAACTTAAAGAAGTCTCCTCGATAAAACTTAAGAAATAATCGATATGACGTGACACACGAAAACTTAAGTCAATATCTTCTAATAATATAGAAACACCTACACAAATGAACTACGAAATACAAGGAACTTCGAAACGTAACGATAAAAGTGTATACTTGGTCGTGGACGAGTTTAGAAACGGTAAAAGACTACCCTGTATTAGAAGAAACCAAGATGAATTTAGACCCGAAAGAGGTTGGAACATACCTACATGAGCGAGATAGAAAAGTGAAGAAAAACATAGTCTTAAGAATTAGAAGATATAGAAGAGACCAAGAATGTTTAGTGGACAGATGATGACCTTTGGAGAAAGAGGGAGGGGTCTTCTACCACGACGTCGATTACCAATATCAAATAGAGAACGGGTCTTAAGGGTCGGTAAAACCCAAAAAAAAACTCCCCTGAAGGACAAATGACCTGGTACGAAAACGTCGACACGAGACTTAGTCCTTACTTACCCCTTCAAACTCAAACCGGGAACCTCGTGACCCCTATGGATACGTCGTCCATTCCAAGAGGGTCACCGAGTACCCACTCTAAAGATGACCTCAGGATTTTTGTCAGTCGTCATTGAAGTACGTAGTCCATGGGAAACTATACATGTAGACGGAGGTAAAACTAGAGAGAAAGGGGTCAGGATCTCCCGACTGCAGTGAGGGATTTATTTAATCTATCCACGATACACACTCACACATACGTAGAAGTATAAAATTGAACAAGACTGACAATACTATCACAATTAATGAGTCAGCGGAGACTGGCTCAGGTGGTCAACCTGAGTCAGGTGGTCAGAAGTCCGTTATTGTGACGGTAAAGGAAGAGGTCCTCTAGAAGGGTTACGTCCCTAGATTGAGTCCAGAGGATGTGACGTCCGTCTAAGAAATGGTAGACTCGGTGGTCCCTTCGGGATTGTATAATAAGTTGTTCCATTATCATTCGTTTAAAATATAGGGAAACCAATTTGGACCTTGTTTGTCTGTGTGTGTACATTCTTGATTTATACATGTTTTGTTATACGTACATAGACGGAAATAAAAATAAGATACATAATTTATTATGTAACAACAACAAAAAGTTAGAGAGTCAACATAGACTACGAAACGTGGGGGTATCTGACTTCGTGCTGTCCGAAGGGACAGGTAGTATTAGAGGAACTCAAATGAGTTTAAGTACCGGTAACTTAACCACTACGATAGATTGGTAGAGTAGGAGACGGTAGGGAAGAGGAGGACGGAAGTCAGAAAGGGTTGTAGTTCCAGAAAAGGTTACTCAGTCTAGAAGCATAATTGACCGGTTTCAAAACCTCGAAGTCGTAGTCAGGAAGATCACTTATAAGTCCCAAATAAAGAAAATCCTAACTGATCAAACTAGAGGAACGTCAGGTTCCCTAAGAGTTCTCAGAAGAGGTTGTGGTGTCAAGTTTTCGTAGTCGCGGAACCGTGAATGGTAAGAAATACCAGGTTGAGAGTGTAGGTAAGTACTGACGAACCTTCTTTGTATCGAAACTGATTCTGCCAGGAAACAACCGTTTCATTACAGACGAAAAATTGTCAAACAGTTGTCAAAAAGATTTAAACAGTAACGAAAAGAAGGTTCCTCGTTCGATAAAATTAAAGTACCGACGTCAGTGGTAGGTGTCACTGAAACCTCGGGTTCTTTTATTTCAGACAGTGACAAAGGTAACAAAGAGGTAGATAAACGGTACTGCACTACCCAGGTCTACGGTACTAGAATCAAAAAACTTTCAACTTAAAATTCGGTCGAAAAAGTGAAAGAAGAAGTGGAAATAGTTCTCCGAGAAATCAAGGAGACGTCAAAGACGGTAATCTCACCAATAGACGTATAGACTCCAATAACTATAAAGAGGGACGTTAGAACTAAGGTCGAACATGAAGTAGGTTGGACCGTTAAGTGTACTCCATGGGACGAATATTCAATTTATTCGTCCCACTGTCATATTTGGGAACTGTATGAGGAAAGGGTCACAACTTGGTTACGTAAAGAGGTACAGGTCAAGATCTACAACGAAGAACTGGACATATATCCGAAGAGTCCACAGAGTCCAACCAGACGATAAAGGTAGCGAAATTCTTAAAAGGTGTCAAACAACACTAGGTGTGTCAATTTCAGAAACCGTAGAAATTTCTTCGTCTTCATCTACAAAAAGATCTTAAGATAACGAAAAAGATACTAGGTTACCTACAACCGTTAAACTAGAGACCAAGAAGAAGGTAAAGATTTAGGTCGAATATGAAGACCTTCAAGAGCCCAGTACATTACAACTACGGATCTAACTTCCCAAAACTCGTAATGAAACGTTAGTACACTTTAATCACGTTAAGACGTCATCAAACTCGTAAGAAACCGTACCAGGAAGAAACCTTAACCTTACTTTAGACTGGAAAAGGTCAGGGTACCGGTGGCCACTGAAAAGGTTTAAACGACTGTATAACTCACTTCGTAAAATCGTCATCGTAGAAAATCATAAACTTTATCGAGTCGACTTTAAGGTAGTGGAGGTGATCGAAACAAACATCATTACGAAGGATTCCGGGTGACTGAAGTATGAGGTCCTATACACCGAGATCTACTCACTAGTATGGTAATACCAATAGGTCCAGTGATTCTAGTAAAAACACATCAAGACACATAAGAATGGTGGAGAATCATAAAAGACGAAGACAATCGAGGTATGTAAAAGACAGGAAATAACACGGGTAACAACGTACTTTATAAGGAAACCATAAAGACTAAAAGAACTTCTCCAGGGATCAGAAGGAGAAAGGTAACAAAAGGAGACAAAGAAACGTAACAAGCGAATTCTTCCCAAAGATAGAGAGGAACGAAAAGAAACCTTGAGACGTAAGACTACCCACATAGAAAGGAAAAGAGGAAACAGAAAGTGAAGAGAAAAATAAAGAGTCGACAAAAATTCCGGAGGAGTCTGTTGGTAAAACGGAAAAACGTAAAGAAAAAGTACCCCTACCAAGATATTGTGTATTATTTTATTATATACTATTTTACTTAAGTTATAGTATATACAGATATATATGTGTGTGAAGATCCTTAAAGTAACTTTCATAGTTTTGTAAGTAACTAATAGAACATTTTACTTTCGACCTAGATGAAGTGTATACCTCTTTAAACTCAGTTACACAAGTCGAAAGACTTATTTCACTATAATCGATACGAAAAAAAAAAAAAAAAATTTAAACCGACACGACCCAGAGTAACGACGGGTCCAAAAGAGATCAAAGTCACTCGTACCTGACGAGAGATCAACGATAAGTACTCGAAGGGTAACATCACCGATCAAAAGACCTCGTGTCCGACATCAACGTCCTGCACCCGAATCATAAACGTCGAGGACCCGAGTTCTCGTTTCCGAGTCATCAACACCGTGTACCAGAATCAACGAAGTCCCATACACCCCAAAAGGGTGTAGTCCCTAGTTTGGCTACAGAGGACGTAACCGTCCGCTTCTAAGAAATGGTGACTCGGTGGTCCTTTCGGGGATTTAATATCAATATTGACCGATTTAAGGAAAGGTTTTTTCTTTTATTACTTAGTATATAAAAATTCCGAGAGAAGTACCGTGTAAGAAGTAAAAGGGTACTTTACTTTGAAAAATACTAAAGTAGGTAACGAGTCAGAATTCTCCTCTTGGGGTCTGGACTGATAATAATTGACAACAACAACTCACGACTCTAATTTTTTTTACGTATAACAACGATAAAATAATGTACAATAATATCTTAACCCGTGTCGTTTTAGTGGTATAAAATACTGTATAGTTCACTATTTAGGATGAGAGACTTTCAGTCTTTTTTGATGAGACTTTTCCAAAAAAAGGTGTAAATGAGTTTCTTTTAAGTTTCCTACTATATTTTATAAGATCACTACCCGTGTTTATGCACCCAAACAAACTATCGGAATTAATTACTAGAATATTAACCCATAGTACAATCAACAGTACATCGACCGTCACAAGTGACTCTTCTGTAGATTTAGGGATAAAAAGTGAGGAAGGGTTTGTAACAGTAAGTAAACCCACTGTTAAGTACGTATTATATTATCGGGATCCCACGTTAATTAAAATCGTCAACGTGTTGAATCATTCCTTTTTTTTTTATAGGGACCATAGTACACAAGAAACTTCCAGTCTACTATAGTGTTAAACGTGGAAACAACACTCTGTACTTTTAATCGTTAATTGTATTTATATAACTAATTGTATACATATCAAATCAGACTGTATAATTACTTTGATTAGTATAAAAGAAATGGTCTACATTCGTAAAAGAAAGAAGATGTTACTGTAGTAATAAAAAAAAATTTTCAACTCTTAAACCCAAATTAGTAGGAACAAAAGACTCCATATACGATCTCTTTTAATTCTACCTAGGTACGAGATCCTTTAAATTTTTTTTCTTGAACTGTTAAATTAAATAAAACATGGTATATATAGTCACTAGATAAATATATCAAAGGTAGAAAAAGTATACAGTGTACAGAGAAGGTAGGAAATATATTATCTCGATAGTGACGGATATAAATCCAGAACTTGTGAAAAGGAAAACTGAGAACCGTATTAGGGCACAAACCTAACTAAAGTCAAACGACAAGTTTATAACGGTCTCCCTAGAAAGACTCGGTATGTAAACTAGAACTGAGAGTCAGTGTGGAAATCCCATGTCTGTGTTTGGGACCGAGAACCAATCCACTATGTATGTATGACGGCAGTGAGTCAGTACAACTGAGAAACGTTGGGATAACTAACATCGGACGGTCCGAAGAGACAGGTACCCTAAGAGTTCAGTTATGACCTCCCCCAACGGTACGGAAGGAGGTCCCCTAGAAGGGTTAGTCCCTAACTTGGGTCCAGAGGACATAAAGTCCCTATAAGAAATGACATACTCGGTGGTCCCTTCGGGTCTATGATTATTAATTTAATAACTATATGTGGTCACCAAATTATTCAATGAGAATAGTCGATCCCTATAAAGATACTACTCATCTCACGTACTTCAAACATGTCACGATAATAATAATAACTCATAATTATTGTAAAGATCTCATAAATAATATAGAGTCGGTAAGAAATTTCTTACGATGTACTTAATAGAATAAATTAGGAGAGTTTTTAATAGAATTATTATTTTTAATAGATACTAACGGAAAAGGTAAAATATCTACTTCTTAAAGTCCAAGTCTCTTTAATTGACAAATAGGTTTCTCATTCGCTCACAATTCATTATCTCGACCCTAAACACAAATATACTTAACTTAGTTTCGAATGTGAAAAAGGTGAGTCATACTCCCTTCCCTCACGTTCATTACCTTTTTAAATGTGCAACGGTAAACTATAGAACAAGAGATATCTGAATACTTCACAACCTGTAAACACCTGATTCAGAACGAAACCACTAATCGATTAGACCTTTTAAATCCAAAAGGAATAAATACTCTTACACGAATAAAAAACCCATAATCAACTTTGACTTCCCACGATAAACTATATTTGATTGATTCTACTACCGTAGACCAGGGTAGTAAAGTACCCTTTATGTACCTCTTTGTCACCTTTGTCACAGTCTGAAATAAAAACCCCCCGAGGTTTTAGTGACGTCTACCACTAACGTCGGTACTTTAATTTTCTGTGAATGAGGAACCTTCCTTTCAATATTGGTTGGATCTGTCGTATAAGTTTTCGTCTCTGTAATGAAACGGTTGTTTCCAGGTAGATCAGTTCCGGTACCATAAAGGTCCCCAGTACATACCTACACTCTCAACCTGACACTTCTTTCGACTCGTGGCTTCTTAACTACGAAAACTTGACACCAAAACCTCTTCTGAGAACTCTCAGTGNTTATGTACCTCTTTGTCACCTTTGTCACAGTCTGAAATAAAAACCCCCCGAGGTTTTAGTGACGTCTACCACTAACGTCGGTACTTTAATTTTCTGTGAATGAGGAACCTTCCTTTCAATATTGGTTGGATCTGTCGTATAAGTTTTCGTCTCTGTAATGAAACGGTTGTTTCCAGGTAGATCAGTTCCGATACCATAAAGGTCCCCAGTACATACCTACACTCTCAACCTGACACTTCTTTCGACTCGTGGCTTCTTAACTACGAAAACTTGACACCAAAACCTCTTCTGAGAACTCTCAGTGAACCTGATGTTCCTCTAGGTTGGTCAGGTAAGACTTCCTCTAGTCGGGACCCTAAAGAAACCTTCCTTACTACGATTTCGACTTTGAGGTCATGAAACCGGTGGAGTACGCTTCTCAACTGAGTAACTTTTTCTGAGACTGCGACCCTCCCTAACTCCCGTCCTTGTCCTCCCCTACTGTCTCCTACTCTACCAACCTACCGTAGTAACTGAGCTACCTGTACTCAAACCCACTTAAGGCCCTCAACCACTACCTGTCCCTCCGGACCGCACGACGCTAAGTGCCCCAGAGTTTCTCAACCTGTGTTGACTCGCTGACTTGACCTGACCTGACTTGTATTTAATCATATCCAATGAAACGTCAGTGTCACTCACTGTCGACATTAAATTCCCGACTACAGTCAGTGACAACCCACGACACATTTCGTTACACGAGTACGGGTCAACACAGGTCGAAAAACGTTGACGTACCTGACATCGGGTGGTCCGAGGAGACGGGTACCCTAAGAGATTCGTTCTTATGACCTCACCCAATGGTAAAAGAGGAGGTCCCCTAGAAGGACTGGGGTCCTAGCTTGGACGTAGAGGACACACAGGATGTCACCGTCCGTCTGAGAAATCGTGACTCGGTGACCCCTTCGGGTCTCTCTACCTTACACGTGGTAAAGTGAAGAGACTCGTTGCTCAGTCGTATGGATCAAAAATACCAAAAGTCCCAATAGCCAATCTTATAATATAGACTGTTATTTCGGACTTCGATTTTACCCATCTAAACCTTTCGTAAACAAAATTTTTTACCTGACACTTTATTATAAGTCATTAATCGGTAAAGAAATATTCAATCGTGATGAAAGGATTGACTCAGTGTACTACAAGGGATCCGGTTCTTAAACCTAGTTTAAATAACAAAAGTCAACTAGACGGGTCACCACTACGTTCTATTTTGTAGACCGACAAATCTCCTCTCGAGTAACCTCCTCTAATTTTAACGTATTGAAGACAACTGCTCCGTGTTGACGGTCCCAACTAGACAAAGTTCCCTTTATTCTGTTGCAGGGTCCATAATCGGACATATAAAAACAATGAGAAGACCTTTCCTTCTAGTCCCCTTCTTAACCCCTCTACTGTCCCTTTTCTCTTATCATTCTCACCTTATTTTAACAACTAGTACTCGTCTTACGCTTCAGTACTACAACAACAGTTGACTCGTAACATTCAAGATTTATCAGGAGTCCAGTGTCTCAATCAATTCTGACTTCGTTCTTAAATCAGAGTTATTACTTTCGGTTCCGAACTCCAAAAGTGACGTCATGGGGTGGGTGGTCAAAGATCCCATACACGATCCACAAATTGTACAAATTAAAGAAAATTATGACTATGAACGGGAAGTCAAAATGATGGTAACACATATACTCTTTTTATTTGTAAAAATTTTTAGGGCTCCTAAATTGTTTAATCTATTTAACAGGTCAAACAATCTTGACACATAAAAGTTTAATTTTTTTTTTATATATATATTAAAGTTTCCAAATAGTTTCGGTACAACAATTTTGATAAAAGTCGTTATTACGAGAATCTCTACAAATAAAATCTCTTAGAAAAGACATCTTTAGGATTGAAGTCGCACCCTTAGGGATAAAGGTCATACCCTTAGTGGTATTTAGGATATAAGATCCATCAAGCTGAGACCGTTAACAAAACCATTCAACGAGTCAGTACAGACTGAGAAACGCTGGGGTACCTGACATCGTACGGTCCGGAGGAACAACGGGTGGTAGTGAGTCTCAAACGGGTTGACCGTTAATAGAAAGTATTATTTAGAAAATTACAGTGGATACATAACGAAACAGAGAGCTAATGATCCTTCAAATCTTTTTTTTGTGACGTTTCTTTTTCCGGTTGTTGGTTATGGAGAATATATCTAACCTTGATAAGTCTTTAAAATCAAACCAGTACCTCATTCATCGGTTGGGTTTATAACCACTGTTTTTGTATAAAAGAAACATGAAATAAAGTCTTTATCACCACTTAAAATAGTGGACTAACGTTTGTCTTTATAAACGATAGAAACGAAATTTTTTTTTAAAAAAAAAGCTTACCGAACTAACTAAGACAGTCCTTTGTGTTAGTTAGTATAAGTAAATTGGTACAACATTTATCATTTGTACAATAAAATCGGAATATCATATATAGTTGTTGTTTTTCTGGTGTATATCCTGAAACCAATGGACTTGTATTACTGGACAGAATTAGGGTCACAAAGACCACAAAAAGGGTGGTCGTGTGTACCCGGAACCTACGAAGACTTTGTTATACGTGTAACCTTCCGTAAAATTCAATGTACCTTATATATAAAAAAGATTGATAGTAATCTTCATGAGTTCGTTATTTACACGGGGTTATTTCTTGTGATTTTCACTTTATAATTGTCCCCTCCAATATTAATACCTTAGTTTATGGATTCATTTGTGACTCTTGTAATACGCGGGTGATTTCGTAAACTTATTGTAGAAAGTGTCACCATGGACACCATCAACGAAATGTCACTACGACCTATTCGTGTTTGTCACCCCATTAACTTTTTTTACATTATAACCAAGACTTAGTTTAGATCAAAGCGGTAGAGATAAAAAATTTAAACAAGAGAGAGTGAAACTTACCCCCCGAAGGGACTAGCGAGTCAACCATTTCTTAGGTGGACGTTGCATCCTCTGGGACCAAGTTAAGGACCCAACCCTTCTAGGGGACCTCCTCCCGTACCGTTGGGTGGGGTCATAGGAACGGACTTCTTAGGGGTACCTGTCTCCTCGGACCGTCCGATGTCTGGTACCCCAGCGTTTCTCAGTCTGTACTGACTCACTGATTCGTATCGTGTGTGTGAAACATACACCCATATTGAAAAAACAACATATAATATAAAGACATTTAAAGAAATAATTATATAATCGATCCCCTGTACCTTATTTCACTATTACACAAATTGAGACCTCAGTGTTACAGTCACTACTTAGAACCATGGTCTCATTTAAGTATTATCTATACATGAGAACCCGTCAAATCAAACGAAATCACGGAGTCAAACATCGGGTCAGACATCTTACCTTATTATCATCAATGGATTTTCACAACAACATTCCTAACGCAACCACAAACATTTTGTATGTAACGGAAGAGACACTTGAAATCATTACTGCTACTACTGACGTATCGTATTTGTTACTACACAAGATAAAAAGACTTGTAACACCTCGGTTCTCTTATTTTTATCCCAGTTTAAACTTGTAATTTATGATATTTTTATAGAACGTGAGTTGAAGAATTAGTATGAATCATCCTTTATGTAACATCAAAAGTAACAAATCAACGATTCAACATAGAATGAGAAACGTTGGGGTACCTGATGTCGGCCGGCCGGAGGAGACAGGTGCTTTAAGAGGTCCGTTCTTATGACTTCACCCAACGGTAATCAAATAAGTCTCCTAGCAAGGACTGGGTCCCTAAGTTGGACCCAGAGGATGCAAAAATGGTAGACCCGGTAGTCCCTTTGGTGGAGTCTTCGGGTCTTTTAGGTATTTTGTATTAAATTTTAGTATTCTCGAAGGGGGTACCGTGATCACCATTTCTTAGACGACCGTTTCGTTTTCTGGATTCTCTACGACCAAACTAGGGACCCTAGGGGACCTCCTCCCGTACCGTTGGGTGAGGTCATAAGAACGGACCTCTTAGGGTACCTGTCTCCTCGGATCACCCGATACCAGGTACCCAACGTTTCTCAACCTGTACTGACTTCACTGAATCGTGTGTCCTTTTTATTATCCTTCAATCGTATTCCTCCCGTTTCTACTCCTTCTCCTTATCCTTGACTCACGGGAATATTGTCTCAGAACATAATTCCAAAGAGAACAAAGATCTAGTACTTTCATAAACGATTGGATGTTTAACGAGACCTACCCCCTTTTAATACGACTAGGACCCGGTCACTATTTTAGTACGAAAATTGATGGACGAAATACCTAGATATCGTATTACAGAATGTGACATAATCCGTGTCTTTTTACTTTACCACTTTGTACAGAGTGCTACACACACACAAAACTCATACCACCCCCTGTTAATTAAATTAATACTGGTTTACCTGTGTCAAACTTTATATACATATAGAACTCGTGAACATCTCAACAAATCTTCTGTGTAACTTTCGTTTTCCTTTATAATTGTGAACTTTAATTTTCTGTATCCCAATCAATTTAATTGTAGACATCAACGATAATATAACAAACCCATGATCACTTTTATCACATATAGAAAACATACAATTATTTTTGTGCAATCTAGGTGTTTCTGAATACACCTAACTCTCTTAGATACATTGAAATTTGGATTACGATACATAATGGTCCATCGTAAGACAAAAAGATCACCGATACTATAATCACACTTTTACTTTATCATTAAACCGTATAACGACAAAAAGTTTAGATTTAAAAAGAGGAATGATTATTCGAATAATGATTCCGTAGATGAAGTAAAGTCGGCAATTGAAGAATCAGAAAGGAAAGAGACATAACGAAGGGGTGATCTTAGGGTCAAAGAGGAGAGGACACCCCTCTTACGTTAGTACCCGAGGTCCGAAGTAATAATCCGTCAGACCTAAACTTATGTGTGAAGAGATGATCGATAAAATTATTGGAAAGTACCCAACACAACGAAGGGACCAGAGTGAGTTAGTCATTTCTTAGACGGTCGTTACGTTCTCTGGGTCCAAGTTAGGGACCCAGTTCTTCAAGGGGACCTCTTCCTTTACCGTTGGGTAAGGTCCTCAGAACGGACCTTTTAGGGTACCTGTCTCCTCCGACCGCCCGATATCAGGTGCCCGAACGTTCAACCTATATTGAATCGTTGATTTAGTGGTGGTGGTGGTGGTGTCCAACATAATGAACTTGTCAAAGAAGTCGAAGTATACTTGGATTGTGATCTAGAACGAAGTATCCAACAGCTCCAATACACTCATTTAGGTACATATCATATATTTTCATACGGATCCTGTCGGGTCAATTCACGAATCATACTATCAATAATATAGCAAAGCAGTTTGTGTACAAAGATTACGGGTCGTTTTTGTCACTAGGTCTCCAAATATGACTCTGCATGTCAAGGACTTGAATCTCTTAGACTTAACAGACGAAAACATCTCGATATACGAAGGTAAACAAACCTCTTACTTACTGAACGGGTCTCCTAGAACCGTGTATTATTTCGGACTTATGGTGACCACTAGTGATCATTAACAACAACATTGAGGTTTTGTTCACGGTCTTTGAGACATTTTTAGATAAAGGTGGGGGGAGAGGGGGAGGGGGGGGGTTCTGTGAAACAGACGTAGAAGCAATCAGAAATAAAAAGAAAAGTTACAGAGAATCTAAATACACGGCCCTTTTGCAGACACCAGTAAAGACACGAAAGGTAACGGTACTAGGAAGGTATACTTCGTACTTAAATGTCAACAAATGAACTGAAACCCTAAAAATTCGAAAACTTTCCTCTCCGTTGACAAAATCTCTATATAACGAAAAGAAAACATCGTGAACTCTCTCCCGACTCACGTATGAACCTCAAGTTCTTTCTAACCGATAGACGTGTTTGTGTTTGGTTTTACATATATGTGTAGTGATTTTAGACAAGAGGAATTATCGTAAAATCTATAAGATTAAACTTGTCCTTGTATAGACAAACATAAAAATTACAAATTAATTATAACAGATAAAAGAGAATGATAATCTAAAATTTCGTCTTTAGGTGACTGAAATTTTTAATTACCACTATTGACTAAAGTACAACTTGTTGTATTTTTAATTATCTACTTGGCCTATCTGGTAAAAACCAGAGTGTCGAAATACATTTATAGTAGATGAACAAATAAGAAGTTATACTCGTACGTTGTCGTTATTTTGGAAACCTTTTTTCGGATCCCAAATCAACTATCATCACAGGGTTATAACGGTTACGTCCTCTGGACCCAAGCTAGGGACACAGTCCTTTTAGGGACCTCTTCCTTTACCGTTGGGTGAGATTATAAGAACGGACCCTTTAGGGTACCTTGCTCCTTGGACTATTCGATGTCACTTACCCTAGAGTTTCTCAACTTGTGTTGTCTTATGACATAAGAATCAAAACTACTTATTTGATACTACTACATCCCACTATTGTAATTTTCTTTACCTTTCTACATTACTCATATACCCTCGAAAGACATGATAGAAACATTGAAAAGATTTTAATAAGGGTTTGTTTAAATATTTAATAAGGATTTGTATATTATTTCATTATTTTTATTAAATATTTGTTTAAATTTTCACTTATTAACCTTTGTTCGATTTACAATTTTTACTCTTTTACTAATAATATAAAGGTTACTGTATAAGTGAATTACGTACATTATGTGAGTAATTTTTCAAAGTAACATTTTTTACTTGATTTATGTTTTACGAAAACCGTAATACATCTTTTTTACAGTTCTTATGATAAACAACAGACTAATGTTGTTATTTTTATTTAATTATTTATATCTGTATATTTTTAATAGTAGGATCCTGGTCCTCTAAGACTGAGAAAGAAAAACAGTGTCAAAAGATTTAAAGATATCGAAACGTTTAAAGATATCGAAATAAGGTTTATTAGTAACTACCATTTTCTAGTCGAGATTTCTTCACTTAAATGAATAGTCCCTACACTTAATTTCGCACAATTTTTTCTTTTTTTTTTGTGTCATATAACTGGTACTGAAGGGGTTAAAATTAATTTTTCAAAAATAGTTTGGTAAAACTTTTTAAACTAAAAACCTTCACCAGTTTTGTCTACTTCTGTCAGTCTGTCGTCTTTTAAGGTCAATATTTTATTCAGGACTTCTACATTGCGTGTCGTACCACTGATATTAATTGTTATGGTATAACGTATAAACTTTGAACGATTCTCTCATATAGGAATTTCAAGAGTAAAGTTCTTTTTGTTATATAATGACACATCATTACTCACAATTGATCAGAATAATACCACCAGTGAAACGGTATATATATGTGTGTGTTTGTGTTCGTATATATGTATATGAGTAATGACATATAGACTTTGATCATACTATATGTAGGAAACATAGAATTATTTTTTAGATCAAAATCGCTCGTAAAATAGAATTCCGATATTACATAAGAAATGACAACCTATGACTTAAACAAAGTTAACGTTTGTGAAAGTCGAAAGTTTCCAGTCGAGAATGTCTTTACTGGACAGTAAAATGGTAAAATGGACATGTGTCGACTTATTAAATTTTAGGGAGAAGTTTTAAACAATGAACCTATACGAGTGTATCCTTCTCCACCTCGGTCCTCATTGACCACGCTTAAGTTTTACGGTGACATCAAGTTCTTGGGTTTCATGTATAACGATGGTTATTTCGTGTTAGTTTAGTTTTTCGTGCGACACCAAGACCTTCACTGGAACTCTCTTATAGATATCGAAACGAGAGAAAGAAATCGGAAGTGTAAGACCGTAATAATTGTCAGTGTGAAACCCCAGGTAGACCTCAGACTGAAGACAGAGGTGTAAACATTTAAAGGTTAAGCAAGTAGGTCTCTAGGGTAAGGTACAAATTGTAATGAAACCCTCGTGTCCATAGGGGATGAAAAACTTCAAACAGAATACCGTGAAGTGTAAATGTTTTATCGATAGAATCATGGACAAACGTAATTGACTTTCTTTAGGTTTCTCCTAAAAGTGAAAATGTTTTTATGCGTTTTCTTTTAGCACCAGTCGTAAACAAAACTTCGTGTTACAAAAAGAACTCGTCCATCTCACCGCGGCGGTTCGAGGAAGGTACCCTTGATGTGAGTCGAAGAGTCGAAGTTCGGTGGTATCGAAAATGACCGAGACACTAGTGGACATGAAATATAACACGTAGGTAATTGTTCTACACAGGATTCTATTAACGACAAAATGAATGTGGTAAAACCGAATCCTTGCCAAAGTATCCTTACGACAAAAACCTATAACCCATTGGGACATATAATAAACTAATTAAAGTAAATCTTACCCTTCTTTATACATTTTTGACAATCTTCTTTTGTTTTATATAAAGTACCTAACAACGCTTACAAAACGATATATATCACTTTACGATATATTAAAAATGGAACATAAAATTTTACGAACTCTCATAATCTTTGTATTTACCATAAAGTTTTCCTCTTGATATACTAACCTTAATGAAAAGTCAATTTTGAAAAAGTGTTGAAATTCCGAGAATTAACTTTTATAAAGTCATCATTTTTCCTCTATACAGACATTATATACACATACCCTTCTAAGAACTAACTTTCTCTGGAACCTTATGAAAGTAAGGAACGCCGACTTCCTTCTATATATAAATCTTCGTTTCTGTCTTAGTTGACCTTTTAAAGGTGGTGGTTTACTATCCGTCCTACACAGGAATCTTTAGTACCACTATCCAAGGAAGAGGGAACCTCCATGAGGTAGGAATTTTTAGTTTATCCCATATAACTTAGGAAATAGTGACGAACCTATCTTGAACCTGTTCCAAGTCTTTTACCTTTAGTAAGGTTTTAGGAGAGAGGTGAGAAACTTACCTCCTTTAGAAACTATCCTTGAGTGATGAATTTTTCCCACACACACTTCCCTAGGAACCTTCTACAAGTTGAAAACTACTCTACCGAGGAACCTACCCAAAGTTCTGGACCTCCCCAGGTATTACTTCTTAGTACGACGAAGGTAATCACACAAAAAGGAGACGTACAAACGTCTGTTTCGACTCTTAGACAGGTTAAAGAAGGAACCGATTCCATCAGAAATAAAATTATCTTTCCGATCAGTTGAACCGTGTAAACGTCTACTCTTCTCGTTTACTTTCGTTCATTGTAAATCTATTAAGGGAACCGGTTACCTTCTACTGAAACACAAACTAACTCGACGGGAAAAAAAAGAGAGGTGTCATCAATTGGTTAAACCCTTTACTTTTTTTAGTAGAGGACAAAATATTGACAATCGGGGGTCCACTAAAAATAACAAGCACAACACTTTATTAAATCAACCCCATAAACGCAAATTTTCATCTCAATACGGGAATAAATCAGGTATATAGAATTATACTGTGAAAAGTATCAACGCATTAATGAAACTTAAACCATTAATGAAACTTAATGAAATATTAAACCATATACTCACCCATAATACTTATCAAAGCCCTCAAAGTGGTTATTAGTAACTAAACGAAAATTAAATGTTTGGTCTCTGAGAGACACATAGAATTATAGATAAAGTAAAAGAGATCTTGAGTATTTGCATCATTATGTTGTTCGTGATTCATACAAACGATTATTGATAAAATAATCAATCCCATCATATTTTTATTATGACGTTAAACTACTCACAAAATGAATTTGAGACAACAAAATAAAAATTACTCCTTGTAAAAATGAGAAATTGTTGTTATTGTTAATTTAGACATCTTCAACTTAATTTTTTTAGTGTTTACGTTTTACAGTGTAAATTCTAATACACTGAGTACTACTGACTGTATCTAATGTTACAAGGGACTATAAGACACTAGGGTACACACGTTTTCCGAAATTAAACTAAAATAAGATTTACGAATTTATTTTTATACATAGAATTACTGTCACTATTCCTTTATAATCCAACCACTTTTTCAAGTAAACCCAAAAAGGTATTCTACAATGTTTTTTTGGGTTTGTTTGGAATACGGGTTGGGTCATACAATTAATTACTGGAGAATGATTCCAGGCAGATCAGTTCCGATACCAAAAAGGACACCAGTACATACCTACACTCTCAACCTGATACTTCTTCCGACTCGGGGCTTCGTAACTACGAAAACTCGACACCACAACCTCTACTGAGAACTCTCAGGGAACCTGACGTTCCTCTAGGTTTGTCAGGTAAGACTTCCTCCAGTCGGGACCCTAAAGAAACCTTCCTTACTACGATTTCGACTTTGAGGTCATGAAACCGGTGGAGTACGTTTCTCAACTGAGTAACCTTTTCTGAGACTACGGACCTCCCTAACTCCCGTCCTCCTCTTCCCCTACTGTCTCCTACTCTACCGACCTACCGTAGTGACTGAGCTACCTGCACTTAGACTCACTTGAGGCCCTCGACCACTACCTGTCCCTCCGGACCGCACGACACTAAGTACCCCAACGTTTCTCAGCCTGTGCTGACTCGCTGACTTGACTTGATTTTGTTAAATAACTTTTATCAATGAAAAGTGTGGATCAGTTTAAATCATGTAATCATATCTATTTACCGTATTGAATCGATCATCCCTTTCGTCTATATTCTTCACGTTTAAAATTCCATTTTAACAAAAATCCGAATTAAAAATTTTTCAGACAGACTTTACCTATAACTGAGGTTAGAAGGTAATAATGAAGGTAATAGTGAAATCGAAATCGTCGTACTACTCTCAATTTTGAGTAATGTGTACTTACTAAATGACTATAGTTGTATGTTTAAGATCCCAATCTTAAACAATTTATCTTGGGGTAGATAGAAACTATCCATAATGTTTCAGTATTTGAGTTCTCTCTAAACAACAATAACAGCAAATCAACGAGACTGGGAAACACTGGGGTACCTAATATCGGGCGGTCCGAGGAGACAGGTACCTTAAGAGGTCCGTTCTTTTTACCTCATTAGACGGTAGAGGAAGAGGTCCCCTAGAAGGACTGGGTCCCTAACTTGGACGGAGAGGACGTAACCCTCCACCTGAGAAATGGTGATCCTTTCGGAGTTCTCTCTATTTCTTGTATTTTATTTTTCTGAGTTTTAAAGGTAAGAAAGTCCCTTGTAGAGAGAATATGAGATCTATTTCGGTCTGTTAGACACTTCTCGGAGGAATTATGATGTAAACCACTTGTAGGAACATGATCCCTACTCAGACATGTCGTACAAGTCAATACCGACACCGATTCTGAGACGAGTCGTCCCGTCAAGATCACTTTGAAAAGTAAGGACTAAATTCTACCCTGAAACATCCAAGGTTCCTCCCCTTTTTTCATGAAGACTTATTAATTCAGTCTTTCTAGACGCCCCAAGATAAATTGTTTTTTTTTTTATGGACAACCGAAGATGTTTTACTAAAAACACAAATCCACTCGGTAAGTCAACTTTTCACTCTACCCGGTATTGTCGTAAAAACAACAAACTTCAAAAGTAATGTTACCGAGGACAGGATGAAAAGGGTCACCTTACACTTAAGAATGTGACGTTTCGGTTTTTGTCTTTTCTTTTGTTTTGTGTGTGTGTGTTTGACAAAACACCGAAATCTTCAATAATAAAATTCACTAGACCGAGACACCACCCCGACTTTACCTTATAAGGAAATCGGTCACCGTGTCTGCCCGTAAAGACCTACTCTAAGACGGGGGAACATCACCTTGCACTACATGTAAAACTAAGGGACCGTACGGATGTGATAGTGGGTAGACAATTCTACCGTAACTAGGATTGTTTTTTTTTTTTGGACACCAAACGGTCCAAGGTCTTCAGGATCCACAGACCGTATACATATGTAAAGATTTCCATAAAAGGTCTTAATTTTTTTTTTTTTTTTTTTTCTTCTCAAATCGAATCCCACAAAANCCATAAAAGGTCTTAATTTTTTTTTTTTTTTTTTTTCTTCTCAAATCGAATCCCACAAAAGAAGATCTCTTATCAAGTAACCATCCGGTGATGTCCTTTAAGACAATCATCATATATAAGTATATTAAAATCCATATTTGTAAATACAAAGTATAGTCCCTTAAACGTATACTTTTTTTACAGTAACTCTGAATTTCGTTAATTAAGTAGAAGATGTATTTGTTAGGAATAAGTAAAGTCGACTAGAGAAAGTACCTATGGACATAGACACTAAGTACAATAAAGATAGTCAAGATGGTTCATGAGGTATTCTACCACACAATTTCTCACTTGGAGACTTTCCTGACAACACTGGTTAAAACTCTACCTTTAGGTATGGGGTATTCGAACTGTTCTAGCATAACTAACGGACTTCACTTTTTCAGGTCTTTCCCGAATTGAATTTCTGTCCACCACCTTTAGGATCTCTCGAGACGTCGGGAGTCCCCCGTTACCCTATTAAACCAATGGTTTCTCTTCTGCAGGACAACAACGAATCGATGTCCTGAGACCCACCGTCGAGAAAAGGGATAGTGTAAAGGACCACAAAACAAAAACATTTACATCGAGGAACGTTTACTCCCTGTAAGTACGTCTACAGGTNACCTTTAGGATCTCTCGAGACGTCGGGAGTCCCCCGTTACCCTATTAAACCAATGGTTTCTCTTCTGCAGGACAACAACGAATCGATGTCCTGAGACCCACCGTCGAGAAAAGGGATAGTGTAAAGGACCACAAAACAAAAACATTTACATCGACGAACGTTTACTCCCTGTAAGTGCGTCTACAGGTGTAACGTCAACAAAACAAAACATTTTACTTTGTCATAATCTAATTTTTTTTTTTTTTGTTGGGACCCTCTATATTTTAAAACTCTCCTTCAAAGAGAGACACAAAGTGACAAATTCTTCTAATTTAGTTCATTATATTTTATTATATCTGTGTCAAAACCATATGTAAAATGTTCTAAATCGTAATTCAATATCGTGATCTTTTTTTAGAAAAGACAAAAATTCTTATTACCGATACATAACTTTTGTATTCATGAACAACGTATATGTACATAACTTTTAGTAACTATAAGTCACATAATTTACCCACCAAAATTTTTTTAGTTAAGATCTATGAAATAAATACAAGTACATATATAAACACTTAAAGGTAAAAACTACTATAAACTCAATTTCAGAAATAATAAAAAATCGAAACACACGACGACAACAACAGAAAATCAACGATTCGGTGCAGGTTGAGAAACTGGGTACCTGACATCGGGTCTTCAGAAGAGACAGGTACCCTAAAGGGACATTCTTATGACCTCACCCAACGGTAGAGGAAGAGGTCCCCTAGAAGGGTTGGGTCCCTAACTTGGACTCAGAGGACGTAACCGTCCGTCTAAGAAAAGGTAACTCGGTGGTCTCTTCGGTCACACATACGATTAAGGATATAATTTAAGACTTCGTGACTTCATATTATGTTCAAGGTTTATTATAAAATATTAGTAGCCTAAGATAAGGTATTTTTAGTACCGGTAGAATGGATGTAAACCATTACATAAACAAAATGTCACAATTTTCCAATAACTTAATAACCCTATTCGATTGTTCCCTAAAAATCACATCAAGGTACCTTTTCTATCAATATGAATCTCTGAGTAACTCTTCTTTTTCAGTAAAATAGTGTTAATTTAAATATTCTCAATTCTTATTTTCGTTTGTTTTATTACCATCCGTACCCAGATAAATGTGGGACAAGAAAGTGTTTTGTTTAATTCTCCAAAATTAGTTACACCTTTTCAAGAAAGGTTTAGGTTTGTCGACCAGACTTATGAAATAAGGGTAAAATTAAATTTATTATAAAGTAAAAAAAGGGAGTACATAACAAAGATAAGATTTTTGATGTTATAGGTAGAGATCTAACTCTTTGTACTTGGACTAAAAGGACCTCGTAGTCCACTTTATTTATATATAAACATACAACATTTACTCTTCTATAATTTATAATAATTTGACTTCTCATTTTAACAGATATCTCTTAGGGTTGAAGGGTCTACCGAGTCACCATTTCTTTATGTCCTCTGTACTCAAGGTAGGGACCCAACCCTTCTAGGGGACGTCTTCCTTTACCGTTGGGTGACACCATAAGAACGGACCTTTTTAGGGTACCTGTCTCCTTGAACCGCCCGATGACAGATACCCCAGTGTTTTCTCAACCGATGTTGAATCACTGATTTACTGTTCTCTTAGGGTTGTCCTGACATGACACGTCTTGTGTCAGTTTCCTGACTGACTACCAAAACACGTACAAAGTCGAGGTCCGAAATGTAAAAATGAAAAGTTAAAAAAAGTTATCCAGTACCAGTTACTCGTTTTTCATCTTCTGAGTCACTGTACTTCTATGTACGAAATACGATAAACGAGTCTTTTTTTTTTTTACATATCGATAAAGGTACCGTTAAATCCTTTCTGACCCTATTGTACAAATATAGAAAGGAAAAGAGGAAACGAAAAGTGAAGAGAAGAAAAGTGTCGATAAACATTCCGGAGGGGTCTGTCGGTAAAACGAAAAAACGTAAATAAAAGGTACCCCTACCCGAACTAGGGACAGAGGATATGTTACAGTGCTTGGAGTCAGGTATCAAGTAGTCCGTGAGATAGATAGTCTAGATCCGGGAATTTAGATAAAGAGTGAAGGTGACATATTAGTATTCCCTAAAGTAACTCCAGTATGGACTTACCAGATCGCCAAAAGGGATGAAAGAAGTTAAACTCAGACTTAAACCATTATTCCTCAAGTACTAGACTCGGTGTCAGTCGAGGACCAGAACAAAAACAACTGACATATCTCGAAGAGGTAGAAACCGACGTTTCTTATATTAGTTAGACTAAAGCCACAACTGGTAGACCACTACAGGTACACATCTCAGAAGAGAACACAACAACCTTCTCCCACAAACGATACTGGTCACGTAAAAGAACCGTTTTGAGATAATCAGAAACGGGACGAAGTAAGGAGTAAGGTTCCGGTTTAAACGGACAATGAGGTCCACAAAGAACTGAAGGATGAAAACGTAAGGTCAGGGGATAGTACTTTTCCTGTAAAAAAACCCACAATCAAGATTCTCCAGTACATCCAGAAGTATTTTGGAAAGTTGAAGTCGAAGAAGTCGCAATGACCAACCCCGTATCTGAACCTAATGGCATTATAACTTACCAAACGGAACCTCTACTTGTCTATAGTAAGACAACAAAAACTCTAACGTAGGTTCATGACGTAAAACCTGAGAAAACAACTGGTACTACCGATGAGGTAAAGAAGACTCCCTAAGGACGGGCGTCATCATCTATATTACCAGTAGACTCAATTTAAGTGGGTAAGGTCAGGTAAAATCAAGCGACTAAGGATCTTACAGCTGCAAGTGAGAACGGTAGAGAACAAACTGGTGAAGGTTAAACGGAACTAAGTACCTGGACTGTAAGGTCCAAGGATACGTTATAACGAGAAATGTCGTAGCCTGGAACGAAGATAGTGGTCAGTGTAGGTGTTGACCCATAACAAAAACGAAACCGAGGTAGGGAAGTAAGAAAGACCTCAATAAAGAGGTGACTAGAGGTCATCGTATAACCCGTGGAGGACTGGACCCCTCAAGGAGAAAGTCATAGGATAGTAAAACGGAAAAGTATGACAAGTACCCCAAGAGTTCCGTTCTTATCACTTCACCAAACGGTAAGGGAAGAGGTCACCTGGTGTAAGACAGTCTGGAGAGGTGGTACTGGGCGGGTAGAACCCAACGGGGCTCGCGTACCGAACCAAAGTAACTCAATCTGTTCCGACACCAGGATCACACTAATCTGACTGATCCAATTTCGCAGACGGAGGTTACACCCTCTGGGCCCAAGCTAGGGACCCAGCCCTTCTAGGGGTCCTCTTCCTTTACAGTTGGATGAGGTCATAAGAACGGACCTCTTAGGGTACCTGACTCCTCGGACCACCCGACGTCAGGTACCCCAGTGTTTCTCAGTCTGTGCTGACTCACTGAAATGAATGAATGAATGAATGAATACCAAAGTCACACAGACGGGAGACTACGGGAGAACGTTGTGGATGGCAGAATGAACCTAAAGAGAATGGAACCCGCTCTTTTCCTTTCTATATTCCTAGACTTACGTC